>JAGIKU010000905.1:162525-559549 GCA_020086695.1 Penicillium sumatraense | reverse complement strand
CAGGGATGAGGTTGGGGAAAAAAACATTCTTTTTATTTTCTTTTTTTTTTGGGGTTCTTTTTTTCATTTGTCCCCCCCCCCCCCCCCCCAATAGGAATGTGACATGCTTCCCATCTCTCCCAAAAGCCGATGATGTCCTTGGCAATCCCTTAGTTCCAAGAAACATACAAAAACGAGCAGAGTCCAAATTGCTCTTAGATTCCTCTCAGTCGTGCGCATTTTCAATATATCTGGTAAAGCAGCCCTGGAAACCCACATCTCCCATGCGCCTCACATTTCATTAGGCCTTCACAGACCGAATCTTTTGAAGCTCATAAAATTGGGGTAAGAAGAAATTCCGGGCAGTCATACAAGGTGTCGCAAACGTCGAGCGCATCAATTACCAGAAAAACTTTTGCATATAATGCCGCCACAGATCCTAGATATTTGAGCAGTTCGCTCAATGATGGCCTTATCCGTCCATGTTTATGTCCTTTGCAGAACCTTTTCATACTTTTCGGTAGCGCGGACCTACATAGTGAGGGTTGTTTGAGAGCATTTACCAGAAAGTCTTCAACCTTTTGCTCATTTTTCTGCCAAAAATAGCAGACAATATAAGACCAAAGTTTTGTTGCTCAAACATTGTATTGCGAGGTCGTGAACCATGACTTCGCGGGTAGATTTGATTTCCTAACTCCGATTTGCCGTTGCATAACAGTGTCTGCATGTCTAATTATCTCCAATCCTGGTACATGGTTGACCCGAAGAGCCATCGGTCAGCACTTGGTTGTTTCTGCTTCAGGGTCTTCCGCTGCCAAATTTGATTTATTCACTTCATTTCTAGGCACGTCATCTACCTGGCTGCGAATTTTGCCATTACTTTGGGCCCTGTCTTTTTCCTCCCGCAGGCCTCCGACACTTTTTACTGTGCTTTGCCGTTCCCTGGTGTAGCGCTTGTGGCATTCGGACCTGATGTGTCTTCTGCCCCTGTGTCGACGTACATAACAGGCAATGTCCTTCGTTCCTTTCAAGGTAGCCCAGGAAGTCTGCTTGTAACCGTGCAGAATGTAAGCAATCCCCATTATGACCTTTTTTGCGGATGCAAGAGATAAGTGCATGCAGTGGTGCCAGCAGACGATGGTTGATGCTCAGGGAGTTTTTGTTAAAAAAAAGAAAATGTAAATTCTGCGGCTAGCACTTTCACAAAGTCATTCCTTCGGGAAGAGAGTCCGAGGTCGGCTTTATGTGAAAGTGCCTTCGCCATCGACGGCTGAGACCTGATGATATGACCAATCGAATGGGTTTTGCTTTATGGAACATCAATACCGTTATACTTCAGCGAGTCTGATGCTTCTTAAAACTAAACCATTTCTTGAATTTGCAATATTTGAAAAATGGCAATTTGATCTGGAAGCCCTTAGGCTGGGTAGTTGGCTCAGTTCTTTCTGTGATATAATTATCTAAAAGGGATCTGGAAGCTGATTTAGTGACTGTGTGGTCTACGTTGATATGAATTTTTCATACATATCGTGATTTTCTGCCAAATGAAAGCTTCTGATGAAGGGTACCAACACATTTTCTGTCAGGATTTCATAGGCATGATCCACAGCAGAGGTTAATTGTTCTGGACTTGGATAGGATACTATATCAGAAACAATTTCAAGTAACCGGTGGCGTATACAGCTTGGTAAGTTGACTTCACTTGGAGATCCGAGACAAATATACGTGGCCATCAAACGTTCCCACTGTTTTCCAATAAGTATGGGGTCCCGAGGTGTGATTTTGTCGTCAGGAGATGTTCGGTTTGCATGGTAGATATCACAGTAAGCTTCTGCGTCAATTATGAAATCCAATGTTTCAATACAATGATTCTGAGTCAGGAAGATCATAAAAGCATTGCGTGTGTATGGTTCTGGCGACCGGTCGCAGAGAATGTCTTTGATAGTGACACAGGAGACCAAAGGCATATCGCTAGAGAACGAAGCAAAATGTGGCTTGGAGTTGCTTCCTATTGTAAGGTTCATGTTGCTTGTATCGATGAACAAAATACATACGGATGGGTTTCGAGACTGAAGGGATCCATTGACCGGACAACTTTTGGAATGGAAACACAGGGGCGAAAGAGGGCTTGGAAATTTGCCTCAACCGCGGCACCCCTGGTACGATGGTACCTACGTAGGCATCTTGCTTCTTGACGAAAAGTGGGTTTCTGATGGTATAGCTGCGGTTGAGACCGTAATAGGACTCGATTCCCACATGCTTCGCCATTGCAAGAGGTCAGATGCAGTGAAATTTTAGGTATCCGTGGAAATTTAAAGCGCCACAAAGCCCAACCAAAGCCGCGGAAAATCCAATTTTTCAAGATTAGCAGCTGACGGACCTTCAGATGTGCTTTTCAGATGTGCCCTAAGGACTCCTGATTCTTCAGTAATAAGAGGCAGGTCAATAATAGAACAGAGTGGAAGGCGACGTGGAGCGCAGAGAGACCATAGTCACGTGGTAAGTATCCTGAAGGTGGCCTAGTGTGGTCAGCGTCCTAGAGTGCTTCATACATCCCTTTCAGTCAGTATACGGAAGCAGACAGTCCTCGATCGCGCTTTTTTTTCTCTAGTGGAGACTTAAATCATCAGTCCAGGGAGCTTAGCGGAGCTGGAAAAGATCGATCCAAGGCTACCCCACCCCGGTAATACGATGCTTTTTCTTACATTGAGATCGGCTCGGCCCGAGAAGCAACGAGATTGCAAGAAAAAGACATACTTCTCATGTCGCCATCGTATTGTCGGACGCCTCTAGGAGACAGGGGTATATTAGAGCAACCGTCATCGTGCTAGGTAGCAATCCAGAAGTCATTGAGACACAGCAGGTCCAAGTAGGACCGATGGATCAATGATCAGTCCTAAGGCGATCAAGTACTGACCGGCAAGAATTGTTAGTTGATGGGATATCAAACTGCTGTCTTCGGGAAGGGCGCTGTGTGTACTATCATTACGTTATTCGTCACATGTTGGGCTATGTGCAGATGCCAAGAGACTGGACGTTTTAAGGGGAGGCTTTGGCCCAATGATACTTGAAGCCAACTCAGCTGAAAGGGGTCAGTGCAATGGTCGCGCGACGGAGCATGAGAATCACCCGCTCTCACCCCATTCTCACCCTGTCTATTGCGCACTCACCCTAATCACCCGAGTCGCGCGACGCTAAGGCGGCGCGCACCCCCTCCCTGCTCGGGCGACACCCACCGCACTATCTGCTGTAGTTTAGCCAAACGCCGGCAGGTTAGTAGTATGGTGGGTGACCACATGCGAATCCCTGCTGTTGTATGTTTTTGGTTTTGCTGCATTTTCATGATTATGGATGGATCGTTTTTGGTTTGGGTTCAACATACTTACTCCGGGGCGTGAACAACTACACTAGTTACCTACTTGATATGAAGGTGGAAGTGATCTCATCCCTCAAACCTTTCAACATCCTCAAAAGGCAACTAGTGATATTCTGGTTCGTGCCATCTTGATTATTGCACAATTTCACTATGAGATCTTGACTGGTATGTTCAGAAGCCACTTGCTTCCACACGTTAATAACCCTTTCCTCAGGCTGGTATCCGAGACGGTCAGACCATGTTGCGCATACATCGCCTTCCGTGGAATATCTGAACCGATGATGGACTCTTCCCGACTCTGTGTTCATACGCAGATCCTCCAATTTGGGCATACACAATGCTGCCCGGCCAACAGCCATATATAACTCATTGAAAAGACCTGGCACACTGACTTCTCGGAAGGGTTTACCGCTCCGATCTTCGAGTACTGTTCTCACGTATTCCGGCCATTCATCATGTGGATCTGAATCCTCGGACACGTAATTATTGTTCTCCTCGCGATCAGAACGGTCGATAAAGAGCCATTTCCCGGATGGGGTTGTGGGCATGTAATCGATTTCGATGTTTCTCAGATAAGGCTATGATGGATGTTTATGATTTGATTCCGGTGGCCAGAAAAATTCATTTCTAAATGTCATTCCGTCGATACTGAGTGTCTCTAGTTGTTGAGAGAACTTATGCAATTTAAAGCTGAGAGTATCGACCCCTTGGTCTGTGATATTATCTGGGGTGAAGTTGTGATCTATAGGTGGAGCATAATTAAAAAGAAAGTAGAAGTCTTTTATGCTGAGAGGTAAAAGGTGCATATGAGCAGCGAATTCTAAATATACGATTAGTAACTAGGGGAAATGAATATGCTACGCAGTGGAGAATAGATATTTTGGCTGTAAAAAGAATATACTGTCGCGGTTGCATTTTCTTAGGGCCTTATCGCGCTTGCAGGTGTCATTCAACAGCAACTTGAGTGTATGAAGATTAGGAAATTTCGAGGTAAGACGAGCGCATGAAGTCGCCTCAATTTGTCGTCTGTTGCCTAACGCATCTATTTTGAGAGTATGCACAATACTGATGGGTGCTATCTGGCTCTCGAATGCATCAAGTCGAAGGTAGTTTCTCTCAAATCTGCGGCTTAAAATATCTGCAGTTCGGTCGCCACGGGTGGCCTTTATTCGCCTCAGTCTATTTGGAGTAGCAATCAGATCACTAGGGGACTGAACTTTGATAGATAGCGATATACTATGCGATGATCTCTATTTAGCGAGTATTTGAAGAACTGAGCGGATTGCTTTGCAGAAGATCTGATTATTGCGCTCATACTCAGATTCTGTCTCGAAATAAGCTCTGGCAGCTTCATCGTAGGGCTCAAGCTCCACGATCAATTCAATATCCCGGACATATGATTGGCGTTGTAAATTCTTTGTTAATCGTTCGAATTGGTGTAGATTCAATGGAGTTCCTGTCTTGACGCGGAGTTTCGCCCAACTTCGCTCCTCGACAACGGACTGCCAGTCGCGATTCACTGATGCGTATTGAGCCAATCCGAGCTTCGTGTCTATATGAGTCAAAGGATGTTCGAGGAGTGAGACAATACGGCCGGTTATCTCTGGAGGAAGGGGCCACGCCATTTTGCGTGATTTGCTAAACCCGAGAAGATGAACATTGGAGGTTGATGGGGCCCACATAATTTTTACCAAAATTACTGGGCCCCCACATACTATGTCGTGGCCTGGCCTGCCAGCTATGGGTCCGCTGGTGTATGTCTAGCCACGCCCAGACTAACAATTGCACTAAGTAGTATTTACTAAACAGCTTTTTTTTATCTCTAGTTGGACCAGGGAATAGCTAAGGAGAAGCGCCGATATATCATAAAAGTCAATTTTATCTTAGAATCGCGTACTAGATCTTTACGGATTCTCTCCCCGTCGAATATACTCAGGGCCCAGGGCTGCATTGCTAGGTATCAATCACTATATGATTAACGTGATATCCTATTCGAGGTCATCATATCATTGTTCCGGAATAATGAGCGGAGGTCCGCACCTCTGCCGACATTTCATCGTGCATGAACGCCCCTCGCTTTGCTGTTTACCCCGCCGATAGTTTTGGCCACATCATAATCGCCAGTCCCATTGCTGATGAGTGGGTACAAAATATAGTTTAGAATGCAAATCATCACGGAATATTCACGATAAAAGATTTCCTCCCCGTCATCCTTTCCCCTGTCCGAAAATTGAAGCCTCACGCAAGTTGCCTTATCATGAACGGTTATCCTGTGATAATCCGACCTGATGGTGGCGGTAAAATCATCGAACTCGGCACGATTGGTATCATCTGCCAGAGCACCCAGAATCCAAATCAAGTTATCAAAGCACCTCATAATCATAAGCTCGACGGTTGCAGTACAGAAGTGGTTAAACAGACATTGCATCTCGAAGAAGACGGAAAATTGTGCATTGAGCGCGAGAAAGCTATCTACCGAGCTCTGCCGGAACATCCGAATGTTCTCAACTGCATTTCAATCACGGAAACGGGTATTGTTCTTCCATATATGCGACTGGGAAATCTACGTGATTGTCTCAGTCAACATAATGGAACTATTCGAATGGAGTTGCGGACCCAATGGATCGAGATGGCCGCCAAAGCAGTATCTTTCGTCCACCACCACGAGATCATCATCGCCGACATAAGTGCACGGAATTTCCTAGTCGCCGACGATTTGTCAATCAAGCTATGTGATTTTTCTGGCTCCGGAATGGGTGACCAAGCCCCTCTTGTGGGAGAGGAAGATCGATATCAGATGGCGCCTGAATTAGAACGATCTGTGACAACAGATATTTTTGCTTTCGGTTGTCTGATGTTTGAGATTATGACTAGTATTCGGCCTTATGATAACATCAAAGATGAGGATGCAGAAGAGGTTCATCGTCTGTATGCAGCTGGACGTTACCCATGCCTTGACGGACTTCAGTTTGGGGGAATGATACAGAAATGCTGGACTTGTCAATATCGAGATATGGACCAGCTTCAATTGGACCTGCAATCAGGAAAATAGAGAAATATCTGAGTGAGAATGACCAGTAATCCTGTTCCCATACCTCGTGTGACTGGACTTTTGCAACCTTCGAAATTCCTAAGCTACTGAGTCTCCACTGGTCTAACTGAAGTGACAACATCCTGGTCGAGAGGAAATAGCTTGTAAGGTTGACCATTTTACCCGGCCCACTGATCTGCGTTGTACATTTCAAATAAATGGGAATCAGAATTTGGTATATGGAATAAAGGTGATAATATTAAATAATTCGTTTTCAAGATCATTCTTTCTCCACTCCGCTTTGAGTCTCCTGGATCTTTTCAAGAGGAGCGCTCGTGTCATCAGTGGCATGTTCCTCGGCAGAAATTGGCCGTTTCTCAATTGGCTGAGATGTCTGTGGATCTTTGCTGATTTATTCAGTGGCCCGACTTATTTTTTCCTCATATTTGCTGGCATTTTCAATCGGTTGTTTAGAAGTGGGCTCATTTATCTGTTGCGATTCGACGGCTCGTTCCGCGCCCAGAGCTTCTCCCGTATCGACGGCTTGCTGCGCCTTGACGACCGGCTGCATTTGATCAGCCTTGGCCTCCTGGGCCTGGTTTGCCTGCTGTGTATCTTCGATCTGCTCTGACTCGGTGTGACCCTGCGCCTCGCCGGTCTGCTGTGGCTTGTTTGTCTGCTCTGCCTCGCTGACCTGCTGTGGATCGTCGCCGGTCCGTTCTGCCTCGGAGGGATTCTGCGCCCCATAGGCATGTGCAGAAGTCTCGGCTCCATCAGTGGATTGCTCTTGATCTCCTGTCTGGCTAGGCTCGAACTGGAAGAAAGTCCCATTCAAGACCTTCATGAGAACCTCTGCTTCCGGCGGCGGCGGAGTCAACCCATTAAGCAGCTCTCTAGCACGAACTTTGCGCCCGTAAAGCTTCTTATTTGCATCTGAACGTTCGATGAGAACACCACCTTCAACCGTGAGCCCACCGTATAGGCCACGAGTCTTCGAATACGCAAATACTCCCGCGGCACCCTTAGTCCCGACAACACCACTGGCTTCGGCACTCCGACCAACAGGACCAACAGCCATCGAAATGTTTCCTCCTAGTGTCAGGGATCCGGACTGCATGAATGTTTTCACAGCCGCATCGGTATTAAGCACGAAAACAAAGTCAGTCAACTCTGCGCCAAATTGGCCACCGGCCCCGACGCCGGCCATTCCTATTGCTGATGGTGCGGTCCAGCTGCCATCGGCCATTCGGGCAACTATTAACCCCGAGCCAAAACGGATAGAGCCCAGAAAGCCTACTCTAAATGCTGTGTATATTGCAATTCCCTGAGGAGTCAGCGAGTTACGGGAAATCTATTGATGAATGTGAGTTACCTTTGCACCCTGAAATATTTTCCGAGGGATCTGTCCATCGATCTTTAGTTTCGGATCGATAAAGGATTCAAGAATTGCCGCGGCCTTTTTGCACTCGCCTACAGACGTTAAATTCGGGATTCAATCAAACGGGGGCATCCAGGTCAGGTACTAGAGAGTGAGGCTGGCAATGGGTTGTGAATTGGATTCTTCATGGCGACGGCAGTTCTTCTCTGGGTGACAAGACGAACCGGTGCGCGAGAGCAGTGATGTATTCGAGTTGAAAAAATGTGATTGATTGCAAGATATCATGAAGATTGAGTCTGACAGGGGCTGCCGAAGTTTAGACTTGGCGCACAGACGTGGGGGCCGATTCGCGGGACAAGCCGCGATCCCGCAAAGAGATGAGCCCTACAAAAGACTATTTCTTTGGCCAGTTCATTCATATCCTACAAACAAACGCAAATTGAAAACAGAAAGATCAAATAAAGGCCTCTGCGTTCTTGGACAGTACATTGTGCGATTCTGTAGCAGTTAGTCCGACAGTAATATGGCATTCAAATTATGCCGTTGCATTGTCTAAAGTTGAACTTTCCCTCCTTCTGCTGAAATCCTCGGGCTACTCGAAAGTTGCAGGCTGCAGCTTTCGAACAATCGCCCCGGATGAAAAGCTTTGAGAAGGTGTGATTCTCGGTGGACTGTTGTGAGTAGTGGTTACCGGGGTTACTCATAATACTCACTACTTGGGTAGTTAGCATATTAAGGTTGAAGGAAAACTCTGGTGCAGAGCCTCAATGTCGGTTCCTACTATAATGAGTGAAGTCAATGGTTGGAGAGGGTCCCTACCTTATGGGATACGGGTTGGAAATTAATTGAAACCAGGTTTCCATTTCTTTGAAGACCACTCATATTAATAATAAGACACAGCTATTCAATACCTGGATTACTTGTAAAACATGGACAAGCTCATGGCACCCGAGAAACTTTTACACAGCAACACTTCCATTTGATATTCTCTTCTCTTCCTCTTTTTTCTGCTTCTCCTTCTCCCTATCAACTTCCTTTCGAATCCTCTTCTGTCTCCACTTAATCCCATACCTCGTCATAATCCATAGCGTAGGCGAAGCCGCAATCGATATCAAAGCCAGCGTGGTAAATGCCCATCCCCACCCCATCCGTATCCGCATAGGATTAATAGCCGCGGACGCAGCTGCACCAAGTTCACAACGCATAAGGTTGTTAGCTGCCGTCGCGGCAGCGGAGCTATTAGGCCATAGGTCGACCATCAATGCGTTAAGAATCTGAGAAGTCGCGTTCAATGCCCAACCACAAAGGAACAGCAAACAGATCGGCGCGGCGATGTTGACTTTCTTTCCGATTACCCATCCGAAGGCGATGACGAATATATTACTCAGATAGTAAACCGGGATAGCGAGATCTAATCGGACCTTCTCGATGTTGAATTGGCTGATGTCCTGATGTTTATTTCGTCGGACGGGCATTCCTGCGCAGATTGCGTGACGGCGATAATTCCAGTCCACGAAACGGCCTGTCGTGAAAGCTGACACGATGCCGCCCGCTCCGATAGGGATGTACATGAGTGCAGTCTGGATATTGTTGAAGTGATATACTTCGTGGAAGGTTGTTGTGGCACCAGTCATTACAGCATAAAAGCCGGCGTACATGAGTCCGGTGGTGAGGAGGATGGCTCCGGTTTCGAGGTCACCGGCGACTCTGAGCGTAGGGAGGGGCGATGGAAATCGGAAGGCGTAGTTCTTCCTTGCCTCCTTTATCTCGTCGGCGGATACCGAACCTCGTCTTTGTCGATTGCGGTGTCGGATATAATCGGTCACGGACATGTTGGGGATTGGTGGTGGTATTGATCCATCACCTACAACCTTGCGACAGGTCTCTGGGAGGAAGAGTACTAGCAACGTCGCAAAGACGCCAGACAGAATCAGCAGAAACCAGAATATCCAGTGCCAGTCGAGATATTGGCTGATCAAACCACCGATAATTGGCGAGAGAGATGGACCGAGCATGGAGCCGAGAGAAGCAAAAGCGATGTATGATCCTCGTTCCGCAGATGTGATGGTGTCCCCTACCAAACCGTTCGCCAGAGCCACCGTCCCACTACTACCAGCAGATTGGATGCAACGGAGGACCATGAGTGCTGGATAGCTATTTTGCAAAGCGAGGCCGAGATTGGCGGCGATGTAAATGGTGAAGCAAATGATATACGCAGGACGTCGCCCCGCGGTGTCCGAGAAACCGGCGATGAGCATAGGCGCGAAGCCTTGTAGGATCTGCGAGGGGAGAGATTTGTCAAATTCAACACCGAAAGAGGAGAGGTAAGAAGCTCATACCAAATAAGTCGTGACTGTCAAGTTGATCTTCGAGATGGAAACCCCAAGCTCATGCGAGATTGTTTGGAGGGCGGGGAAGTAAATACTGGACGATAAAGGCGAGAAGAATGAAGCGAATGAGCCAACAGCAACGATGGCTCTCTTTTGACCAACAGTGAAGACTGAAAAGTCGCGTTGATCATGGCCGAGATCTGCATTCGGAGTAGGCTCTACTTCTTTGCGATCCTCGGCTGTTGTTGATAGTTGAGATGGGGGGTTCTCGCTGGCCATGTTGGCGGATGTAGCGAGCCCCCTTGTTTTTGAAAACTTGAAAGAGAAGGAAGCTGACTCGGAGATGGAGGCGTATGAAGAGGAATCATTGTATTTGTTCAAGAGAAAAGTTTGGAATGGTTGAATAGTCACCGGCGGATGACGATCACATCCCGGGACCGGGATTGACTAGATCTGTATATAGTATGCAAATGTCAGCTCCCCAACACTCGAGGCTGAGATACGAAAATGTAAACAGGCCAAAAATCACATGATTTTACCCCCAGGATCATCTGAATCTATTGAAAGCAATTTTATAAAATATTTACCATCTCGGCTGACCAGGAAATCTCGATGTGTCTTGGGGATGGTTCTTTCCTGGCTAACGCCTTGAATCCCGGTACCGGCGTGCCCAGAACTAAGAAGATGTCACCGCCAAACATGTTGTATGGACATTCATCGGAAAAAGAAAGAACAAAAAAGTGCAAGTAAATTTCGAGCATTTTGGAAGTTCGTTTTTTTTTAAAAAAAATCTTGAAATTTACTTCTTGACACAAGCCAAACCACACGTCTGACATGCACCACATAACCCATATCCTCACCGCCCTGATGTGAGGGATCATCTATGAAAGGGGAGCTTCACCTTCACAAATACGTCACTCTTCTGCACAAGATGCCAAAAGTCATCGGCTGCATCCTTTCATCTGAAACCCCATTTGAATTGATCGCCGCACTTAGGAAATGAAACAATTCCCACCTCACAATGCAGTGGTCTGAAGAACGGCCTTCAATTTTGTGACACCGGTTCAACTACACTACGCGTCACTTGTCATTCACATCTAATGGATTGGATACAACTATCAACGAAAGCAATGCAGCTAACGCGAAGAAATGATCTCGCGATTTTCAGCGTCCTCTCTCATCCCACTGGCCTGTTATACTTCTACGTCCCACCAGGACGTAGTATACCTATTCCGCTTTACAGATGCCGGACAAGTGAATCCTTCTGGCGGAGACCGGTGACAGGTTGACTACGCTCTTTTCCAAAGCAGGTATCAAGTTGATTTCTGTCTACTACGACGAGCAGCGCCTTTGGTTTTCTCATTATTAAAGCTCACGGGCCTTGCTAGCCATCACATCATTGTACCTATCGCTCAAAAGCTTCGATACTCAAACTCTCATGCCTGTGGCCAACGAGGTACCCTCCTCTGCCTTCCAACATGCGAGTGTATTTGCGAGAACTGCGCTGAACTCAATTCATCCTACCATCCCATCTGACTTCTCACTTCTACGTCCCACCAGCCATGACCGGGCTGCCAGCATTAGACAAAAGCTTCAGCTAGACGAAGCTGGGAAACAAAGCTCTCGAAAACAACGAAAACGAGTCCCCCAGGCATTCCACACGTCTGCTTATTACTACGGCCAGCCTTTCATGTCCTTCGTAGGGCTTTTCTTCCCCTCTTCACCATTTCGGGCGCGCTTGTCGATCAGCGCCGTGGCTCTTGTATCGCCGAGGCCTAAATCACCGAACCCTTTGGCTCCAACTTCTCGCGATTGCCCCTAACTGCTCATATTGAGCAGCCTTCACTCCCTGAAGGGCTTGGATGGTTGAGCTTGGGAATGTCGGACATGTTTACAGGTTATATGAAATCAGTTCAAGCCTTAACGAAGAGGTTGGCTGAAATCTATGAACATGTCGACAATACACAAGTTTAATAACTCAAGCTTTTCAGGGAGTGATGACTATCCAATGAGGGCAGTAAGGGTTCAAGTCAATTTCCAGAATGTCGATCTATCAGATCAATCTTTTTGATACTGGTACCGGACAACCACACGCGTCAGCGGGCTATTACCAAAATCAACTCACAGCCAGCTCTCCCGAAAACCGAAACCGAAGCCAAATCCAACACATCTGTAGCGAGCTACTTGCGACCGAGTCTCCCAAAACCTAATGCGAATATTGGACCACCGACAAGTCAGCTGTCATCTGCAGGGTCAGACCACAGCGGCAATTGTACCCGCATATTTACCCTTGCAGTGTAACTTGTCACGGGATTCTCACCTATCGCACCACGGCCGCAGTTACACAGCCTGCTGAAAAAGCTTGGCAAATACAGCGCAAGGAGATTCGATTGTCCAGTCCATCTGGATAGAGTGCGCGGATGACTGAGTAATGAAAATTACCCCGGGCGCTGCCGGAGTTGAGTGATTCAGTTTGCTGTGGGAAGCTGTCCAGGGACAAAAGGGAAGCGTGTCGGTGCTGCGGCATTGGTCAAATCTCCGACATTCGGTCGGCATCATGTTACAACGGTTCAGACCTTTCCGGGTCTTCAGCTATGAGGAGAAGACAGCATGACTACGCCTTGAAATACTGTGTGGCTTGTGGAGAGTATACTGAGAATTCATTTGGATATACGGTATCTGCTAACAAAACGCCCATCTTCACTCTCGGCGGCAACAAGACAACTTCCTCCTGTCGCCCTCTCCATCCTCACGCAGGCATTCTATGTTGTTCATGGCGGCAGTTAGAACAGATCACCAAAACGGGGCATGATGACTTACCGGGGAACCAACCCTCGGACCTACCACCCTCCTCGCCGTCCTCGTCAACATTCCCTATTTTTTTTCATCCAAGCAGTTAGATCAAATCGTCACGAAGGGAAGAATTCAACTTACCGGGGAGCCTATCCCCCGACGCCACCACATACGGCCATCCTCTCCACTTTGCAGTATCCTTTGCAGCAGTCAGCTTATGTCCGATGTCGACAATGTGATGATACTCACCCAAGGCTGCCTCTGCAAAGGCCACCAATCGGGCCGGTCCTAGAAGACAAATCGGACTGGGAACAATGTGGTCAGCATGGAAGAAAAGCAAGTGTCGGAATCTGGGGACGTTCCTGAGTCGCATCGTCGCGGCCCGCACGGGTGCCCAGACCGTGCGGCGGACGATGCCACTGTTTTCTCTCTGCACAAGTTAGTCAACGCATCGAAGTTGATCGGGGCCACACAAAGACTTACCATTCTGTGCCTAGGCTCTCTCATTCAAAATCCACCGGAGAGGGTTGCCAAAGCCCTGACCGGCAACCGACCCTATAAGCTCATCAGCGCAGAGAGAAGCAGAGGCCCGAAGGTCTCCGTCAAGAACAACATGTGAAGCCATTTTTTTTTGGATTTTCTGGGGTTTTCTGGAACGCAAAGCAAAACAAAAAAGCAAAAGTGGTAGATCTCCTCAACCGTCCCCTGACAGAAAAAGGAATGACAAAAGGAAACATCAAGGATCAAGAAAGGAATGACATGAAACTTGACTTCACCCGCTCCATGAGCCAGTTCACAAAAAGGAATGACACCAGTGAAAAAATAATGACAAACAAAGGGCTGATTTGACCCCGAGGAAGTGCCACAACAGGTACCGGGTCCTCCAAAGGAGCAACCTCAACGGCCATCTGTTCCAGACACTCCTCAAAGATCTCCTCGTCCTCTGCGGGGGGTGGGGCAACTGGGGAAGGGAACCAGGGGGACTCCTCCCAAGACTTGGCCTGCGCCATCCACTTGGAGCACAAGTGAACGGTGTCCTCTCCGAAAGTCACACGCCGAGCGTGAGTTGACACCGAAGAAGAAGCCGCAGCCTTGAGGATACCCCGGCGGGGAACAATGAGACGTGGGGACTTACCGGCAGCATCAACAGCGGCAGCTGCAGCAGCTACACGATCTGCCTTGCGCAGACGAGCCGTCTTGGCCAAAGCCAGTTTGGTCTCGAATGCGGGTCGACTTCTCAGCAGATCGTGACCTCTGTGCCCAACAGAAAAAGACAAACGCGCAGGAAGAGGCTTCACATGAAGGGAGGACAGTGGTAGGACAGGGGAAACGGGGCTGAGAGTAGGCTTCGCACCGGGGAGGCATGGGGATGACATGGGGGGGAGGGAAGTTCCAGTTGCTGGCAACATCAGCTGGTTGCGACGCTTGGGCAGAGAAGCAGAGCCAGAAAGCAGCGAACGTGCGGAACGAGGTGAGGCGAGAGTACCCGAAAGCATCTCGGCACACCTGGGGAAGACAAAAGGGGGCAGGGAACAGGAAGGGCAAGCAAAAGACCAAAGGGGGGAAAGCAAAGCAGCAGAAAAGCAAGAAGCAAACCGGGCCAGAGGTCTGAGGAGGAGAAAAAAGAAGAGGAGGAGGAAAACGGGCGACGAGGGCCCTTTTATCGTGGGAGGCCGCCTGCGAAGAGATTTTTTCAAAATAAACAGACCCAAGAAATCATCGAGAGATGTGCGAGTGTGAGCGTCATCAACCATCATCAACAGCCACAACAACAACAGATGGGAGGTGGTGCGGATGGTCACCACTCGGAGGGAAGGTGCAGCCTAGGAGCCGCATCAGCCGCATCAGCGAGACGAAGCGCATGAAGACCACCCAGATGAGAAGAGGTGGTGGAAGTGAAGAGAGACATGGAGAAACAGTAGATGGGTGCAAATCGATAATTGGAACATGCAAAGAGAAGCTCGGTTCCTGTATCTTCTTTTCGTGGGGTCTGATATTGCGAAATGGGACACATGCATCGTTCAAATCCGACGTGTTGTGGCTGGAAAACGAGAGACCGTGCATTGGAAGAACAACAGAAAGAACCGGTTTTCGAGGATAATATGACTACTATTTTCAATCTGCATATCAAATACACATTTGCTTGAATATCTCCATATTTGACGCGCGCTTATCGGCATTGATCGCACAGGGTAGATCTTCGCCCCCATCTGTCTCAATATCTTTCCCCACTGCCCTACCCACTTATGTCCCACTCACACCGACTTGCGCTACGTCAATCACGACCGTCGAGATGTTTGAAAAACCCGCTTGCCCGCTTTTCCCTTTTGTGACTAGACCATCATTCAAACATACCTGTTGTGGCACTTCTTCGGGGTCAAATCACCCCTCTGTATGTCATTCTTTTTTGTGAACTGGCTCATGGGGCGGGTGAAGTCAAGTGTACAGATGATTATATTCCAACAATGAATTAGCAGGTCTGCTATATATGGTATTATGTGAAACCCTCCCTGATATTTATTCTTAGACAATTGGTGGTTTTATCCTTGATATCTGGGATATCTCTGGATCGCATAGTACACCCCAGGATAGGGTAAAATGGATCGAAGATAGCAATGCCGCTATTATTATGGTAGACCTCGCTGACCAGGAGAGTATCAATAATACAATCTTATGGTATCGTATGTTCTCTTCCGTTTTCCAGGGCACTTTTGTCATATTTGGATTCCATTATAACTAACTTATACTATAAATTTTTCCTAGAATATAGTATATTCTAGGAAAAATTATATCATCCCAGCAAGACTCCGACAATTCGAAATATTTGCCGATCATGATCTTTGGCTACAAGGCCTATGAAGATGACGCTAAATACAAGATAAAGCCAACAGAGATCTCTTGGCCTGAGGAGATCGGGTCTACGCCATTTCACTACAATGAATATCTGGATGAGACTATATACAGGGAGATGATTCTAGCGGATCAATCTATACGAAGACCTTATGGCTGGATCTTGGAGCAACTAACCGGTCAACCCGAAGTAGTATGTGTGAATATCCTATTCGGTCAAGGTAAACTGACCGTTGACTTAGGATATCTTCGTCCGAGCCACTTGTGATCTCACCAATCGGATTTCACCACCTTCTCCCCGTACACAAGAGAAATGGAACAGACAAATGCAGCATGCGTGTGAAGCGAGTAGTATTCGAGACGACAGTGACGTGGACTTGTGATCAAGGTCCAGGTGACGCACGAGGCGTGATATCCGTCGTGGGGGACCATATGTGGCAGCCTAGCAGTATGTATGGAGGGGGACACGGTTCCAAAGAGCTGGTCCTCAAGTCCTTCATGAAGAAAATTATTCTGTTCTACGGAAGGATTTCCAGAGTAACATTAGCATCTCTACTACCCCAGGCGACTCAAGATAGTGTCATGGAAGTGCCGCGCTCTCTCCGTGAGATAACTGTAAAGCACTTTAGCTAGCCCAAGGCGGAAAAACAGAAAACAAGTTTCATTCAAATTTAACTACAACAGTTAACATAACTACATGTAAAAGTCGATATCAAAAGCGAGAATCAGTCTAGATGTCCAAGGTTGAGCTCACTCAAGCCAGCAGCTGACTTGTTGGCAAAGTCGAGAAAGCTCGCTGCGGCAACATGACGAATATCCGACACCTCCACCGGTCACTATCAATGGCCAACATCCCAGTCTACTACATACCATGTACGGCCCCGTTTGGAATCTGGCTCGTGGTGCCAACTTCTTTCTCAAGCATCTTGTGCTGTAAAGACGGAATCTTCTTCCCTGATCCCTCGAGGTTATCGGACATGTGCTTCACATACTCGCGTGATGCCTTCTCCAAAGACGAAACCACATACAATCGAAGCGAATCAGTATTACTCGAAACCGTGGGGTACAGTGTTCTAATCGCAGGTCCATTCAATCGAGGCGCTAGACCTGTCTCGATATTACCATCCCGAACAAGTGTCTCTACCGGAAGATAATTCTCTCGCCAAGGCAGCCCATCGTTGGCGAGATCAGGATTGGGATGCTCCAAGTTCATGCCTACAATAGCCACATAGGAGAATGCACTGCTTCCATCTCCAAGCCACGACTGGATGACTCCTAGTACGGGAACTATAAATTCTAGGTTCCCCTTCGTTCCTGGGTCTAAACAGTCCTCGAGGCAAAACTTATCGGCATTGTACATGCAGAACAAGTCATCTCGGTAAAGGGTCATAAAATCGGCGCCAGTGTCATCGGAGAACTCAAAGGTAAATCCAGAACCGATTGGATTGCCCAATTTCAGGTGTAGATTCATCTGGGTGAATCGCGTCAGCATGAACCGAGCTCTTGGAATGGGAATATTTGAGTATTGGGCGGAAAACACTTACTTTGACCTGGAAAGGTCCCTCCTCAGCTGTGGTCTCGTAGCATAACGCGTTTCCAGACATTGGACGTCCTCTTCCCTGGTTGTCTACCCATCCCGGTAACCTTGCGTTATTTGCGTAAAGTCTGTATTGATTGCCGGGCATTGCATTCAGGTTGGTAGGAACAGGAGGCCGCGCGCCGATTAAGCGAGTCTTTTGAGAAGAAAGTCAGTGTTTGAATAAGTGTTTACTACTATGCTTCACTTACTCCCTCTACCCAAACGCCTTTCTTGTACCGAGGGTCTTCTGTAAGAATAGACAGTACCCCCAGATCATGCAATCGAGGTTCGCAGATTTGCCTGCCATCAAGCCAATATGTTACAAGGCCGAGATTCCAGTCTAGCGTCCTCTTCCTGTAAGCTTGCATTACTGCATTCACAGTAGGTATGTAATTGAATTCATCGCCCTTCTCCTTCAGCCATTTTTTCATTCTCGTCAACTCATCAAGTCGTTGAACGACGTGCCAGGATAGGCCGGCTGGTTCGGCTGCGATTAGCTTACTAAAAGTAACAAAATAATTAGCATCAATGAAGAAAATGTCGTACAGTACTACTCACTCTTCTCGTGCTTTTCTCTCAAGGAGATTTTTAAGCCGCTGCTCGAATATATGTGGCCTGATTTTTTCTGCGATTCGCTCCCGGCAACGTTTGATTAAGGCATTAACATCGCTAAGTACATAGTTAACAAATGTCTAGTATCGAAAGCGGAAATTTGATTATTGACTATTGAAAGACTCACTTTTTATCAATTCCGTTATCGATCGGGGTCCATCCTTTGGGAATATCCTCCTCACGATAAACAGGACGCTCAGGGATCTCGTAAGCAGGGGTAGGGCTAACATTCTCCGGTTCGTCAAATTTCAGAGTACCAACATATGATATTTTGAAATCTTCCAAAACATCATCGATAGTTTTCAAGTCTTTGTAGTAGAAGGATCTCCCCTGTTCATCTTCAGACCCTTCACCTTCAGATGTCGCCGGTGTTTCCGGGGAAGGATCACGCATAGAAATATCGGAAGTAGAACGTCCCGTTGATGCAGAAGTTTCTTCGGAGGTCTTTTGTTTCTTTTTTGCTGGAACTTCATCCTTCGAGGGTCCCCCTCTTTTACCAGAAGTAGTTCCTTCGTCTGCGCTCCATTCCGAACTTTCGGACTCGACGTAGCGAGGTTTTGTCTGGTTTTTTTCTGCGTGGACGAGGCATGATAACGAGCAAGCGGTAACTTGCGGAAAGCTGAGTGTATTTTTCTGAGACGTAAGTTCGATCTTATCGACTCTGCTGCAGAGGTGAGAATTCGACTGTTCTGTTTCCTTCGAGGCTTATATTCCTCGATTCACTGACAAAGAAACCCTGCCGCTGGATTCTATGACTATCCATGAGGCTCTTTGTCCATCTTCGGAGCCAAGGGTAGGGCGACTTTGTAGTCGAGTCTTCTCTTTGTCCTTTTCATGCTTTGACAAGCATTTCCAGGTTGTCAAAACCGACCTTCGTACCAAAGAGGTTGCGCTTTGAAGAGGAAAATGAGAGGAGAAGCAGAAATTTCAAAATATCAAAATTAGCATAGAAACTTGAAATGTGAATGCGCTTTCCCCCCTGTCTAGAGTGTAGATGTTTGTGATGTACATGAATTCCGTCCGATATCAGCCTCCCAGCGGCGACTTAGCCAGCATCCCTTCCTTCAACGAAGTCCGATTCTTGAAACCCGTTTTCCCCAACCAAAAAAGATCAGGCCTCTTGCCAACAGGCGACCAAAAATGACTGGTATTCCAAACTTGAACCAGCTCAAAGGGCTCATAAATCTCACACCAGGGAACATTATTCTCTTGTCGGTGGATTGTTCAGCATCCAACGTCGATTCTTGGGAACCTCCGGTAGAGCCAGTGAAAGCAGCAACAGCCTCCAAAATGATCTCCGCTGTCGCTTCGGACTGACTCAAAAAGGGTGAATGACTCGTTTGCAACTCCCGATGCTCTACTATAGCTCCCATACTCCTTGCCATGCTGACTGACATGCGCTGGGCAAACACAGGCAACCCGCGATCTTCCACCGTCCCAATATACCAAGACGGGACATCCTGCCACCCAGCATAAGCGTGTTCTCCACCTTCGAACAAAGACTTCAGGCTTTGATTGTCAAGCTGAGAGACCCAGTAATTCGCTTCCTCCTCCGGCAAGTCGTGGTAAAAGAGTTCTCGGGGCGGGGTAACAATCTCAGCGAATTTGGTCTCGTTATTCACACGCCAACCAGGTGGAGGATGACCGAAGAATGGATCCATAAATGCCATCCCCGTCAGGTTGAACCCAGAGGCAATGAGAATCAGGCCAATCACATATCCAGATTCATCATTCTCGGGCGCATCCTTTGGCTTTGTGAGTCCTTTGATGACACTACTACCAACCATACCACCATACGAATGCGCAATGACGATCACATTCCTTCCCTTCCTTCTTTCAGCGTCAATGACCGTCCGGGCTGAATCAATATCATCTTTAAATGTTGCATTTGGATCGTTTCCAGCTGAGGGGATAGATACTTTGGCGCATCTCACATCCGGCTCGAGGAGCTTAATGAGCTTATCGTAACATGTGGGTCTGTGCCATGATCCTGGTACGAAGACTAGCGTTGGTTGGCTCATGCTGATTTTCGGGTCGTTTTTCGCCTTTGAAGGGTATTCTCACTGCAATTGTGACAGTAGAGTAGGGGGGTAATGATGTGTCCGATGAGACAACGAAAAGAAAAAGCTGTGAGCGGGGAAGATTGAAAAAACAGGGTTGATTGAAAGAAAGATGCATCGTCCAGTGGGTCTTCCCTGCGGAACCGACGATCGGAGCCGATGGGTCACGTGATTTGGCACCCCGGTTTGGAGAATTGTTTACAATTTATACTACCAGGGCATTTATACACCTCTATGCAGAAGAACCAGATGGTGGGGTGATCTCTGAGAATTTTGCGGGTCCGGGTATTTTAAGTGTGAACTTGTTTGTTCAATAAACAGCCTTTGAATTGTTTTAGTTGATGAACGAGATCAAAAATATATAATATTCAATCCACCTTGATGCAGCCCAGAGGACTTCCGAGTTACGATCATCGGATCCAATTTTTGCAATCCAACTTCCAAGTTCCAACTTGTGAGGTCAAAAATAAAATTTATCATGATATAAATGCGATGATATATGGTATTTTGGACATGGCTGTCCAAAAGAACGCCATCTCAACGGGTACTAGATGGCCTGGTACGCGCTGCTTGCGATGATAGTATCGGAGCAGCATGCATAATGCCCATAATGAGTTGATAAGTCCGAGAGCTCCTAGGGCTGAGCCTTAATCAATCACCGATTTCTTTGAAAGTTCCAAACGTCGTCCTTAGAACGGTCGGAATTTTTCGGTGGAGCAGCCGCGATTGGTCGATTGAAACTCGTTCCATTGATAGCTCCATTATTCAAACCAACTTGGAAACCATGATTATTGGGACCGAAATCCATATGGTAATGCGTATGGGTATCTCCCTGCTGAACAGTCGTCGCAACGGTTTCCTGTTGTCTGACCTGCTGAGGTGCAATCCGATATAATAAGTCCTTGGCATAGGCCGCAGCAACCATCGCGGCATATCCTTGCCAGGAATCGTTTTTGTGAGAGTCGGAATAATCACAGATTCCTCGAATCACGAGACAAGGAAAGTTATTCATGAGTCCAGCGGCTTCCATCTCAAAACACAAAATGCCTCGCTCCGCAGCAAACCTATCGCGGATTTCGGCGTTCTTCATGAGTTTATCGGCGGATGCAATGAGACCATAGTGAATTGCTGGGTTGTCTTCATACTCTTCGCGCGGCCTGCGTGTGACGAGTCGGGAAGATTCGACACCACAGTATGGATCACAAGGCGCCGAGTCGTTTGCGTGAATGATGTCACTTCGATACAGACGATCCGTCTCAGGAGCAGGTCGTTGATATTTCTGACGAAGCCGAGGCCTCTTCTCAAAGGCCTTTTCAATGGCTTGGTCAAGCTGGTGTCCATCTAGCTCATAGGCACCTTTGAGTCCAGAGACAGCCCCTCGTATAAGAGGTGGAGGTTGATTGTGGAATCCTGTATTCTTGAAACCCTGCCCCTGTATAACTTTTCCAAAATCGTATTGAAAAACACCGCCTTGGCCGTTTGAAGGTGAGCTAACGACAATATCACCGAGGCGAATGTCGTTCTCCGCACTTGGTGCCCCGCCGCCAATGCCAACCATCAAAGCGATACGAATATTTGGGAAATCGTTCATCATTTGACTGGCGACGTGTGCAGCGGGTGCGATACCGTATGTTCCCATTGGGAGGACAGAAATAGCAACATTATGCTTATCAATTCTACCGAGAGCATAGTCATTCTCGCTGGTTATCTGCACATCGTATTTTTCGTCCAGAAATGCCTGAGCAGCAACGTACTCCGTAGTGATCGCACAGATCCATCCCACAGAGAAGTCTTCAGGTTTAGACATGACGAACCAAGAATGATCTCAGCCAAAGCTGGTCGCTGGTGGCCGTGAGAGAGGAAGGGACCCTCTGGGAGGCGAGGGTTTTAAAGGGGAGACGACTCAGCCGCACCAAGCACGAGATATTTTGCTGCCCGATGCACGCGATTTGACAAGGTGCGGAGCTCTTAGCGCCGTAATCACCTGATAGTGAGGCTGAACGAACATTGCCCCTCACTCAAGACAGCATGGCCCCCACATTCGTATGAAGCGCATACCCCGCAAGCCAATGTCGAACATGTTGATATCACGGCGAAAGCCTCGCTTCCGGCCGAGGGCTCGTGGAGCTGGCGTTGTAGGATATGGCTTCCCGGTATTGACATTCGAAGCACCCGGTATATAACGCATGTCGTTGGAAATAGAGCGTTCTCAACGTGTAGAGTTGTATCGTGCTGCTGGGAGGCGGCGTGGCAGAAGTACCAGAGACATTGACTCGGTCACATTTTGGCTTCGACGCTCTCTGATATGTCTCGATATTCTCGTAGATCCACATTGAGGTCAACTAGGACCGAGAAAGGGGCTGGAATCGGGTGAAGAGCAGTGTTGAGAAGTTGATGCTCGATGTGTATGCCGATTTCCCCAGGTGGTGAGCCCAAAGGCCACACAGGAAACGCGAGAGATTCTTTGAACAGACTGGAATCGAGTTTGGCTTCTGGAAAAATGAATATCTAATCGTCAGTACTACTGAATCTTCCCAAGGGTTGCCAGTGGCCAAGTAGAAATTACGCAACGCTCACCTGAGTTGACTCGGTTTCTGGCAGTGCTGTCTGGCTTCTTCGTCTTCACCAAACCAATGCAAATGGTGGTTGCTCTCGGTGAAAAGAGGGAACAAACCCCAGGAGAGTTACACTTTTTCGAGGAAATCTTGTCGGGCTTAGTGATTGTGTTGCATTGGCCATTTTGAGAGTTGATGCCTCAGGCCACAACACCGTGCCAAGTATACAAAGTGAGAGATGAGGCAACAACAACCCAGACAGAGGACGAAGAAAAAAAACAAAGTGGAAATCACTGAGAGATGGATGAAAGAGCGAGACCTGCCACAATTAAATTTCGCAACTTTCGAAACGGAAAATCGAGCCAAGTGGGAGGTGGGGGGCAGCTGCCCCGATTTTGAGGCTATTCAAACTTGGCTTATACATGTCTACCTACTTTGCTAGGGCCTTTGACAGTGAAAACGTAAAACATAAATTCATTAATTATAGTTAAAGGTTAGGGTATGCCGCAGCTACCGCATCAATAAATGTATCTCGTTGATCTGTATCAACATCACTGAAGAAATCTTGGACATGCCGATTCTCCTTCAAGAACGGCGCCAAATTCACCGGCGCACGACGCTGGGCATCCCTCAAGGACCTCGATGACAGAGAGCTACTATCATCGTCCATGAGCCCTGATAATGCGCCCGTCAAGTTCTTGCCATTCAGCAGATTCTTCAGCGTGTTTTTGATCGTGGCTTCCAACGGGATCTCCGTCGATAAGGTGAGGGTCTTGAGGATATCGGCGTAGTAATCAACAGGGGTGCCTTTCCATTCGACAGACCTTGTAATAGAATCAATGGCCAGCGACCCATTTTTCAGGGCGTCGGCTTGCGCCTTTAGCACGGCGCCAAGGTTCTTGAAGATTGTGCGGATGTCGAGAACACCCTTCATTGGGAATGTATTGTCACCGGGTTTGAGCACAACATCGTTGACTGTGACGTTTCCGATCGTCGTATTCGCTGTCCTCACGTCGAGGACTAGAGTGCCGACTTCTAGACTTATTACCGTCGGGTTTGGGAGGGTCACGTTGCCGATAAGGTTTGTGCCATCGTCTTCGGCTGGGAGTAGGAGCGTCGCGTCGGAGATGGAAAACCCATCAAACTGATTCAATCCTATTGATTTTGATTAGGACTGGTCCCGAATGCAATAAAACGTGATAGCACGCGGCGATCATTGGGCGCGAAGAATAGGGGCACGAAGCAAGGGGCATAAAAAGCAAAATAGTTAATTCGTACCTGGTGTGACCACATTCTTATCGAGATGGACATGGGACTTGAGCACGCCCAAGTAAGCGTTTGTCCAGCCATCCAGTGCGAGGGAGACTTCCTCTTGGAAGACGACTTGTCGAACGAATTCTCTCCAGGCCTTTTGGTTCAGGATCGGGGTGTAGACGTTATCAATTCCGAGAGAGTGATTGCCTTTAATTTTCTGCCCGGGAATATCAATGTCTGCATAAGCTTCATCAACACCGTAGTCGCGTTGGAAAAGGTGAAATGTCACAGGCTCAATTCTGGCAGTGAGCGCAATCTTCAGATCGACTTTAGTTTCCAAAGTCAGCATAGTCGAATTGGGTTGTGGGTCATTGACAACGGCATTGACGAGAACAATGTCTGATTTATTGACGACCAATTGCGCGATCGCAGGAATCGCGACAAGGAAGCTGTAAAGGGGTCAGTTCAATCTTTTTTCAACTGTGGTCGCATCATAGTCGCAGATAGGAGAACTCACAAGACAGGGAGAAAGATCGCGAGGAAGATAACATTTCCAATACAATAAATCAACCAAAATCGCTTCCAGTGTCGACGCAATTTCTCCGTTCGCGTCGGAGTCCTATGTAATGAAAGACCTCCTGCTGACTCGACCTTCTCTAGCCCCTGAGGCCCATCATCGCCGGGAGTAAGCAATGGCCCCCGGTTTGAGCCCAGTATGCGTTTTCCTTCGATGGGTGACATTTTGGCAGGAAATTAGCGGAACAAGATCTCCAAATCAATTTGGCGACGAGAAGGACTACATAAATGCGCCCGTGGAAGCGAGCTGCTGCTCCCCTGCAGTAACTATTACTTATTGCATCATTGGCCGGACGATATAGAGCCCCGTGGGGAAGGATACGATCTGCAATCAACATGCGGGGAAAGTGGAGCCTGGATACGTCCTCGTCGTATCGCATCGAGTATCCATCGGTCGCAATACCTCAGCGAGCAACAAGAAAGCTGGAATTTGGGCACCGCCTGCACGACCGGGGAGGCCAAAGCTACGCAATCCTTGTACCGCCTCGGTATCTCCTTTATTTTCTCCCCATCTTGTGATCCTCAAGCCGTCCCGTTGGTTGTCTCCTGAGTCTTGTCCACCGATCTCCTCTTTCATAAGCATTTTGCTCAAACTGTTCGCATATGAGGACCTCGGTCTCCTGGATCGCTTTTTGGATTTAATATATTAGCTCGTCCTGATTGCACCGCGCCTTTGAGTTAATATATCAAGCTCCGCTTGTGTCAACGAGCTTCTGCGCCCAAAAACACAATAATCAGACTACTGTGTTTGATACGCATAGTACTGGGTGGAAATGAGAAGTCGATCACATCTTGTAGCGGCGTGCCTGCCAATAGTTTCTCGGCTAGAGCAAGCAGTTTGATCGTAGAATGGAATGCCACCAAATGGCTGAGTGGCGTGAGACATGTCGACAAGCCACCATGCACGAGCTCGGAGCCAGGAACCAAGACAGGGTCCGATCAACACAATCCCAGCACACTCGCATAGACTTAGAATTGTTTTCTTATCTCGCGCAATCTCTTTTTTTCCAAGCTCCGAACCCGAAGTGATTAGCTCGTGATCTGGACCGTGAGGGTTTTCCGTCTTGCACGTCTCGCTCACGTCGAGCGGGGAAATAAACTCGCCCCCTCCTTGGAAAGTGTTGCCACGCTTGGTCCACATAATTGGACAATCAAACCTCGTTTGGTATGAAGGACCCGGTTTGAGTCGATGATCATTCGAAGACTCGAAATTAACCATATAGCCGATTTGTTACCCCGAGGCCTAATCTACAAGGGATTCACGCGCTCCGGGGTATGCCCACACTGTTATGGAGCATGCATTCTGAACGAGATTGTACGAGGATTCTGCTATCTTTTAAGATTATAGTAGGTCTGTCGCAGTGAAATGAAATTCCGTCTCAGATTGCTTTGAAAGATTCCAATTTCCTTGTAGCCAACCCATTCTCACCTACGTTGCCTACCCTTCCCAATAGTTCATGCCAAGACCAGCAAAAATACCTTTACTTTGATAAGAATAGTGAAAGCGATAGTCGAGTGCGAATCTATAAGATATGAATCAAAATCCTGAATTTCTTAGTACAAGGTGAAGGTGATCGGAATTGTCTTTCCCGGGGATATGTTCCTTGCAGAGTCCCTGAAAGCAGGCACATAAATAAGAACAAAAAAGCGAAACTCGAAACCCAAAAAGAATAGCCATTTCAGGAATATAGAGAAAGCCAGAGCAATTATTTCATGCATGACCAAATAACCTAGCTCATTTCCTTCTCACAGTATCTGTCGCAAGATCATCCATGATTGTTCAAGCGGACCTAATATTAGGATCTGCGACGAAACGCCAAGCACTAACCACCATTGGAGACACCGCCAATAAGAGAGTGCGGATTATTTTTATCACTTTTCAGTGAGCGTTACCCCCTTTTGCTGCTTTATCTACCGTAAACTGGATAGTTTAGCCTTACAATGTACCGAAAGTCGACTGGGTCGGGTCACATTAACCAGGGCATGCATTGCTGCTTCAACTATCACTTTGGGGATATAATGTATATCCCACATTTGCGCCTGACTAAGTCAAATAACAAAGACACCTACTTACAGTTCAAAACGCTCAAAGATTAATTGATTAGGTAGCATTGACTGTTATGAAGCCTGAATAGCAAGTTGTCGACAGTGAATAAGAAATCAACATACCTGAGAAGTTCAACTTCTCAGGTAAATGCTCAGAAATTCTGAATCGATCGACAACTTGAGGGAAGTTCCTGGCTAGTTATAGAACTAGTCAGGAACTTCAAATATTGGAAATATAGGTATATTTTCAATACTGTCTACAAGCTTTTGATAAAGTAGAGACTGCAACCTAATTTGCAGTACTGAAAAAAAGGATTTACTATCCGAAGCTTACAGAGAAGAATCAGTCACCACATGCTTTTCATGCCTTCGTCAAATATCAGAAACAGTGGATCGTGTATCTCTTTTATGAACGCGACACTGCGGCCGTTGACGAAAACCTTCCAATCTCGATAGGCCGCTGGGATTGCGACAACATTCTTACCATTCTCCTGTACCCAGGTCGTTGTTACAGACAGCCGTAGCCCTGATGGCAACGGCTTATCATCCAGCGAGATGGCACCTTGATCTGTGAGAAATATTGTTTCAGATAACGGTCGGAATGTGCCTTCTCGGATTTCGAATTCCGGCTCAAACCTGCGTAAAAATGTAGCGGACGAAACATCATACACGTCAACAAACTCAGGACGGAAAACTGCAAGTATTCTTCCATCATCCGACAGAGAGACTTGAAAATCAATTTTGTACGATGAAGTGACCTGCGTAACTTCGTTTTGGATGGTGTTCCAAATGTAAACAACGTGATCCGGCGAACTCGATCCTTGGTTGTGATCTCTCGCTCTAATCAGGACATTCTGATCACCAGGCATAAATCGAAACCCATCAATGTACAATCCTTGGGCCATGACTTTTCTACATTGAAGCTGGTGGTCTGAAAGTTTCTTAACTTCCATTACAACCATTGCATTTTGTGTGCATGTGACATATAGATCATCGTTTGGCGAGAGCGCAACTCTCGGGGCCCGGTAATTGCTATCCGGCAAGGGAAATTTTGAGATCGACTGAATATCTTCAATTGACCAGACTAGACACTCGTCAGGCCTCGACGAATTGGGAAATTTTTTCATTCGGATGGCCCTTCTGCCGCTGGGAGAAAATCCAAACTTCCCACTCTCACTCGCTTCTCCCTTAGGAAAGTCTCTCTCGCTGCCATCTGTCATGTTCCAAATCTTCACTTTCTCCATGGTGAAGGTTGCACAGAATTGGGAATTTGCAGAAAACAGTAAACTGCGGGAATATCCGAAAACTTTGATAGAGAATCTCAGCTTCCCTGTTTTTGTATCCCAAATGCCAATAGATGAACCAGGCCAGCCAATAGCAAGCAAACTTCCATCTCGAGATAGAACGCAGACAGACTCATCATCCGATCGGCGATAGATTTTGCGGCCATCCTTTAATGACCTACTGAAAGAATTTACCAATCTGCTAGCCAGTGCTGCACATGATTGATACACAGTATCAGATGCTGATGATTCGAATTCGAATGGATTCAGAGTAAATATTTGGACATATTCGTCTCCGAAAGCGACAACAAGGTCTCCGTCAGGCGAAAAGACAGCATCCTGGATCGCAAACTCGTTGCATTCTAGGAGCTGCGGCGTTTGCTTTTTGCCTGGAGTCCACACAACTAGCTTCTCGGGGTAAATTGCCGCGAGAATGGGCACCAAGTTACTCCCCTTGAGCACCGCTATAGCTGGAATATCCTTTGCTTCGCCGGGAATGATGATTTCGTATTCCGACCCGCTGAAAATATCCCGGATCACTAGCTGGGAATGAAATAATGAGTCCCCGGGAACACTGCTAAGATATTTCGTTCCAAACAGAAATATCACGGGAGTGGTTTCATGAATAAAGACTTCACTTTCGACCTGTCTACCGGTGTTGATGTCCCATAAGTTGACCGATTGATAGGACTGGCATTTGGAAATAGAAATGAGCAAAGAACCATCTGAGGAAAACAAGAGTTTGTTGACGGGTTGATTGACTTTGAAAAGAAACCTCAGAGATCTTTCTCCTTTTATTCCCCAAACCTTGACTGCGCGAGAGGCGTTACTGCCTGCAATAATGGTACCGTCCGGAGAGAATGTGCAACAGGAAAGCCTACCAGCGAAGTTCTCCTTCTGGCTTTGGTCGCCGAATGGGAGGTGGAATTCCGGTAGTAAGACGGGTATCGTCTCTCCAGATCTTACCTCTAATTTCCAAAGTGACACAGCCCTGTTTGAAGCTGATGCGGCGTAGTCCCCGCTGGGAGAGAAGACTACATTAGCGTAACCTCCACTATTTCCCTTGAGTATGAACTTTTCCTTCCCTGTCACTGCGCTCCTTATGTGCACGAGCGAATCTCCACACGCCATGGCAACTAGACTGCTATCGGGGGAGACAGCGACCGAGTATACCCTTGGGGGACAAGAAATCAATATACTTCGCGGAGAGTTACTCCATTTCTCCGGAGTACAAGGGAGGTTCAGCATCCACCTGGGTAGGTTGTTACAGTTCTGTGTTCGGATCATGCTCGCTTGAGGGCTGAAGATAAGTGCCGACAGGTAAACTTGCAAAGGCGTCTTAGCTATGATAATATTGTAGCTCAGTAAGAATCTTAAGGCATCTTTGATATATGCTCGACTGCTTGACTTCGTCGTATTCTGATCATTTGGCGATGGCTTATCATGCCTCTTGGAGAGCAAATGGCCTTGTTTGCTCGGCTGTTCGACCTATGACATATTAGAGCCAATTCTTGATATTGAGGAAAGAGACTCATACGAAAAAGATATTTAGTAGAGACATGGCTTCAATTCCCTGCTCCATTTGTCCCATCCAAGCTAGACATTCAAGCCAAAAAAGATATTTTTCTTCCAGAAATCTCAGAATGAGTGTATCAGATTGGAAGTTCCTCCCGCATTTGAGGGTATGTTCCACCCAATATCGGGAGGAATATCGGAGAGTCATCGTTATGCATTTATTGACCAAATCAACTGGCGTATCTCTGACTGTAGCCCCGGGCTTCTCTTGGTTGAGTGGATTCCGCCTCAACTGGGATAAAAGGATGTCAAAACAACGAGTTGCCAGGACTTCATGGGCTTCTTCGGCGATAACGGCGTACGAGTTGTTGACACAGCGTGCCGGGTTCAACAAGAAATCTCGAAATGAAGGGTGTAGAATTCGAATGGGTTTCAGATGATGATCCGGCACATCAATCACTGAGTGTAGAGCACTCAAGGCTGTTCTTATGCGTTGAGCCTTCTCTCCTAAAAGCAATGCCAGTTTCTCTAAGCTCAGTACGTCGAAAGCAATTATTATCGATCCAACTATCCGTCGAAATAATTGATACACTTTTTCTGTTTCGACCGAGTCCAGGTGCTGCGTCACAGAAAGGAAAGAATATTCAAGCACAGTTAAATATATCTTGTCAAGTTCTTGCTCCGCAGAAGCTGCTCTTTGTGATGACAGTAATCGTTCAAGTCTCTCAAGTGCGAGAGAACTTCTGCCTTTCACAAATCGACATACAGTAGCAGCGTAAATGAAAAGCCCATGTGATCTTTCGACTAGACAGTCAACTGTAGATTCAGAGGGAAGGTCGTCATCCAGAAACATCTTTGCCTTCATCTCTGCGAGTTGGTCTCGATAATATAGCCCTAGATCCTGATCAACAATTGATCTCTCGATATCATGCAAGACAAAGTTCTCTCTGGACGCGGATGTGCCGCTGCCGCTGAGTCCGACTCTAATCGGCTGGTCAGGTCTGCTCGTCATGAAAACTCGACAAAGAGCCCCTTTAACTTGTGTCATCTCCCCAAGGCAATCAATTAGAATCTTAACATCCTCTGCACCATTGCATTCGTCTAGGGCATCGACAATAACAAGAAGAGGAGTTACCTGCCCGGCGGTGTTGCAATACAGTTCTGAGAGGGGCTCAATAACAAGCTTCTCCCACTGACCACGGACACTCAGGCTTTCAAGCCGAGGGGTCGATTCGATTGCACTTTCTATCAGCCTGCGTAGCTTCGGCGAAATCTCGGCAAGTTGAGCTGCGATTGTCGTTGCGAACCTACGCGCAGACGCGATATCACCACCACCACGTGAGAAGAAGAATGTGCCCCCCAAGCGGACTTCCTTCTCTCCGCGCTTATAGGCTCTGGCAAGGGTGAGCGCAATTGTCGACTTCCCAGTACCAGCCATTCCATTAAGCCAGTATAGTCTCTTCGCATTGTCGCCGTCAATCCACTGCTGTATCTCTCTTAAAACTTCGACACGTGTGCCAGGGAGACAACCCGGCATATGTTCTTTGTTCGCAGCATCGAATGTCGCATCGTAGACAACCTTTGGGAAAAGAAACTTTCTCGGGGTCCCTGGAAAGGTCAGCTGCGGATATCTGAAGTTGAGATGTGACAAAAATTCCTAAACTCACGATCGATGTTTACCGTGCCCGAGATGACACCCGCTTGTAATGTGAGACCATCACCGCTTGAGTACGCGTTTCCGAAGTTATTCCGAATGTTCGACGGAATTTCCTTTGCGGAAGTCATCGGGTCACATGGGCACTATTTCCTCCCATGGGTGCAGCGGGAACTTGTAAGTTGGTGTTAAACGGAGCCGAGGGTTCTTGAAGCACAGCTTCGAGTGTGGGGTGAATTTGGCCCCAACTCATTGCGGCTGAATCACCAGAATTCGGCGCTTAGAGATGCAGGTGACCTGTCATTCCCCCTCTGATTCGACAAAATTCGCACAAGGTATCGAAGCCGAAATGACGCGTTATGTTTTTCTTTTTTTTTCTTGGCGCGATATCGTCCTTTGTGGGCCTCTTTTGTGGGCGAACAACGTTGAACTAAGGTATCAAGTAGGCCGAAATGACGTATATGGCCAACCATCCAAATAAAGCGCCCAAACTGTGGGGGAATAATCCCTCGTCATTTCAAAAGCATTGGTCTTCGGATTAATTACTGTCATTGAAGCAGATAATTGTTTTTGGTGGTACCTCACTTCATTTTCAACTGGGGTATCTGCCCTCCGATTTCTATTCTATCAAGGTCCCCCATCCACAAGGTACACGGAATCACCGACACGCAAAATCTTTTCTGGGTAGGATTATAACTTCGCCCTTTTATCCACCTCCCCATTTCCCAAAACATATCTGTATCTTGCTTTCCCTTCGTGCATATCAACCAAAGCCTGATTGATATCACTCATCTTCCGTTCCTGGATCCACGGCAAAACCCGCTTCTCAGCTGCCAAAGCCAACATCTCACTAATATCCCTCGTTGACCCAATACTGGAGCCCGTAATCTTCACGCCCTTCTGAATCAACGAGAAAGCCGCAATAGCCGGTAACGGATCCTCTGGTGCGCCAACCTGCACAAACACCCCGTCTCTCTTGAGAAGTCGCAAATATTGACTCAATGGCATATCAGGACCAGAAACAGTACATATAATGACGTCCAGAGTCCGGGAATGAGTCTTCGCCCAACTCTTCTCTTCTCCGGTCGCAATGAAAGAATCGGCACCCAACCCGCTCACCGCATCGGCCTTTTTGCTGGAAGATCGGGAAATAGCAACCACCTGATCGGCACCCAATGCCTTCGCGAAGAGAATACCCATATGACCAAGCCCACCAATACCAATAATTCCAACGCGCTTGCCAGGCCCGACGCCGTATTTCTTCAACGGAGCGAAAACAGTCACTCCGCCACATAGTAAGGGCGCGGCCTCGGCGGACGGAAGTGCGTCGGGGATTTTGAATACGAAATGCGCGGGCCCACGCCATCGCTCTGCAAATCCACCGTAAGATTTGCTCTTATCCGGATAACGACTGTTATAAGTTCCCGTCATACGAGAACAATAACTTTCCTCCCCATCTGCGCATGCTTCACAGTCGGCTTTGAGACATGAGCCGCTCTGGGCACCGATTCCGACTCGATCGCCGAGTTTGAGGGATCGTGATGCACTTGATGATGCCAAGCTTGGAACTCCGGAACCAATACGTTCGACGATGCCGATTATTTCATGGCCGACGACGCAGGGGTAGTTTGTTGGGGCCCAGCCTGATCGAAGGGTGTGAACATCGGTTCCGCAGATTCCACAATGGGTGACCCGGATCTCGATGTCAGTTTCGGCGAAGGGTTTGGGTGTGAAGCTGGTGAATTGGAGAGGATTTGTGGCGTCGTGGGCAACCCAGCCATTGAAGGTTTTTGCTGGTTCGGCCATTGTGTCGGGGGCTGGGGCGATATGCAGGAGCAGTTGGTATTCTAACTGACACGAGAAAGCTATAGGGTTATTAAGGAAGCTTTAGTATGTTGATGTGAGAAAAGGGGGTTGTTTTATTGGTCTTGGTTGTTTGAAGGTCATGGATCGCATGCAATGCGGAGAAGACGATGGGCCGAGGTTGAACAACCGAGGTGTGGAGAAAAGATCCACAAAATGTTGCCAGGACATCAAATAAGAATGAGGGAATGCATTTTCTTGATTTAAATGCTACTCCATCATTGAGATGGCTATCTGTGATATCTTAGGCATTTGCTTTGTGAGTTGACTATGTGTCTTCCCTCTGATATGCGGCACTGTAAGACCTCTTGGCCCTTGCATAAGAAATGGGTATCATGACTATCGCTTGCAAGTCTCCAGGATACGACTCCGCCTCCTTCCAGTCAGGCTCTGCGTATGAATATTTTCGAAGTGCTGAAATCGCACACAACGTAGTCTCATTTCCTTCTATGCCCTCCTTAACAAAGAGATGTCAAAATGCGGGCGACCCACAGCAGATCGACATACTAAGATGGTCAACTTGACGTCTTGCATCGGTTGCAGGAGCATGGATCAACTTATCGACCGGGCTGGCAGGCTTTTTTCTAGTGGATACTGAGGTTCTTGAGGATCTCGTGGGCTTCGTCAAAGTCTTTGGCCGTCTTCTGCTGAAGATTGGAATTCTCAACTGGGTGGCTATGTGAGAAGGCTTGATGGATCTCATCGGCATATTGTCGATTCGGACTATTCGTCACGTTGTCTAATATCAAATCTTGGTGCGTGGACTTTGATTCCAGAGATATCTTGCTAGGCTCTGAGTCCTCGTCACCCCCTCGACAATTTTAATCGTAGCGTCGTGATATTTGGAGTAAGCTTTGCTGGCCAGATTCTGGTTGACCGAGACCTGGTCATTGTGTAATGGGTGACTCGTCAGAGGACCCCCTAATAGACGATCCCGAGGCCGGTCGTTTCTTTTCTCGGGTCTAAGCTCATCTTGCATCGTGGAGGCTCTGCGCATTTTAGTTTAAGCTCGGGTCATTGTTGGTAAATGTCGAATTTTGAAGGTAAAAATGAGGGTTGCAAGAGGTAGAAATGAGAGAGGAGGGGATAAGCAGAAAAAAAAGAATATACGGGGGAGGAATAAGAACGAGGTCGTTCTTACTCTCTTTCTCTAACATTCACTCTCTTGGGTCAGAGTAACCTTTCTTTGTAAGGAGATTCTACAGTAGTCGATGTTTTCCTCTGTACAATATTTACTCTTACGAGCATTCGAGAGCTAGTGAATAAAAGAAAAGGACAAACGAACAACAATTTTGGAATAGATATACATAATAGAGTATGATACAAAGCAGAAACAGCAACACTGTCCTTGAGAAACCACTACTCAAAACAGCTTGGAGCCACAGGTTGGGAATTTCGAGCCAGACAGATCAAGAATTGCATCGTGCAAATTGAATTTTTGGACGGACCTGACATATTCGGTCCGCACAGCGCCCTGTACAGTCACTATCTCTAATGCTACGAGGAGCTTACTGGCCGCCTTTCGATGAACAAAGCTCCTGGTCGGTAAATTCGCCAGGGGATGTCGGTTTAATGACGTTTTCGGGAATAGCCCCATGGTCGGTTACTCTTGCGAGGGTCGATTGTCGAATTGTTACCCATTCCAGCAGACTGATCCGCCTGTTCGGCGAAATTGGCCAGTGAGCTCGTCGAATTAGGCCTATATGGCCCTGCTGTAAAGCAGTACCAGAGCAGACATCTTGACGACGTCCGAGATCTCTGGTCTCTGTAAGTCTGCTAAAGCGGATATCTTGACGACGTCCGAGATCTCTGGTCCCTGTGAGTCTGCCTAAGCGGACATCTTGACAACGTCCGGGATCCCCAGTCCCCGTGAGTTGTGCAACGATGAGTAGTACTCGACGGGCTTTGTAAGCTTTGGGTGCTGGGTTTCGGGTTTTCCCGGTACCTTGACCGATTGATCCATAGTCTCGACGTTCATCGGCTGAAATTGAGAATCGCCGGCAGGGTCAGCAAATGAGTAAAATATATTTCCACTTGGAGATTCGGGCTCATCGGTTTCTTCAAGAGTGTATGTTCTACTCGGGCGATGGGTTGTGTTGACTAAAATCCCGGCTTTTTGTGCTGATTCCATTCTCAGGGTTATATTGCTAGATCCTGATGCACTGCCACTTCGCTGGGCATTGTGGTCTTTATGCCCTAAACGTGATGCAGAAATCGACTGCAAGACACCCTCAACTTGTTCTGTTGTACGAAAACCTCCGTTCAAACGGTATGTGTCGATATGACGCATCCGATACTTTATTCGTCTCCTTGGCATTAATGTGGCCATACTTGCGATGTCGTCGTCGATATATCTCTGAATTTGTCCGAGTTTGTGTGATCTTCTGTGATCTCTTTTCTTACCCGAGCGCAGTCATGCTCTCAATCTCGATCTCCCGTCTATTACTGCACACGCTGTGAGGCAGGACGAAGTGTGTCTCGACCCACAGCAGAGCCAGCCTCCTACCGAGTGAGACCGGCCGAAGACAGCAGAGGTCGGTTGTCCATGGCCAACGGCATGGCCCTGCTGCTAGTTCCAGGACGGACATCTTGAAGACGTCCGGTATCTCCAGTTCCCGTGTGTTGTACAGGAACAGTGACCCCAGCTGTTATCTCATCAGGGAAGGGTCATTCTGTAGGACACAAATTGTGACTGAGCGAAGATTATGACCCTAAAGAGAAGATTATTCCTATCTGATTTTCACCCTTCTCATGGCCTTCATTCTGAGAAATCCGATTGGAAATGGTTCCGTCGAGGACGGCGCGGCTCAACAACGATAAGGAAAAGAAGGACGAGGACTGTGAGCCGTGTGACATGTGAAATGGGCGATAGCTCGACATGAGGGAAGGACACAGTCTCCTATTTGAGAATGGAACGATTTTCTCACTTCTTTCCTCCTGATGATGACTCTAATGGGGACATCTCCGATGTGGACAGCACTATCCAAGAGATCTCGACCGATGCGCCTTTTTGAGTCCAAATATCTCAAAGCCATGAACGTCGCAGACCCTCTCATTTGAATAGACCTCGCCTGGGCACATATTCGTTCGACTCTCAACCACCTTTCGGAGATTGTAAACCGACTTTATCAGGAGTAGTTCCTTCGTCAGTTGCTGAGAACAAATGGTCTATTTGTTCGCACGTCACTAGTCTTCAATCATTTCACGATCTCATGGTGTTTGGATTAAGCCAACGGGCTGGGGCATTGCGGCTCGTAGGATGATTAACCGGCTGTCCCTCCATTGCCTGCAGGTTTGCATTCATCAATCTCCTTCAGATCAATTGACCAGCGATTTGAATCCCTTGCTCATGAAGCATAACGCCAATTTCGCTCACCATTACCTGAAACTCTGGCAGGTAACCCTGATGCTCACAGAGCGTTTATCCCGCCTCCGTATCCAAATCCCCTGGTCAGTGTGACGCAGGAGACAAACGAGGAATCATGTTTGAGTCAACAGTTGTCCAGCCTGCTACTTGATCGCATTCAGAGTGAACACTCAAGCACAATCAATGAAGGCCACCGGGGAATGCAGGCAAGGCCGAATAATCCTCCCCCAAGCAGCGATATCCCAGCACCTCCCACCACGCAGACAGCTGCACCCGTCACCATTTGGAGTCTGACGGAGCCCCCTTTCGCCAGCGAGAGAACAACCAGCGCTCAGGTACAAGCCACGCGCGCTCGAGGCTCTGGAAGTAGATGGGCCGCCAGCCATTATGAGACTTTCCTGCCGGCCCACGCCGTTGACGCGCAACCCAATTCTGCTAGTGCGACCGCAGCTAACCAGTACGCTGCCCGTGTCACTCAACATGAGGCTTTTCCAGCTTTCACCCATGGCTTCCTTCGCCCGGTCTCCCAGGATGAGTATTGATGCCCCAAATACGATGGGGAAAACGGCAACCCATGTCAACTTAAGTAGTCCGTTGAACAAAGGCCTTTTTTCACGACAGTATGCGTCGATGATGTATTTGCTGGCTTGTTCCGTATCCCTGTGACGTATCGTGGCCATATTCCCCATGTAGCCATCGGATTATGCCTGAATTTCTGTGAATCTTTGTGAATTCTTATTCAATGTTTGCTTTGTTGTGAGGGCATTATTTCGCCTAGAAGGTAGCTCCTGCGAAATTAGTCTTCTCATTCTCCGTAGTCAATGGAGCTTGTTTGACTGCCATGTTTCTCTTACTCTGGATCGTTAATGTATGTCTCTGCTTGACATGAGCATAGTCGTTGATATGGCCGGGTACAATCGGGATGGCCGGTTAGATTCGGAGGCCGGTTCTATTCCGGCCTCCTGACACTAACAAACTCAAAATCCGATCATGTGACCAATCAGATCGCGGGATCTGGTGGATCTGGCTTGGCATTGGAGCAAGTATACAGACTGCAGCAGGGGCGCATTGAGTAAAATCACACCACAAGTAAACTGAGGACGGCGATATATCTATTATGATCAATATTACTGGTGTTCCTACACCCAATCGGATATTTGATGATCAATCAGAGTGGTGGTTCGTGCCAAAATCCCCCTCATCTCACGATTTGACATACTACTGTAACAGGCTTAGCGCGTTCCCGTGACCGTTCTCTACTGGGGTGTTGTATAGACCTTCTGAATATCTTCAAGGAAGAGGAAATCAGTATAATTCTTGTTAAAATGTCTGGGAATCATTATTTGACCTTTTGTATGCATGACTGAAAATGCTGAGGAGCTTTGAATCCACTTTGACGCTCGATGTAACCGGATCCACGCCATGTCCAGCCCGTTCGACATGAGGCCGGAATTGATACCGGCCTCTGAGGTTATAAGAATCGCCTCCTCACCCGCCCAAAGTTGTTGCTTTTCTCTTTCTCTAAGCATCTCCCAGAAGTCTGGCTTTCTCCCACTTCTTTTCCTCCTCCCTTTTTTTTCCAAATTTTTTCATCGGACTTGGTCTTTGGCCTTTACCAAAGCTCCTTCCTATCTCTATTCACCTCCACCAATCATATCCTCCACTGCTACCCTCGCTGTCTCTTGTTAAGACATATATCCCTGACCTTTTCGCCTTGTTTGATACTTGTCGTCGTCCTTCATCATGACTCGAACTCAAGTATCCTTCCCTTCCCCTACCACCTTGAAGAAGTTCCCTCATGTCCATGAGGACCCTTCAACCCTATCCCACTCCCTTGACCCCTTCACCATCACCACCTCAACTGGTTTTCTCCCATATGATACTGCCCCATCTACCCTTCCCGATGCCTTCAAGGCACTCGCTTCTCTGGTTGAACGTGCCCCTGTAGTCATGGCCGACGGCAAGCCCGGTCTCCTGGCAAACTACGAGCTAGGACCCGCCGTCGAGTCCGAGCTCACGGACCTGACTGATGAGGTTGAGAAGCTTCGTCTTGCCGATGGTTCATATGATAAGTTCAACATTGCTGCTGTCTTCCGTGACTATACCTTCGTGGCATCCTCTTATCTCCTTGAACCTTGCTGGGAGAACTGGAACAAGTTGGAGGATAAGAGCTATGGTCTTGGAAGGGACCTTCTTCCCAAGTCTGTTGCTCGTCCTATGTATCGTTGTGCAGAGATGTAAGTGTTCCAAGTCCCTTTTTTCAATTGGTTTACACCCCCCCCCCCCCCCCCCCCCTTTCCTTCATCAACCTCTTGTATACATACCCCCTCCCTCTACATATATCACATCACCCTACTACACCAGCCCTACGATATCTTATATCATATTCGTACTTGACACAAGGCTAACTTGACCAGCCTGGACCTTCCCCCCTTCATGTCCTATGCCGCCTCATATGCCTTGTTCAACTACACAATGGCAGACCCATCCAAGGGACTGGACGAGTACTCCAACCTGCGTCTCGTCCGCGCCTTCGAGCGTGGTCTCGACCCGAAGAGCTCTGAGGCTGGCTTCATTCTCACCCACGTCGACATGGTCAAGTACACCGGCTCCCTCATCAACGGTGTCCTTCGCGTCGTCGACACTCTTGAACAGCACGGTCCCCGTCAGGACATCAATGACGGATTCCGTCTGATCCTAGAGACGATGGAAAAGATTGAGGCCGCCATGGAGGGTAAGTTGATATCTTCCCCAACATCCCCAACCAACTCAACTAACGTTATCAAACAGATATGTGGGGAAACTCCAAACCAGCAGACTACCTCTCCTTCCGAGTCTTCATCTTCGGAATCACAAACCAATCCATGTTCCCTAACGGCGTAATCTACGACGGCGTCGAAGACAACAAACCCCTCAACTTCCGCGGTGAAAGTGGAGCGAATGATAGCATCGTGAGTTCTCCTCTTCCTCGAGTCCTTTCTCAATCCAAACCATCCGCCTAACATCATCAACCCCCAGATTCCCCTCCTAGACCACCTCTGCGAAATCCCCATGCCCTCAACCCCCCTAACAAAAATCCTGCACGAATTCCGCGCCTACCGACCCCTCCCCCACCGCGAATTCCTAACCTACATCCGCGAAAAGTCCGTCGAAATCGGCGTTCAGAAGTACAGTGTTGAAGATTCCGAAACTGCGGTTCTGTTCCTTAAGGTCCTTAATCATGTTCGATCTTTCCGTTGGCGACATTGGCTTTTTGCTCGTGAGTATATTATTCGTAGGACGCCTCATCCTACTGCTACGGGTGGAAGTCCTATTGTTACTGTAAGTTCAACTTGATGACCCCGAAAAAGAGCTGTGATGAGACTGGAGAATGGAACTAATAAACATTTCTTTCGTATAGTGGTTACCAAACCAACTCTCCGCCGTCATGGATCTAATGGTCACCATCTACGATACCCATCTCTCTCCTAAGGAGGGCGTTGCAGTTCAAGGAAATACCGATTTGATCGCCAATCACAGAAAGCAAGTTGAGCCTATGATGGAACTTGTTAGGGATCAACGGGACAAATTGGCTAAGGAAGTTGAGAAGTGGTGCCAGGAACGTGGTGTTTAGGGGGTGACTATTGGATACTTAGCACCTGGTTAAATAGAGGTGCATACATTCCATGATGTATGGATAACGTGTGGCTAGAGAGTTGGCCTGGTATACACGGTATTTTGCTTTGATCGTTTACTGCGCTTTGCTTTGCTTTGCTTGCCTTTGCCTTGCATTTTAGCCTGGTTGGCTTTTAGATGTCTGGGTGGATGATTGTTATGTCTATCTACTGTGTGATTCATTCATGGTTCGCTCATAAAATTGCAATTTTATTCAATTTTGTTTTCATTTGATCTTCGGAATTTCATTTCATTCTGATATGGATGGTATCTTAAGTTACTAAAAATATTGAATATTGTAAAATGGACTAGGACTAGGACTATCGTATCGCGTGTTTCGTTTGGAGGTTGATTATAAAATAAAACTTTGGTTTTGGCGGTCTGGTTGGTGATTATTCGGAAATCGAACAAGTGATGCTGCATGTAGTACGACTCGCGCGGGTCGATTATCGCTTAAATTGGTTTTGCACGGTCCTTCCATTTCCCCCGCCTCGGAATGGGAACTGAATCGGGGTGTGTTCACTTAGGGAGATTCGAGAAATACATCACGAGGTGACCAGAGTGACCCAAATTGGCAAAATTATCCAGTCGACGGTCCAAGCATTGGGTACAGATGAAAGCTGGGGTAGGTATACTTCCGCACGCTTTGACAATTTCAGACGCGTCAAGTGGAAAAGAAGAGATGACCAAAGAGATAAAGTCGTCAAAGTATAGAATTAATAGTGCGTAGCGTGAACGGCACAAACGCCGGAGATGTGGGTTTCTTTTTGGGCGAGTGAAGTGTGTTATGCAATTTTTCTTTCACATTCCGCATGATTTGCGGGGATGCTTCCAGCGAAATCAGATTGCTAAGCTGCTCAAACAGATATAGCGCTTCCGGTAATTACCTCTAGACCGCGCTCACGACCGTAGGCCACCGCATCAGAAGAAACATTCTCACACCCACGCACAAAAAGGCGATCCAGACACGGCAACTCAGAAGAATCCGACATTCTCGCATCAGCAAGGTCACGAATAGTACAACCCGTAATCTCAGTTTTCGAAAGATTCAAAACCTTAAGTTTGGAGAATTGAACGCAAACTAGTTTCATCAACGCATCATTGAATCCTGGCATTTGTACAAGACTGAGTTCAGTAAGATTGAAAATTTCCGGATTCTGTTCTGTTGCGTAACGGAGAAGGACGAGTAAAGAGTTATCACCAAGATTGAAACATTCGTCGATGTGCAGGACGCGGAGGGGTGCTTCTGTGTCGCAGATTATGAAGGTTGCTGTTGAAACGTTGACCCATCCGGCATCTTTTAGGATGAGGGTGTGGAGGTTTGAGAATTTTTTGGTATGGGTGAAGTTGGCTGTTGATCTGGCTGAGCCGCCTTTTAAACTGAGGTATTCAATGGTGTCTGGTAAAATGGAACAGAAGTTGCTTCCAATGGTCAAGCCATTAAGTTCAAGCCGTCTGAGTGGGGGGAGTTGGACGTCGGGTACAGGTTCTTCGAGTTCATCGTCCACAAGGGCCGGAGGCGGGAAGAAGAGCCAGGGTCGGTAGATCGGAGGCTCCCAATCGAGACGAAGTTCGTGAAGATTCGGATAATTAGGGATATCTGTGAGGCTCTTTTCGAAATTGTCAGCTTTGAATGCGGGGGAGGGAATACTGGAACTTACATGATCGAGATTCGGCACGACAAGAGCAGTGGGAGGTGCGGTGGATACCGCCTGTTGTGTAGCCAAGGTGATGCTTTTTAGATTAGGTAGACTTCGCGGCCAATCTGCGTCGTCAATTGTCAAGGGTGAATGCTTTACACTCCAAAGCTCGATTCGCTCGAGTTTTGGATATTTGGACAGAAGCCTGCCCAAGCAGCTATGCGGCACGGGGATATCCGAGGACAGGATAATTGTTTTCAAATACTTGCACCCTTTGAATTTGTCGAAGATATCCTTGTAGTCGTGATTCACCCAAAGTTCAAGGTGTTCGATGCGCGGACACCTGCTGAGAAACTCGATACTCTTTGGTGTTGATGGTAGAGCAAGGTTCTTTAGGGTAGCATGGGTAAGCAAACCCCTTGACCGACGGATGTATGACCGAACCGCAGTCCAAGGCACCTTTTGTCGGGCACCAGAGAAATCGATCTTCAGCCAGAGGTCCCGTTTCTTACCGAAGAATTGTTCCCAACCTCTGCAAACGCGAAGGATTGCCCTGAAAAAATTAGAGAGGTATTATTAAGACAGGCGCATGGTATTCAACTCACACAATCTGTTTAAAGGAAAAATCCCGAATAATTAAATCTGCCATTTCAAGCGGAAGCACCGTAAAAGGATCTAGTCGGTTTAACATCATTCGATCTTCTAATTTTTTGTGTAGTTGCTCCATCATCTACATCGAATTTAGTCAGTGGCGGGGCGGGACTACCCGTGAAGATAGATTCAAGACGTACCCCGCGTCGCGGATGATCAGCTGGAAGCACCTTCAGGCCATAAGCATAGATCTCCAACGCCTTATCCGGTTTCGACTCGAGGAGAAGTACTTTGGCGCATCTCAAGTAGCCCTAGTAGTACATGTGAGACATGACGCCATGGGAAATCAGCCACCACAGGTGGAAGGGGAAAGGGAAAGGAAGGGGTGATTTACCCGTTCGTCTTCTTTGGCCTGTTTAATCATATATTTTGCATCTCGACGTGCCTGATCATACTGTTCCAATTTACAGTATGTTGCTGATCTATTATCCAGAATCCCCACCGAGTCCGCATCTCGTTGGTTCAAGGCCTAAAAGGAACAAAAGGATCAACAGCCTGCCATTTTGGGTTAGAATGGAAAATGGGGGTACCTCTGTAAAAGCCGAGATGGCCGCCTTGAAGTCCCCTTTTTGATAGAACTTCTGGCCCTGCAAATGCAAGGCCGACGGATTAGACTTCATGGCTTGGAACTCTCACATTCACTCCCGTCAAGTTCTGTGACTCAATCAATCCAAAAAGATCAACTTCCCAAGAGAAAAACAGCTGAGAAAAGAAGAAAAAGAAACGAGTGACTGTCCATTGTAGCAGGGATGGCACGTGACTGGGCGGTCAGCAATTTCCGCCTGTTTACTTTCTTCCGCTTTGAGCAGATCGTCCAATCTGCAGCTTGCAAGCTCCACATCAACTTTGACAAGAGGTACAATGGAGGGGCATAATTTACAGGCCGCGTCGACATATGTCAATAATATTCTATTGGCAAGGGGTTTGCTGAAGAGTGGACATCCCATTGATTTTGCAGAGCCCGACAATGAGGAGGGTGGGACAGAAGCCACTATGGCGCGGATCATTAACCTGGTTAATGACCTGGTTTTGAGGAGAGATGTGAGTCGCCGGGGGGTTGATCAGGTGTCGCATTTATTCTAACAGTGTTACAGCGCGAAGCCGACCACAGAGAGAGTCTCGCGACAACTATTCGAGCATTGCGCACTACCGAGTCGGACCAGACTGCGGAGATTGTATGTTGACCCTCATGCGCGCGGTGTGCCGACTAGCGCGTGCAAGTGAAAAATGCTAACAGATATTGCTGTGCCCAGGGAAAATTAAAAACGAAATCATCCGAATTGTCGCGATCCCTAGCCTTGGCAGAAGCTCAAGAGCGTACTTTTAAATCCAACATGACCAACGCCGAGACAACCATCCGAGGATTGAAGGAACAGGTTCAACGCATGAAAGCCACGGTCCAGCAAGTCCGGTCACAATGCGCCAATGATGTGCGTAAGCGTGATCTCGAGATGCAAAAGTTGAAGTCTCATCTTGCGGAACGCCAGCGGGGTAAACGGGAGGGGTTGAGCGTGACGACTATCAACATAAACCCCCAGGCGGACCGATCTCGACTGGGTGCCAGTGGCGGTGAACGAGTCCATGATCCGCAGTATAACCTGAAGGAAGAGACAACCGAATTCTTGACTGAGCTTTGCCAAAATCTAAGTGATGAGAATGATACCCTCATTGAGCTGGCTAGAAACACAGTGGACACACTGAAGGAGGTGCAAGGTCTACCGCAAGGCGATGATGAAAACGGAGAGGATTGCCTCAGCATGTCCACCAGTGCTGGAGCTAACAAATCACAAAGCGCTGTGACTTCGCTACCCACCTCCTGCGAGGAGCTTTCCCTTCAAATGCATACTGTGCTTGACCATCTGAGAACCCTGCTCACAAACCCTTCGTTTGTGCCGCTGGAGGAAGTCGAAATTCGAGATGATGAAATTGTGAGACTCCGCGAGGGCTGGGAGAAGATGGAGAATAGGTGGAGACAGGCCGTGGCAATGATGGACGGATGGCAGAGACGCGTCGCAGATGGAGGCGGTTCTGTGCAAGTGGAAGAGTTAACTCGAGGCATGAACCTTGATTTGAGCTTCAACTCAACTGAGGATGTTAGCATGCAAAGCAGAGAAGGAGCTCATTCCATTTCGCCAATTCTGGAAGATCAAGAAGATGAAGCAATGAGCGACGCCGAAGACCAGTCCGAAGCCGCGGCGCTCAACCCTTCAAAGTCACGATCTAAGATCCGAAAAGTCCCCGAAAAGTCCGAGCGTGCGCTGAAGGAGCGTAGTGACAACGCAACCTTGGCTGCCAAGCCCAAACGTCTGCGCAAAGTGTCATTCACACCAGGCCTACAAGGTTCTCCGGCCATCTCCATTTCCGACACGACAGAAGAAACCACTGAGACCAAGCCTCAAAAATCCGAAGCAGGTCCTCGACGGTCAACACGTCGAAATTCCGATCCCAAAAGCACCCGCCAGGTAAGTTGCAGAGCTTCAAAATGTATAATGTATAATTCAATACTAATGTATATCAACCAGGCCAATGGCACCGAACCCCGAATGAGCGTCCGTCAAAAACTCGCCGCAGCCGAAGACGAAGCTCGAACAGCCGAGAAAACACGCAAAGAGGTCGAGACCCGAAAGCGTAGTCGACCTGAAAAGTCCTCAACTCGAACAAGTAACCGTCGAAGAAGTACACTTACCAATGACGAGTTGGAAGATCTGATGGGCAAGGCCAAACCCTCCCGGTAGAGGGTGACTTTAAAATGCATACTAACTTAATCTCTGCACTGCACTGTACATAATTTATGAGCGAGCACTGGCATGTAACTATGGGATGGCGCCTGTTTTCAAATAGTATTTGGAAGGATTACTTAAATAATTCATTTTCATATTCATTTTCGTTTCCTTTTGGACTCCCTTATGTATCAAACAAATTTTCGAAGTAATCTCCTCCCATGCAAAAGAGTTTCACCAGGTATAAATTCATGTTTGACATCCATCTCCAACTCTCCTTCCTTCCCCCCACAACAACCATCACCCTCACTTTGATACTACTTCAACTCCACCACCCTTCCTAAAGCCCACACCACACTCCTCTATTATCACACCCATCTACCCCCACCTTGAACTTGAACTTGAACTTGAACTTGAACTTGAACTTGAGAAGTATTATCTATCATCAAACCATCCCCTCAGCAATAATGGGTAACCTACTCAACACCTGCGCCCCCATTCCCCCAAGCCCATGCAGCAGCAGCCCGAAAACCATTTCCCAGCAATACAATGCCTCCCACTGTGCCGCGAGCAGTCAAGAGGTTAACCTGAATCTTACTATCAGCACTGTCTCTCATCAAGAGGAGATTAGTCCGCACAGACATCACTCTGCTGGTGATGGTGTCGAGGGGGATACTGAGGCATCTCCCGAGAACGAACCCGAGACCCAGGCCGATGCCGATGCCAATTCCCAGCAGGTTTCCGAGCCTGGATCCCAGCTTCAGACCCAGCCAGAGGCCGAGACCGAGATTGAGACCGAGCAAGAACATCAAGCTAGATCTGAGTCTGGTTCTGGTTCTCAGCAGCCAAAGGATGCCATGGCAACACGCCCAGTTCTCAAGTCTGCTATCGTTGATGTTTCAAAGCATCGAGTAAGTTATTATGTCCTTGAATCAAGGTCATGGAATGGAACCTTGGCACTTGGAAGCTACTAGTACTAATTTAACTGGCTTAAGATTTTACCTCCGACTATTTGCTTAACTGGTCGTCCGGATCATGAGGCTAGATGGAAGGTTGATAGATCAGTTTGGAAATAGGCTGGTCTAAGCAAGGTTGCTTGCGATTCAATGTTTGAATGTTTTAATGTTTGAATTTCAAAAGTGGATTGGGGTTGTGGTTCGGGATGGAGTTTGTGGGATTGTTTGTTGATGGGGCTGGCATAAATGATGAAATACCAAAAAAAAAAAAATCGGATTCACTGGTAGTGGCTTTCAATTGTGCAAAGTTTTCTCAGGATGAATGAATGAAAAACATAAACAATGAATGAATTGATGCTTTTTGAATGAATAGCCCTCTTTTGTTTCAAACAATTCTTGTAACCCTAAGCCTTACAGCCACCACTTACATTCTTCATAAAGATATTCCATTGAATGGAATAACATAACTGCAAACCTACATCAATCTAATGGAAGAAGATTCCGAGAGGATATTGATTGATTGATTACTGGTTAACGAATTAAAAATATGTCCCCAGTTAGGGCTTGAATAAAACAGGAAGGGGACTAATTACATATATGCCCAGGGTTTTGATAACGATAACTTTCGGAACGGGTCCGCCATCACGACGACGACACAGCCGGACGACGATAAAAGCACGACGACACAGCAGGACCACCACGACACAGCAGCAGCACCACGACACAGCAGCAGCACCATGACACAGCAGCGGCACGACGACAAGAGAACGAGAGAACGAGACAACAGACGACGACTTGAGTGTGACTAGTCAACCATGGTCTATTTCTTCTTCATCCCCAGCCTCTCTCGGAGTCCCTTCCGAGACTTAGGAGAAGGTGAGACTTCTCGCTCCTCGATTTCAATCCCAGTTAGCTCCTGGCGATAGAAGCGATTTTCACGAGGACCAGGCTGTGGGGATATCATTCGGCGAAATGACGGTTCAGCTCTTGCACTTTCGGCGGCACTGATTCCAATAGAGAGAAAAGAAGAACCTGGAGCTTGACAATTGCGGGTATTCTCACTGAACGGAACAGTCAATTCCGTAGCAAGTCTACCTTCGACAGGATTAGCTGCCCCCTGTTTGGTAGCAATCGTAGCGGAAGCAGCATCAGTATCACCCGATGTAGAAGCAGTAGTGGCGGCAACAGATGAACGCATCAGGAGCGGGTCCCACACGGGTCCAAGTCCATCAGAATCTTCTGGCGAATAACCTCCCCGGGACAGAGTATGCTTGTATCTGCTATCCTTAGGAGGACTGGGACTGGGAGAGAGCTGCTCAAAATCCATTTCTCTCTGTCGAGCATGGTCACTTGCACGACGACGATGAAGCTGGCCGCGGGGGGAATGAGGAACCCACTTTGGGAGAGTGCTCACAGTTCGGCCAGGCGCAGATCCTGACTGTCGCTGACTATTTGAGCCTGAGTCTTGCTTGCTGCTACATCCTGAGTCTCGCTGACCAGAAGAACCCACTTCCAACTGGCTTATGCCGCATGCTGCCAGATCAGAATCGGACAACTCAGTGAAGGCAATTGAAGGCGATCGTTCGTGCTGCTTTCCTTTACCCTTCTGGGTCTTGTCGACCCCAGATAGATCTGGATCATCTGATGGCTTCCGAGCAGCCATCAGAGCCGGGATGTAACTTGGTGAACAGAAAGGTTGCCGGTTCACAACAAGACCTGGATGTTTTTAGCATGATGAATGATAGAGCATAATGAATGATAGGATAGAAATGAATGATGAAATACTCACGATGAAAGATTGTTTTACCCGATCTGGCTAATATCACGAGGTCTGTTTATGCAAAGCTTGATGCACAAAACAAGACGCGTTCGCTATAACAACTTCAATGTTAAACAGAGACAAAGGCAAACGATCTTTCAAGATACTTACCTTGTATTTGCCTTCAGAGCAAGCAATTGCTCTGAAGTCCACTTGATCAATGGATGACTGTGAAATGAGCTCAGCCTGGACATAATTAGTTCACGAACGAAAACAACAACAAAAGTGTAGTTTATGAGCACATACAGCTTTCAAACGACTTTTGTGATGATGGATTGGATGATTGAGAGGGATGGAAGAAGGAAGAAGGCCAGAGGAGAGAAGAGAAGTGAGAGAATAACCTAATCGGGAAGCCGGTTGGCAACGGTTATCACCTGCCGATTTCCGAAGGGCATTGATGGCCTTATCGGCGCCTGAAACACCTCATACACTTCATATTCACGTTTCCTGCACTCATTCTAGTAATTCTTATCTTTGCCTTGGCTTGATCTCACTAATATCATGAATACTGAAGAGTTTACCTCTCAATATCGAAGGTCATAACCATCAATCTTGTCGCACAACAATGAGATCTATACCACGGCCCAGCTTGCTAAGACTTGGCTTGATGGCCATGGAGGTAAGAAGGCCTTCATAAATATTCAATTTCTGTTTTTGACTTGCAAATTTGTATAGCGATTATCATTGTGCACGAAGTTCACACAGCCAAGCGATATTCCCATCAAACCCATGCAATCAGCATCAACAGCAATTTGTAACTCAATGCCTTGTTTCTCCGCACAATGTCCTATATTCTACAATCTACGGATTCTGTTTATACTCCTCATAATCGCTATACCCTGTGGCCTCTCTCTACAAACTGACGTGGACTGGAAATAAGTTCTTTGGTAGTAGAGGATACTGGCTTGCTGAGATGCGCCCGTTCATCTAGGATATCGATTGCAATACAGGTAGACATAATGCAAAAGAGATAACAATATCAGGGATATTCAACACTCAGTGCTCTTACATACTATTTCATAATTCACACATTCATCTCTCTGAATCATTCCTTCCGTGTCTGGGCCATGGCATCAAGTAGCGAAGTTCGCAGCGCACGAGCACTGGGCCACCTCAACGAGCACTGTTCCAGGAACAGCAAGCAAGTACCATACGCCTGGAAGCTTTTTTCAACCTCGCGAGAGCTCCCTTTCCCTGAATCAAGTCTTTTGTTCCACTTCAACACCCCAGAGACAATAACCATTCCAGCCCGATACGCCCACAGAGGGCTGAGCGAAGTTCGGTTGTAGGACCCCCCTGCGTACACTTCAAGCAAGCAAGTCGCAATTTCCTCATCTTCTGGTTGTAGTAGCAAGCGGGTCTCGTTAAGGACTGCATGTAGATTGTATCTCGATCGTATCGGCATTCGGTCAATGACAGGGACATAGTTATCGAGTTCTTGCAGGAGGGAAGTAGTGCGAACATTATTCTTTTGAGAACGGAACCGAGATTGAATTCGATAGAAAGCACAGAGGAGATCTTGCGGGCTTCCAGGCTCCTGGGGTATGTCTGGCTCTGGTAGAAGTCGTGGCCGATCCAAGGTTGTCGCATACTGATTCTCGAGGCAGTAGATTGATTTGTAGATTCGTTGTCTCTGGTCTTCTTCACTTGGATCGCTGCGCGGATTATCGCCACTTCCTAAGTCAATAACTAGCCTCGCAGCTAATCCGATGAGTTGGCCAATGTTCCATTCTTTTGGTGTGACCATACTGTGTAGCGCGGCGAGAGTAACTGCTTGGATAGTACCCATGGTGATATCTGCGGCGGCCTTGTCGAACAATCCATATACTTCACGGTGGCAATGATCTCCGAGTCTTCGGTATGAATAGATTTCTTCTGGGCTTTTGGATTCATCGAGGACTCGGTGGCTGGCTAGCAAATAAACCATGTTCAAAATGAAGCGCTCGCGGGGATTCAGCTCTTTGGTATGATCCTCCTCGCTTAACCATCCTGGCAAAAGGAAGGACGAGGTTTCATCCACAATTGGGTAGAGAATATGGATTTCTGACATGTATTTTTGCACCAAATAATCATGATGTTCGCGTTCCAGTGTGAAATGGGGGTCACTTGTGTTTGGTAAACGGGGAGGAGGTGCAACACGTGATTCTCCAGTTCCAGGGTCTTTAATGAGGGACAGACATTGGAATAAACAGGAAGAGGGTCCGATATAGCGCGTTGTTTGAGGTCCTGCGCTGGTCTCCAGTGATGGAGGGTAAATCAGCGGTGATGAAGAAGCGGTACTTTCCGCGCGTTGATTTTGGAGTCGCTGCAGGAGAGTGGAGATATATCTGTAAGATAATAGTAAGCAAAAGGCTTGATCAAATAGTCCATTGCCAAAGAGATAACCCACGATCGCGAAACGTTTCTTTTCAAAAGATGATCAAAGAAGATACAATCTGCACCTGCCTTTGAGCAGTTTCGGCAGGATGGCAACTGAGTATCACATCTTCGCTTATTGGACCTGCATCGCAGACAAGCTGGCAATGAGCTAAGGAGATCATCAATTTCAGCGGATCTTGGATCTGTGGTCTCCATTTTTTCCAAACCGCAGTATATCGAATGGCAATCAAATCCAGGCGATGGCTGCACGTCCTAGACTGTTTGGTGCAGGGCGGAGATACGCGCCCCAAGAAAGCGGGGGTGGGGAATGGATTCAATCGGAGAGAATAACCGGCTGGTAGAGATAAACGCGGATCTGTTATCTGATTCGGTTGAAGTTGGGGAAAAGTGGATGATCTGATAGGCCTGGAGGGTTGGGGTTGGGTGGACACCGGATTTCGCCTTCAGATTGGCTATTTTTCAAGGAAAGTGTCCATTTTATGCCCAGGCGGACTCCGTTTGTCCTTGCGCTTATCCCCGCACCAACCGGATTCACTCTTCTTCACTTTATATCTGCATATTTTATATCCAATTTGGATCTATACCATATTCATGGTCTCTTCAACAAGAGTACGTCGCAGAGCAATAGCTTGTGCACGATGTCGGGCACGGAAAATCATGGTAAGCCGCTGTTTGTGACGCTTCATTTCCTCCTGTGCACGTCTAACAACATCACAGTGTGATGCACGCTCTCCAACCTGCTCAAAATGCTCCGAAGCTGGAGTTATATGTGCTGCTGCTGGCGAATCCAAACATCATCGCACCGTACCTCGCTCCATCGTCCAGTTTCTAGAAAGCGAGTTGGACTCAGAACAAGCGCCGTCCCTGAACCAAGAGGAGATACCTGATCGGCGTCAAACATTGGCTCAACATGTCTTGGACGATTTAACGCCTCCATTTTTGGGGCTGACTGCTGCAGTCCCTCTTGTTCGATGCGCGGTCGCAGGGACCAAACTACCATCTACAACATTCCTCGGGGCCACCGAATTCAATGAGACACAAGCACGAAACACCTTACCATCCCGAGAACAACCTACAAGTGGTCTGTCAACTATACCAAAGACCGTCGCGAACTTCCTGTTTGAAAACTACATGACCAGAGTCGTTGCGCAATGTCCATTATTTTACTCGGCCGATCTGGTTGGCTATTTCAACTCTGTCTTTGATGAACCTATGCCGATTTCACCCTCTCGTCCCTCTAAAAGCCCAAGAGCTACCTTCGTGATAGGCCTCATCATGGCTATCTCTCTGACTACTGCAGCGCGGACGCAGCAGGTCTGGGCAAACTCCATTGCCACCGGTCTCTTGAAAGAAGCAATGCAGCACATTCAATCAGTTTGCACAAACGACATAGAAGGCTTGCAATGTCTACTGCTTTTACTTCAATATACAAATTTGGACCCTACATCCGCGAATGTCTGGTTGCTGTCGGGATTCATTTCACAGGCCTGCATCGATTTGGGCCTTCATCATGAGACCTCTGAAATTGGAAAACTGGATCCACTTGAGAGAGATATTCGCCGAAGGATCTTCTGGTGTGCCTACGAAATGGAGATAGCAACTTCTGCAGCACTTCTCAGACCATCCAGTTTCTTTGCACTGTCGATAAATGTTCCATTTCCTGCTGAGGTTGACGACAGCCTCATCACACGATCCGGTATCGATACTAGCGGCTACCCATCCAAATTTGCCTCCCGGCGCATCTGGCAATTTCGTCAAATTGAGGCGGAGGTCCTGTTGGTCCAGTTTCACAATGGAACACTACCCTCTCCCTATTTCATACTGGAAGAATGGATGGAAGGTATCGAGCAAAGAATCAACCGCTGGAATCAGGAAATTCACTGGACTGCATCTTTGAATACGGATACGACCAAATTGTCGCAATGGGAAGAGATGTGTCTATATGCCGATATAGCTCGAGACGTCATACTCGTTACATTATTCCGTCCAAGCCCAAGAGTCAAAGAGCCAAGTTGTGAGAACCTCATGAAAGCTTTTATCGCCTGCATTGGAGTCGCCGATGGGTACTGGAAACAGTCGAATCTCAGCTTCGGCAACAGCAAATTTGTCTTTCACCCTTGCTACCACACTTTCTCCGCTGGCATTATATTTCTCCGATCGCTGCAAAGATGCAGAGATGTTATATCCGCCACATATAGTCTGACCGAAGTAGAGAATTTCATCTCTTGCTTCTCGCGGCTCTTTACTACGATTGCTGAACGTTGGCCGGCCGCATCTCGTTGCTTGGAGGAGTTTGAACGTTTGATGATTCCGGTGAAAAGGGAATATGTCGACTACACATTACAAAAAGCTAGGAACTCTCCTCAAGGCCCATCTTATAATACATTAGCGACATTCCCAGATGGAGAAGATTTAACCATGGCTTCTGCATGGCAGTTGGATAACATGAACTTAGGGCCACTCCTAACAGCGGGAATCTGGGAACATGAAAGCCCTGAACTGGCACTGTCGGTTCCCCTGGACTGGAACGCAGAATTCGATTTCGGAATGAATTGAACGCATGTTCTTTTATTTGAAATTGGCCTCTTACCCTTCATTGGCGATGCATTATTATCCTCTCTGTTCTATACTATCTTTCATAACCGAGTCCATCCAACTTGAGAGCTTTGCCACGATAGTCCGACCCGTGTTCATTTCCGACTCCTCCATATAACTCCCAGCCCTATCAATTCCAAAATCAAGTATGGCCACAAGCAAGTCCACCATCCACAACAACATCTGTCCCCGTAGTATAAGCCGCCGCATCAGTTAACAAATATCCCACAATTCCTTTCAAATCCCCCCTTGTACCAACTCTCCCGAGAGGTGGTTTAGAACTGAAAACATTCCAAAGTTCGGCATCCTTCCTGCACGCTTCCATGATCATTTCCGTTGCGATAAATCCAGGAGAGACAGAATTAACGCGTATTCCGAATTCTGCCAGTTCAACAGCCAAAGCTCTGGTCAACGATTGGATTGCTCCCTTTGAAGCTGTATACATGGACATATTTCGGGATGGTATTGCCACTTTGGCTGCGTTGGAAGCAATCATGACGATGCTGCCTCCTGTGCGTTGTTCTTTCATGGCCTTTGAAGCTAGTTGGGTGCAGAAGAATGTACCCATTACCTTCATTGTGGATCAGTTGATTTAACCATTTTCATTCATTCATCTTTGGATACACTCACGTTTACATTAAGCACCTTCGCTGCCTCTTCCCATTGATGGTCATGGAATGGCTTGTCTAGGACAACACCAGCTGCGGTAATACTTCAATTTCAGGTTAGTCCATAAGTGATTAAATTTATTTCCCTCGAGTTTGGTTCCATACCAATTATCAATATTCCCGAAATCTCGCTTAATATCAACGAAAGTTTGGGTAAGCCGGTCAAGTTGAGTCACATCGGTCCTTTGTGCAAGATTTGATTAGTGATTGTCAAACTTCCCCATTGAAGTTTTCCTACCTATAATATTTGATCCGGACTTCTAGGTCCGCCCAGCTCTTCAGATCTTCACTAGGCTCGGGAAGTGTGTCCAAGATTGCGATATCACTCCCAAGTTCGGCTGCTCCTCTGGCAAGAGCTAGGCCGATTCCACGAGCAGCACCTTCATGGGTCAATAACCTTTCGCAATGGATAGTGATGTCGACATACCTGTTATCACTGTCACCTTTCCCTTCAATGACATCATGTCTTTTATGCTACGCGATTTGAAGTCCGCCGCAACGGTCTCCAATGCACTAGTGTCACCACCCATAATGACAACGTCGATAATTTATTCTCGTCGGTGAATTAAAGAGCAATGCTTCGCAACTTGAATTCTGGCAAATGATTTCTGATTGACAGTCCTACGCTTTGGCGGTTGAGCGATTTTGGAATTTCAACAGAGATAATTCAATCTTCCAGATAATTTCAATTTTTGTTCATTTTAAAAACATGACATACCAGTTGATATATACAACCCAATGAGTAATATTCAGACCTTCCCCTCCCTCTCTGCTGGATCAATCACGAAGGGTGTTAAAATTCCGTGGTGGATTCTCTTCCAGACACTTCTAGGGAACCTTTCCCGAATGGTGCGGGGATACGCCTGGGCGTTATCTCAAATTCATGTCTGGGGGCCAAGAAGTGGAGATACGCTCAAAGCAGGTTGCGCCTAGCTCCGAAGCGCGTGAGTACGCCGATAGGCCGTTTTCTTGTGTCGAATCACGGATATTCCTGGCTTTGTCACTTGGTCGTGTTTTCGGAGGTGGCCAATTTTGAAAAAGAAAACATGCTGTTGGAAGTAGGTACTGCTATCGAGTAAAAAATGTATCTCAGATAATTCTGACTGTAGTAACAACCAGAAGCAACTAGTATTTCCTTGTGCCAACTCTTGCTGACTAGTTACCATTTTTCCGGACTCGAAAATCGTGGATGAATTAAAGTAAATAGATGAATGCTAGCTCTGGGGTTTACTTTGCTTTAGCCAGTGGCTATGATACAGTGAAGTTGTTCAAGATGTTTACTGTTGAAAAACGACTTTTCTAGGTTGGGAATTTACAAATTGTATTTCTTTGCATTGCACTAAAATATCCAATAATTCAGAATTTCAACATTATTGTCGGATTCATGCCCCCTTTAGTTGGTCTTCCCTCTCTAATAACTGCCTCCTTCTGTCCAAGATCAATCGTGATATTGAACAAAGTCGCTATATCACTGTTGTCATCACTTGCCCGACTGATAGCACAAGGGAAATCGTATTCGTTTTCAAAGAGACCACTGAAACTCTCCTTGGATAATTTCTCTGTTTGACAAATTTCCCTTTCCATCGTTTCGAGTCGGACATAGGAATCTTCCAACCACCTTGGCTCGCAAATATTCTCATGGTGAAGCAGCATATGGTTTGAATGTACCAGAAATCCCTGTCCTTTCACAGGCACCCTGGCAAACGTAGTCGAGGTAAACTCCAAACCAATCGCAGTGGTTGAATCGCCGATCATAATATGAGCTGAACTTGCCATGCCGATGGATTCGAGTTTTTCCACAGCAGATATCGCGGTTTCGCTTTCTACTGCCATTCGTAAACCAAGATGGACTGGGATTGCACTTTTATCGAGGCCCTTTGCACGTATCGCGTTAAAGCAAACACCAACCCCTTTCGAGTTGAGACCTATTTTGCCAATAATTCCGGCTTCTGTGACCATTTTGATCGAAGGAAGCCCCTCTTGAATGATGGTGAGTTGAATCAGGTTTGGTAGTTGAGCTTCTACCCACTGCAAATCCGTTAGAAAAATATTTTCATGATCGCAGTTTTAACTCACATCCCAGTTTTGGCCCATGTAGGCTTGGTCATCCTGCTTCCAGTACGCGCTTGTGCATCCATCGCTGAATTGACCGAATACAATCTCAGTGCGCACATTTAACGCGATTATGTCAAGGATTTCATGTCCCGCTCCGTCCGCAACTCCTATCTGCTTTTAATGATCTGCTGTGTATCACAATCAAGACTTTGTATCTTACCTTTTATCTCTTCATAGTACCGCGGCCACTTGGTATTGATTGAGGTTTGGAAATCGCGAGCCAAGTCTTGGACTTGATGCCACTGGAGTCTGCTTTTGTTCCAAAATAATGTCGAATAGAGCTCAATACTTCGCTTTATCTCCTCTTTCGAGGCAGCCCCATGGGCGTATCCGATCTGGAAAAGTGAGCTTCGTGAAATGTTTCGGATAAGCGTATGACGACTAACCTCGTAGGGGGAACCTGAGCACTCGATTTGTTTCATTTTGATCTCCAGTTCTTTCAAACAAATTATCTACTGGGTGCTTTAGGGTGTGATAGTTCCGGTAGTGTGTTGGATGAGATGGTTTTGTTGTTATTGATGGATGTGAAAAAAAAACAGGGCACCCCACTCTCAAGATGTCAATATTTCGCTTCTCAGTCAAATTCAAGAATCTGATGTATCTGATATACTAAACGCGCAACTTTTTCTGTCATAATCACTCCAGTAGAAAAGTGTCAGGTGCACGAAATGGAAACACGGCACGGTTGTCGGATGTTGATCCATGCCGGATAAAGGGGCCGGATATGGGCGACGGACTTGCGCGCACGCCTATCTCCAAGCCTTTCATACCGATAGTCCACAATTCTTGATCAAATGGGATACCCCACTTTTGTAGACCTCTTTGAAGTTTCCGAGTTGCAAACCTTCCTCATAGACTGTGGAGAAGTCGATGTAGCCGATGTAGCATTAGCGGACTGAGTCCGTATTTTGGATTATACATTTTCAATCCATTGACAAACGTACATTGGAAACATTTTATTTAAATAATACTCTATCCCAATCTCTTTCAACTCTACTCCGTATCTAGAACAAACACTCAGACATTTGCAATCATTTAATTTGGCCCCCGCAAAGCCCTACATCATTTTCGCTATGGTTAAACGAGTGCTTGTTGTGTACGGAGTCGATGTCGACGCCGTGAGTGGCTGGTACGTTTTTCGAAAGATTAGCAATTTTGGAAAAGAAGGTGTATTTACAAGATTATCTAGGATCAACACTTGTTCGGGAGAGCCTGCTGGCCTAACCGACGTCTCCCGAGGTGTTTTCGGAGCGACCGTTGGGATCGACCGTATCTTGAAGCTCTTCGATAAGTATGCCATCAAGGGTACGTGGTTCGTTCCAGGTCACTCCGTGGAGTCCTTCACAACTCAACTCAAGAAGGTTCGGGATAATGGACACGAAATGTATGTTAATATTCTGATTCCATGCGTGGTTCGAAGAACTAATTCAAGTAATCCCCAAGCGGACTGCATGGTTATTCCCATGAGTTTGTTGCGACTATGAACGAGCAACAGCAGCGTGATATCATGACCAAGTCTATTGACGTACTCACCAATTTCACTGGAAAGAAGCCCAGAGGATGGACTGCTCCCGCGTGGAATACTTCCAGAGAATCAGTCAGGGTCCTAGAGGAATTTGGCATCGTGAGCCTATACATCAAATAAGTGCCAATGGAAATACTAATCAGAAATGCAGGAGTATGACCATTCCTTCATGCATCATGATTGCCAGCCATACTATCTTCCTAACGGAGAAGAGAGCTGGAAAGAAACAAATTTCAAGCAAGAAGCCTCAACCTGGATGCAACCAATGACTAAAATCACACCGAGCAAAGTTGTCGAGATTCCAGCAAACTGGCATCTTGATGACTGGCCTCCCTTCGTTGTCAGCAAGTCGCCCAACTCCCATGGCTACGTTGATCCGGATGTGATTGAGAAGCTGTGGAAAAAACAGTTTGATTACTTCTATCGGGAATACGATACTTTCATCTTTCCGATGACGATCCATCCCCAAGTGAGCGGCAAGCCACAGGTGATTTTGATGCACGAGAATATTATTGAACATATCAACTCGTTCGAAGGAGTTGAGTGGGTTACTATGGAACAAATTGTCGACGAGTTTAAGTCGGGGAATATTTCTGGGGCGACTGTTGAAGGGGGAGCTTAGGGTACAATTCAGGGAACAGCAGAAACAGAAGAACTGTTTCTCCAACATTATAGGAAATAAACGTTATACATTTATTTCCTATAATGTTTACCTACCTACTTTATCGCCTTTTTTTGAAATACAAACCAATTCTTTAATTTACCCGCCATGCACTATCGTAAATGCCACTTAATCGGTAATTGAATTATCCAAATATCATGATATCTCAGCAAAAGAAGACAGCTAAACCGGCTTATCAATTGAACCCAATATGTCCACGACAATATGTGTATCTCAACATTTACAAATTAATTCTTCAGAAGGGAAAATCCGAGACCTTCTCTGATATTCCTCGGCAGACAAATCTAGATCCCAGATCCAATCAGCGCGGTCCCAAAAAGGCCAAGATCCACCCACGGCTTATCTCCCCGCATTCCTTCTCAGCGGAGAAGAGCGCAACCCCCAAAACACGCTTAAAAGGCGGGTAAAATGCGCACGTCCGACGGAGATGAGCGCAGATTCCTCTTAGATATCCTTCCTCCACAAATGTTGGAGCTAAGACTGACTGTCTTATCATCATCTGGACAAAGGGCTATGGCTTATTTTCTTGACATGCTAGAGGAATCGATTAACTTTCATTCCATTCTAAGAGGAGGGCGCGAATGCTATTATCATTGGCAATTTACAAGTCCTTACTTTGCGCAGTAAGACTTCTTTCTCTATATAGCTTGCCGTCACGCCCGCATGGCAATTATATCTCCACCAAAGCTTGAGGCTTTCACTTGAGATCCAGATCCAAGCTGTCATATTATCGAAGTGGTTTTGCCAAAATGGTTCGCTATTATGAGCGAAGTGTCAAGCTACCTTTCCTCCCTGAATTGAGACTCAATTCACCTTACTGGCAAAAGTATGTGTCACCAACTTCATACACCGAACCCCTATCCCCTTTTCCCTTTCGATCGACCCGAGCCAAGAAAATACCAGTGAAATACAATCATCTAACAAAAGGCTCCAGTGTCCTAATCGGAGTCCTAGTCGGCCTAACAGCCGGCCTCTACGTCTCCCTAAATCTCCTCGGCGCAGGAGGCGGCAAACCCAACTCCGCCCAAACAGTCCAAGTCGTCAACGCAACCCTATGCACAGTATGGTTCTTTTCCGCTTCATTCGGCGGAACAATCCTCAATACCATTGGTCCTGCAATTACAGCTTGTATCGGTGTAATCGGTTACATCATCTACGTCGGCAGTTTGATGTATTTTGATCACACCGGCAAGAGTGGATTTCCCATTTTCGCAGGAGTCGCGATTGGAATTTCTGCGGGTTTGATTTTTGTTACGATGGGGTCCATTGCTATGTCTTATTCTGAGGAACGGGATCGGGGGATGTATATTACTATGTCTGTTAACTTACAGGCTGTGGGATCTATTGTTGGGGGGATTATTCCGTTGATTATCAATAAGAATTCGGTATGTCTTGGTTCCTTTTTATGACTTTCACTTTCACAAGTGATTTCGAATTGGACTCTTGTCTGATTTTTTCCCAGAGTGAAACAACCGGTGTACCCTCGGCCGTGTATATCGTCTTCATGGTCATGATGGGAGTTGGAGCATGCGCAGCTTTCCTATTAATGCCCCCATCGCGTGTTATTCGAGATGACGGGACACAAGTTTCTCTGATTAAGCCGCGAGGATTCATGGATGAGCTAAAGGCCAACTTGGAAATCTTTCGCGACTGGAAGCTTCTCATCATGGTAATATCTATCTATCCCCTCAAACCATCGATATTGCATCAATGCTGACAAGCAACAGGTACCCGCATTCCTCCCCGCTGAAACCTTTCTCGTCTACGGCGGCTCAGTCAATGCCTACCGCAATAATCTACGAACAAGATGTCTCCTTTCCTTTCTCGCCGTCGTCATACAAGTACCCTGTGGAATCCTATTACAATATATCCTCGACAACAAAGCGTGGAAACGACGAAGTCGTGCATTTATTGGACTTGCCATGGTCGGAATCCCGTTGATTGGCGCTTGGATTTGGGAAATCATCCGTGTCAGAAATTATGATCGGCATAATCCTCCTGCTCAGGGCTTGGACTGGACAGAGCCTGATTTCTGGCCAATTTTGGTGCTTTTCGTTTTGAATTGGGTTACTGGGTCCTTGTGGCAGTATATTGTTTTGTATTTCCTGGGTGCTCTTACCAACTCGCCGAAGAAATCGGCGAATTATGCTGTAAGCTATTCCTGTCTCATTGTTCTTCTATCTTTTCTCTAAATAACACCTGAACTCTAGGGCGTTTTTCGAGGATTTCTCGGAGCTGGTGAGGCCATCTGTTTCGGCGTCGACTCTTTGAAAGTTCCCTTCATGAAAGAAGCTGCGGTTATTTTCACCTTTTATACCAGTGGCGTTCTGATATTTACTTACATTGCTGCGTTTTACATCAAGGATACGGAATATTTCAATGGCGAAGAAGATGTGGTTATTCCCAAACACGTTCTGTCTGAACATGCTGAAGATGGAAGACCGGAGAAGCAGTCCACTGAGGTGGATGAGGCGATGCCGGTGGAAAAGCAGCCTGTGTCGGAGTAAAATCTTCAGATATCGGATGTTTTGTTTGTTTCTACACAATTTATTGCGGAATTTTTTCATAAATTCATACATGTTGTATTGGGATTGACTTCGATGTTCGTGGATCAAAAGTAACAGCATTTAAAAACTTCCGGAGGCGCATAAGATTACCAAAAATCTCGTGAAAGGGGCCAAAAAGAGTTGCTTGAGGTCTGGCAGTCTACACCCTGTGCCAGACGCTCTCGATCCTCGAATTGAGCCCAAGTCACTCCGTCAACAAGAGTCAAAGATCCGGTAAAAAAAAACAGATGCGGAAGACAGCAACGAATTATCGAGTCAATCCTCTCACTCGGATTCTAGCTCCTGAATGCGTATTTTGCCCCTCATTTGTACCTGATACGAGGTCCCAGAAAGAGGAAAAGTCATCTCGAATGGCTCGGAAATGGTTTGACCAAATCCCGGTGTTGGCGGATCGGCTGAAGTTGTAAATGGGTCAACCGCAAGGCGGGAATCGCTTTTTCTCTTCAAAGGTGATCGAATTTCAACGTAGAAGGCAACGGGTGGGAGATCTGGGTGGATTGAGATCCGTGACATGAGGTATGATACGGGTTCGCGTACGGATGGCTGTTTTGGAGTTTCAGTCGATGACCCGGGGGAATCAGCGCCGGTCTCTGGCGAGGTTAATGAGTCACGGCTTTCTGTGATCCAGCTGGTTGGTCTACTGGCCATATCTTCAAGTTCTCTCCGAAGTTGCCCCCCGCAGCTGCTGAATAGATCCGATTCTGAGTCTTTGATCTGTGACAGGGGGGTTTGGGGATTTCCAAGTTGTCCCGATGAAGACGGTGGTTCTTCGCGGGGACTGTAAAATTGATCTGATTCTGAATCTTCGATCTCTAATGGGCAATCTTTGGTTTTCCCAAGCTTCCATGATGGAGACGGTAGTCCTTCGGCTTCGGCACTGGCTGAGCTAGAACGGGTTGTGATTGCGGACTGCGGTCTTTCGAACTCGGCTTTGGCTGAAGTAGATCGGGTTTGACGAGGTTCTGGTTTTTCGACATCGTCGCTGACTGCACAATAACGCTTTCTTTTTGCTGGCTGTGGATTTTCGGCCTCGGCTCTGGCTGAAGTAGATCGGGTTTGACGAGGTTGTGGCTTTTCGATCCCGGCAGCGAGTGACGCAGATCGAGTTTTTCTTGCGGGCTGTGGTTTTTTGATCCCGGGACTGACCAAAGCAGATCCGGATTTCTGACGAGGTTGCGACTCCTCCGTGTCCCAGAGACTCTCATCCACAGGTGTTCCTTGCAAAATCCATGTTGAGATTTTGTCTTGGCAGGGTCCATGTCCCAATCCCCGAGAGGCCAAGTCTCTTTCGGGTCTCACACTGAAGAGCTCATCAGAAAATCTGCACTGGTAGTATTGCAGTTTATGGTAAAGGATATCCGCCATCTGGTAGAGAATCAGGAATGTCTCTTGTGCGATAATCGGGTCTGTGTTCCCGTCGATTTTTCTCGCATGACGCTGCCGCATCATCTCAATCTCATTGGTGCACCATTTCCCAATTCGCTCCGTGCTGTTGAGCATATCTTTGGCGCAAGCAGGGTCTCCCTGGAACTGTGGGACTTGGTAATCCCCGTCGCGTAATCGTTGTTGACGACCCTTCGGGGTGGCGTGACGGTAAGGCTCACTGACGATAGCCTCAGTGGAAGGCCAGTTGAGATAAATTTTGGCTTGCAAGTCTAGACAATCAAATATTGCTCGACTGAACTCGTCGCCTCCCTTCCCCTCCAGCTCAGCAAAGAAATCAACTTGCTTTAGGCCTTGCGGAGAGGCGATGATTTGGTGTTGATATACTGCACTCGGATTTATTTGTTTCACTTTTTCGCCATGCAGATTAATGTCAGTCACACGCCGCCCAACCAGACCATCCTGGGATAATTTCAGAATGGCAACCCTCTGGTATCGAAGCACTTCGCTCGCCGGTGTTCCTTCGGGGGCGTTTTTTATGTCGCTTTTCACCAGACCGATGGGAATGGCTTTGTACGTAGTAATACCTTCAGGTAATTCATGTAGCGGCCATAAGCCCATGGCGGTCCTCAATGAAATTCCATGGCTAGCCGAAGGTGGAACCAGATAATCAGTTTGGGGTTCTGACATATTGAATGATGGTTGAAAGGGCGTCGGCACAGACATCAAGATGATGGACAGAATGTAACGATAGAATAGAATGGATGGGGGATGGGTGGGTTAACAGATAGTTGACCGAGGGGGGTTGAAGAAGAGATGGACGGAAGAGACGAAGAACCATTTTTATAGGTCATGAGAGATGAGTTGGTGGAATATAATACACAATATACAATACAGAAAAGCCGTACACGACACCAAATTTATACAAAAGAGTATACGTCGAAAAGCCCAACTCCTGGTATTAAAGGTTAGCCAAGAACTTCTGGTATATGCCTCAACCCAAAAACCAACCAGCAAAAGACTCACCAGATATGCATTTCAAAATATTCAGTCCGCTGCTAAATGACAACTGGTACATAGCATGCAGCATGGTTGACCGTCTACGAGTCCCCTTCACGTCCCTGTATTCGAATTCAAGTTTGTCCCCCCATTCGAACTCGGATCATCCGTCGTGCTGTGAACCGTTTGGAGCTTGAGATACTCCTTCTCGAGTGCCTTTTGGATTTCGAACTCGGCCTGACGTTCTTGACGAATCCTCTGCTTCTCCATGTCTCGTTCGACACCGCGGTGCATAGCCTATAAGCAATCAAATCAGCAAATTATCCATATCGCATGATCCACCAATCAATTGAACATACCGCGCGGTCTTGTTCCTGGGCCCAATGCACAAAATACACAATGCCCGCTGTACCCAGGCCAGTAGCAGCAAGAGTCAGCTTCGACGCACGAGACATGGCGAAGAACAATGTCCAATCTTGAGGATTGAAAGTGTTGGATGTGTTGGACGTTGGTGAATCTTCGGATGAACCGCGGAGAACAATTGAGGGCGGTGGGTAGTGGCAGAATACCCCACCGCCCGGGGGCGATCGACTCAGCGGAGCTGCAGGTGCAACAACTACAAAACTACCGACAAGAACAGCTTCACTCTGCCATTCCATCTTGTTTCTAGCTCCAAAATGGTCAGTTGAAGTGCTCCGACGACAAATCTTATTTATCTGGTGGCGTTGCTAACGGGAAACGTGTGAACAGTCGGCTCAGAACTCCGCGGGCATTCAGACCCTCCTCGATGTAGGTGGCATTTCGGGGAATGAGATATGGCGATGATAATGACTGACTCCCCCACCAGGCTGAGAGAGAGGCTCAGAAGATTGTTCAACAAGGTATGTACTGCTTATGTGCTCTGCTCCACTCCATGTGGTTATCCCCGTCTAGCTAGACTAGCTTCATGAATACTGACTGACCTTGCTTGTGATAGCCCGAGAATGTACGATACGCAATCCATCCTTCCTCCCAGAACCCTTTTACTTCATGCCGTTCGCATAATCCACGATTGAAATCTGACAACTCTATTACAGACCGCACCAAGCGGATAAGAGACGCTAAGTCCGAGGCCCAGAAGGAGATTGAGGAATATCGCAGCCAAAAGGAGGAGGAGTACAAGAAGTTCGAGGCCGAGGTGAGACCCCACTGTTACTGCCGCCGCTACTGTTGCTTCGATGCTAACTATCCCAGCACTCGAGTGGATTCAAGACCGCGGAGGCCGATGCGAACAAGGAGGCCGAGGAGAAGCTCAAGGGTATTGAGGCTTCTGGTAAGAAGCAGGGTGACAAGGTGGTGGCAGATCTGATCAAGGCTACGACCGATGTCAAGCCCCAGGTTCCTGAGAAGATCGCCAAGGCATAGAGCGGCCATTTTGATTGTATTTGGTACTTCTTTCTGTTCTCTTTTTTATTGGGCTGTCGCTAGAAAGATGCGCTTGAGTGGCTGTTCATCGATATCCATTGTTCGGGAAATATGATCTCTTGTTATTATATTCAATTAAATACACTTGTCCATCTTCATTGCAAGTACCTTCAAGGCGAAAATGGCTATTTGAAGTGACTTCATAGGTCATTTGAATGTTCAAAGCTCATCATGGCATGAAATTGTGGATATTACCTACTACCTAGTAGGTATGTATATATCCCGAGAGTCAGCTACCAGCTGTGACAATGTTGCTACCCTCAATAATGCGTATCATGTGCTTCATTGATTTATCTAAATGAACAAAACAATAATATTGTGTTTAGTCTTGCATACCTGTTACTAAATTTAATTTAGTATATTTGGATTGAATCCAAACAGCACCTGTTGTTACCTTAAAGTTGTCTGCTGTCCAAGTTGGCTGAAGTAGCTCCGCAGTTCTCCGCCTCCGCCCACTCCAATTTCTCCGTCATCGGAACGACAACGGGACCCCCAGCAAAGGCAAACAATGGGATGTCCGGTGAATTCACCCATTTTGACAAGAAATTCTAGCAGATTGAATAGTGCCATCTCTCTTTACGCGAAAAATCGGGCCATTCACACATCCCCAGTCAGATTCAAGCCGATTCTCGAACCCCGGCTAGAAGACGATGACCAAGTCATCCATGACAAGTACTCGGTGATCCGGGACAAATACGGTACTGATTCAGCTAAGATTACTCTTGAATCCTTGCATTTTTTTTTTATTTTTATTTTTATCATGATTTGAAAACGCCTATGGTACAAGTTAGCTAACTCAACCCCATCAGATGTCCCAAAACACCCTATCGTCCTGGCTCACGGTTTGCTCGGCTTTGATGAGTTGCGCCTCGCCGGCCCCTATCTCCCAGGTGTCCAGTACTGGCGTGGCATTCGAGAAGCACTCAGTTCGCGAGGTGTAGAGGTGATCACGGCGACAGTGCCTCCCTCCGCGTCAATAGAGCAACGCGCGGAGGAATTAGCGCGGGTCATTGAATCAGAAGCCAAGGGGAGAGATGTTAATATTATTGCGTATGTTAATTCCTATATTTCATATTCATTACATGAGTGAAGGGACCTGATTCTCATATTTTGGTGTTTCATCACAGACATAGCATGGTAAGAGAGACCCCTTGAACTTCAAAACGAACGGTGAATTAACGCGTCTTTAGGGGTATGTTCTCGTTTTATCACAATTTTTGGTCTCATTTGAAGTCTAATAATTTCTTGAAGCGGCCTTGATTCTCGATATATGATCAGCCAAGTCCAACCACAAAACTTCAAAGTCTTATCATTGACCACCATCGCATCGCCGCATCGAGGTTCGATCAATTCCTGTCTCAGCTACAATAACACCGCTAACCAATTACAGGATCGTCCGTAGCAGACTATATCTTTAACCAAATAGGAGGTAAGTAATATATCAGAATATCAACTCAGATCCTCAACACCGGGGTTTATAAAGCTTCACTGCAACTACTTACCACCAACCAAAAACAGCTGACCGACTCCCCCAAATCTATTACACCCTCAACCGTCTCAGAGTCGAAACCGGTGCCTTCAACCAACTAACAAAAGAATACATGACTAAAACATTCAACCCCTCTGTTCCCGACGTCTCATCAGTTCGCTACTTCTCCTACGGCGCCGCCGTCTCACCAAGTATCTGGTCCGTCTTCCGATTATCACACCGGATTCTCGCAGAAGCCGAGGGTCCTAATGATGGACTTGTGAGTGTGGAGAGTAGTCGATGGGGCGGTGAAGATGGATATAAAGGAACTTTGATAGGGGTTAGTCATTTGGATTTGATTAATTGGACTAATAGAGCGAAATGGCTTGCTGGGGAGGTTTTTGGGAATCCGAGGAAGTTTAATGCTATTGCTTTCTATTTGGATATTGCTGGTGAGTGTTATAACAGTTTGGCTTGGGTTGATGGAGAAGGTTTAAGTACCGAGAGCTAACGTTGGAGATATTAGATATGCTGGCCAAGGAGGGGCTGTGAGAGTAACGGGTTACGGAGGCAGATATGATCTTGAATGAGATACCCCATCACCGAAGCCGCTCTGCATCCTGTTTGTACATTAGAATCACATCAATGCTTATACAGGAAAATAATTTATGCTACCATCCTACGCAGGTCATCTCCCTGGCCATATGAAAAATTCTATATTGACAAGAAGCTGTGATTAAATAGTGCCATTATGGGGAATATTGACACATCTAGATTTCAAGCAACCTCACAACGCCAGAGAAATCATCATGAGTCAAGAGATCTCTCGGGAATCTTACAGAGTAGGAGAAAAGCCACGGCCAGACTCCCTGAGGATATCGCTTCGCCAAAGTTAGCTCAGAAAATCAAAAATTTGAGAAGGTCTTCCTACCTGGAATGATTCGAAAGGACTGCAAGAAGCAATTCCTTATAATCGACTGATCTGCTTCTGATAAAGTGAACGCAAATCGAAGATGGTTCAGGATCTTTGCGACAAGCTGGATGGGGAGATATGTTAGGAAATTTTAGAACTACCGATGCTGAAACCAGAAACACGAACCTTGGATTTATCATCGCCGGGAATGTCATGGGACAGATATCTTTCAAACAGTCCTTGACTCGCAGCAGATGTCACAGAAACTCCCACCACCAGTCCCAGCTGCTGGCAGAGATAATAATTCGTCATGGCGGTTGCTGTCATCTCCTTCGGCACTGATACCGATAATGCTGTGAAGGTGCATACGAGAGTGCCACCAACCCCAATTCCAAGACCGAGATAACAAATCATTTCCCAAATGATTGGATCATCTGGCCAGGGCATGCCAATCAAGATATTGCTGATTATCGCGGCGGCGCAGTTAATAAGTAATAGCTTTTTGTATTTTCCGGTCCTGGAGGTCCGTCAGTCTGTCTATTCCGTCTTAATTCTTTTTCTCGAGGAGTCACACACCTCTGCACGATTCTGCTATTCACAGCTGCACTGAGAACATTCCCGAATATAATTGGTAAAATAGTCGCGGCCGCAATACTGTTATCATAATTCGCCGTACGGATCCAGAATTCTGTTATATGGCTGCAGAACTATAAGATGTCGATTAGCAAAAGGAAAACCAGCTGAGTTGATACTGACTTACACCTCCGTAACTGAAGAAAAGGATAAGTTGTACAAGGTAGATTGCCCCGATTCCATTCGTTTTGATCAACTCCAACGAAATCAAAGGCATCCTTGTCCAGCATCGTTCATTTATCAAAAATAAAACGACAGCCGCGACGAATAGTGTCGATATAATCGCCAACTCCGTATGTAGTTCAAATGTCATATCGCCAGCGATTTGACAAATTGCCATGAATGTAGCAGCGGAGATGCCGAGAAGAAAAACTCCTAGTAGATTAAGGTTTGACCATGAGGATAGGTCGTACTTCGTTTTGCCGGCTTTGAGTCTCAAACATGCCGTGACTAAACAAATGATACTCATGGGAACTTGCAAGAGGAAGGCCCGTCTCCAGCCAATCCATTCTGTCAAAGCACCGCCTAACGGAGCGCCAACGGGAACGGCTACAGTCATGACGATCGATATGTATGAGCGTAATTTCGTAGCTGTTCTTGGGGGAACCATGTCTAGATAATGTCATCAGCATCACAAATTTAAAGTGATCATGTCAAATCTGGAGGGTCGGAAGAACAAACCGTTTACTATGACAACGACCAAATCCGTCATCCCCGACCCACCAGCACCAGAGAGCAGTCTTCCGAAAATCGCGACCCATAGCGAGCCAGCAAATCCACTTCAGAAAATGAGCTTCATTCAAATCTTGGAGATAGACTTCGATCTTGATACTTACGACATAGCACATCCGATAGTAAAGAGCGAATATGCCGCTGTGATTGGGTATTTGTAGCCATATGCATCGCAAAGTCGACCATACTGACGCTGTTAGATTTAAAAGCGCGCACATGTTTCAATATACGGGGGTAAGCTCACCAAAGGTAGTGAGATAGCAAATCCCAAATTATATGCCGTGACTAGCCATGATCCCATAGAACTGTTTCCAAAGTCGGATGCGATCGTGCCATGGATAGTAAAAACGAAAGTATCATCCACGAAAGCGAGAAATACGCCTATCAGTAAGTGTTAGACTGAGGACAAATTGAGAGGTTCAGAATGCGGTATGATATCGTGCATACCTAATAATGCAGTCGAAAAGAACTTGTAGTCCATCCCCGATTTTGGCGCCACTTCTGAGGATTCCCCCAACTTTTGATCGACTTCATGGTGAATGACCAGGCGTTCAGTTTCCGACGGTTCGTTTCCACCCATGATCCTTCACTTGACTTTCCCAGAGCCAGTTCGACAAGTGTGGAGGATGTAAAGGAGAGTGAAATTCCACGAACAAGCGAACCGAACCAAACCGGAACCGTGGGGAAGAAGGGGGGGTAAATTCGCCATCGTACTTAGTTATCTTGAATCAGCTCGCAAATGACAAAATGTATGTACAACATACATAATTTAGAATTACTTCTTCTAACACATTACAGATTCGATCTTCCTCCTACTTTACTCCTAGATCCAATCGGCAAGTGCCACCTGCAATGATTGTCTCAGCTCGAACACCCTTACGCTTCCCGTGGTTACACTGCATGATGCGGGGATCTTCTTCAGGTCACACAAGAGCTGATGGTTCATGCAATTTTCCCCTGGCAGCTGAATTTAGTAGGATCCGAGGAAAGTGGCGCAAGGCTATTGACGAGAATGTGGGTATTTTTTTGGGTTTCTTATCATTCTGCTTGCATCTATCACTTGTGAGGATCTTACTTGCATTCGGAGTAATCCCGCACAATGCAGCGATTCAGATGTGACAGGTTTGCGTTCGAGCGCTCCGTTGGACAATCGAAATCTCGCTAATCTACGTTGGATTACTCCCAGGTCGAACTCGCCGGTACTGACGAAGTTGATTCTACCTTCTTCGTTTAGGTTTTCTACTCATAGTTATATGGCTTTCTTCATAACTATAGTAAAGTAGACAAACTAGGGCTGGATCGGTGTTTCTTTGGGCAAAAACTACTTCGAATGGTTCAAACTTGAGGCTTCACACCAAGTATGATATTGAGTTATATGACCAGTAACCTTATATATGCACAATGAATGCATTTCTAAACATAAATCTTGAAATTAATATCATATCACCAAGGCTCCTGCGGTCGCGGGTATGCAAGTACTATCATCCTTGTTGTACATCGATGTCCCCGAAACCATAATCATATAAAACACCCACTTTTATCTCTCGAAGAACTCAGTAGCTCCTCAAAATTCGATTTCCGACTTCCGCCGTCTAATATTGATCTGGATTTTGTCATGCGGAAGGATATTGTGTCCGCGCAACTTGATAAGCCCTTCTTCAGGCAATACCACATTGAAGTCATACTTCATGATAACATGGCATAGTAAGATTTTGCCAAAAACAGCAGCATAGTGTCTTCCAGGGCATGCCTGCTTCCCGTGCCCGAAGCCCATATGGTTCGCGCTTGTGGATGTAAGTTGGAAAGGGCTTGTCAAGGAGTTCTTTGCGTTTTTGCGGAGATTGGCGAATCGGTAGCCGTCGTACTTTTCTCCATTTTCCCAATATGATGAGTCCATCATATGGCATGCTGAGACCATGATTGCAGTTCCTTTAGGGATAATCAATCCGTCGGCTAAAACTACTCTCTCTTTTGCGAGTCGCTCCACGTTGCCTTAATCGCGGATTTTGTTAGCAAACCGCGACCACGTCGAGAATGAAAATGCATCTTGGAAATCACTTACTGTATCCGAGTGGCCTCAACCGTTGACTTTCCTTCATCGCACTGTCGAGGAGATAAAGTCTTTGTAAAGCAGACTTGGTCATTCCCTCTTGTCCGATAACCTCAATAATCTCCTTTCGAATATCTTCTACCAGATCTGGATGCTCAGAGAGATCGCAAAGAGCCTTGGTAAGAAGATCGTTGGACGTATCAAGTGAAGCAAGCGCAAGTGTGAGTTGCAAAGTCGTAAAATCATACGAAGAGCCTTTGCTCGCCTCTTTCACCCAAGAAAGCGCAGTCATCTCAGTCTCAGGACCCTCTTCCTGATCAAGAAGGGGCTTCAAAAATTTCTCAACTTCCTTCAGCTCCTCTCGGACTTTGTTGCAACTTGGAATAAACCAGGAGGCGAACCATCTCATAGGAATTGGCCATCGGCGCAAAATGTGAGCTGCAATGAAAGAGTCTTCCAGGAAATCGTACATCAGATTCAGGAAAGCTGGGTTGCGACAAAGTCCATCATCACCGAGGAATCCTCGCGCAACCATTTGAGCAACAATTTGACTCATTGTATCTCTCATGTTTACCTGGTGCCAATCTAGTTCAACGTCAGAAGTTCAATCTCGGTATGTAGTAGCAATGTGGGGGCGCGGGGGAGAGGATTCCTACCGGGGGTATCGGTCCAAACACGTTCGAGTACCTGCTGGGTTTCATCTGAAAGAGGAGTGACAAGCTTCGCTGTAGATTCAGAGGTGTCAATTAAATGCTAATCCAAGGTCTCAGGTCTCGTTGTGGCTCGGGGACGACTTACGGGTCTGGCGCGATAATTTCGTTTTGACAGTTGTTTGTAGAATCTTTGATTCCAAAGAGATGTTCGCGAGTGGCTCGAATCCAGGAATACCTGCGTGAAAGTCCTAAATCGAAACTCGTAAATCAACAAATTGCACTCAATTGATCGCTGACATTGACGCGCACTAACCTCGCCAATGAATTGACCCAGATCGAACCTGTTATCGGCTCCAATAATGTCGGCATATGTTGGTCCCAGAATCAAGCGAAAATGCGACTCCGTGCAAAGGTAAAATGCCTCCCCGCCCTATTTTCCAATTGTTACTCTCGATCTTGAATCCAGTCATATAGATGCGAATTGCGATCACATTGAGTCGTACGCACGTGTTTGAGTCCATGTCTTATCCATCCCTCTGGATCGGAGATGTATCGGTGTGTTGCGGCGCCATAGCCAAATTCGTACCATTTGCGATCATTGAAGACTGGCAAATTGGATGGATTGGATATCTTTGCCCAAATCTTCCATAGTAGATAAATTATGGCAATTACTGCTAAAGCAGCGCCTGCGGGGTTAAATTCAATGTGAAAAAGTAGAGTTGGGTCCATCTTTGTTCGTCCGATAATCGAACAGATGGACTTTCAACACTGAAGGGTTTGTTAGGGGCGAGTAGGTAGGTGCGGTGTGCAGAGTAGAATCACAAAGTTTTGGAGAGCCTGAGAATTTTTTTTATCTTGGGCATGGTACTCCGTACAGCTATGTGCATACAAGCGCTAAGTCTACGCCACTTCCTTCGCTAGCTTAGAAACTCGGACTTTTTATTAATGGTCAGCTCAATGCGATCATATTACGAGTGATACATGTAGACATGAGAATGCATGCTATGGTATGAGCAGCAGTTGTGGAACAATTTTCTCGCACTAGCTCCCCGCTAAAGTATGGGGATGTTTGGAGACCGATCGTCCTACTATCGCTGTATGATCTCCAAGCCCTCTCAGCATTCTTCGCAGTTGCTACAGTATCTACGTAATAGGTCTCAGCTGCGTACATATGTATGTATGCATATATGGCTAAGTATTCTGTAATCCAAGAGTTGATCAAGATCAAACATGTACATTACAACTCGTGATACCATCCCGTTACTGTTAAGCAGACATGGATAGCTGGATATGACAGGTGGCATACATTAGTATTGTACGTGATTCGCGATTTGCTGCAAAATTTCATGCTTTATGTGCATATTAATCAACAAATCGTCTTTGGAGGATCGTGTTGATCCTCGCGTATGCATCTCCAGCTGAATTACGACTCCACTTGTTGCGGTGTATCAACTCCGAGAACTCTGCATTGGTATTGAACTTTCAGCCGCTACCTAGCTGTAGGTTTTTTTTTTTTTTTTTTCGCGCTACAAGGTACTCCGCAGGGTCAGCTACGCCACGTGCCGATCATAGTATGTTTTCTTTTTGGGGAGAATTGCCCTTGCTTTGCCGGTGAATTGTAACGACGTGCAATCCCAGCAAGGTGATTGCGGATGCGCTAAATCTGCGCTATGAGCGCACTATTGGAATTAAGTTGGCCGGTTTGAGATTCACGCCGATCATCACGTGTGGCTGCGATCTTCGGTTTTTTTTTCTTCTTTTTATTTTTTTTAACTTGCTACCGCTGGAATCGCAGAGCTCTCACCGCAATGTTGGTATCTGCGTGCATACTGAGCGGTTGGGCAAGCGAATAACGGAAACAATACGGTCTTCCTCACGAGCAAGGAGGATTCTATCCGGAAAAAAAAGCAAGCTTGGGTTACAAGAGATAAATTTGAAGAAGCAAGGATTGGTTATTTTCCTAAATGGGCGTAGATGACACCAGGGATTCTTCAAATGCTTGAAATTCAATCTAATCTCTTGGTTACTAAATCTCTTGCCACTTACAAAGCCAAATCTAGAACTCAGGACAGGGATTGAAGAACCAATCACCCAAAACAATTAAACCAAAAAAATTCCCGAGCTAAAATTTCTATTCTCGAGCATGTATGAGCTTGAATAATTAACAAGCAAAATAGTAAACTCCGTGTATGACAGCAGTAAATCTAGTGTATTAATCCTGTGCAACTGGCTGAGGGTATAGAGCGCAATGAACACCCTGAAGACCCTCAACACCAGAGCATTCTTGACAATGGGTGTGTATGATTTTAGAAACCTTCGAATGAGCCTTTTGAAGCTCAGATTTGGCCACTTTATCAACCTGTAAGATGACGTTGTCGATTGTCTCCGGTTGTACAGAGGGATTCATCGCACACATTCGAAGGGTAGTTCGTCCGCGAATTTTCGTGGTCATTATAGCAGCTGTGTTTTCCACTAATAGTCGTTGTGAAATTGCCGTGTTTAATGCATCTAATTGATCCTCATCGAAACCACGAGGTGCGTATCGAAAGACCAATACACTAGCGACCGTGGGTGCCATCATAACCCAATTCTTCAAACGACGGATATTGTGGTCCGCGGTTTGAGCAAGAAGGAAGCATTGATCGATCATGTCGCCTATGTGATGCCGACCGAGTGTCTTGAGAGTTAACCAAAGGGACATCGCGCGAGCTGGACGACTGAGTTCTGGACCAAGGTTGTAGAAGTTTGTATTCCCTTGTGGTGGGAGAACTCCGCTGATATACTCGGCATCGATAGCAAAGCTGCGCAAGAGACAGCCGACATTGCGCGTCAACACAATACCACAGCCATATGTTTGGAAAAGCCACTTATGTCCATCCCAAGAAACACTATCCGCGCGACCAATTCCATCAACGAGGTGGCGATGCTTGTCGGATAGAGCAATGGATGCACCGTATGCACCATCGACGTGTAGCCATAGCCCTTCATCTCGTGCAATATCAGCCATTGCGTTGAGAGGATCGATGCTTCCTGTGTTTGTACTCCCGCAATTGGCGACGAGAAGAAAAGGTACCCGTCCAGCTTCTCGATCCGAATTGATAGCGCTCCGTAAGACGTCGACGTCTAGTCGGAATCGATAATCGGTGGGTATCTTATGAACTTGATAATCCATGAAACCGATCATTTGTAGCGCTTTGATTATTGAAATATGTGTTTGGTCGGAGATATAGATGACGGCATCGCCTCTTTGTGTAGGATGAAGAATTTCATCACGGGCTGCAATAATGGCTGCCATGTTTGCCATTGAGCCACCTGAGACAAAACACCCTCCATTGGAATCTGGCATTCCAAGTTGTGCACCGAGCCAGGATATCATGGCCTTTTCAACAGCACTTGGACCTGAGCTGACATCCCAACTGACGGCGTTTACATTGCAAACCGATGTCAGAAGATCGCCTAGTCTGGCGAGGGAGTTTGGGCAGGCTGGTACATAGGAGAAACAGTGTGGGTGGGTGAGACGCATGCGGTTATCGAAGACTGTCATGGCTTGTTGGAGGACGGATGGGAGATCTTGAGGGTTGTCATCAGGCATAACCTGATGCTGCATGTTTTGGATCTCATTTGGATTAAGTTTTCGGACAATGGGGTCGTTTGGAGCTGGAGGGTTGATTGTGAGAAGTCGGGTCAGTAATGACTCGGCTTCGAGCATGATGTCGGATAATCCATCATCTGGCTTCTCTTCTCGTCCAATGACGCCCATATTGAAATAATGAGAAGCAAATAAACTTCAACAACAAATTTAAACAAAGATTAAAAGAACACTGAACAAATCTTCATCAATTGAAGTGAAGTAGGTGTATCATTCAATCTTTTCAGATGTTTATAGGGAGTAGTGCATATATGGCTTGGCTGAGTATGCAAATAGGCATGAGCTGAGACCAAGATGCAATTGGACTCTCAGATTTTCATTACAGCTCTCGAAAAAAAGAAACGTAAAATATAGAAGAAAAAACGATTTCCCGTACCACCTCCTTCCCAGTTGCCTTCACCTGCATATGTACTGCTCCCATTTGTATTGTTGTCCCTGAAAAGAAGAAAAGAAGACAATTTTTTCTTATTTAGTGAACATGAGAGCTGAATCGTGCCCCACGCAAGAAAAAAAAAATACGGTATGCGACATACTATGAATACCATTTCCTACTCTGTAGATAAATCTGCTCATCAGAACTCCAGCCACTATTACGATTGTCTCCACAGCGGTACATATTTGTTCTCGCATGAACGAGCTTCATAAAAGTGGAGTACTGTACTTCGAAGGTACTTCATCCCTCGCATCTCAATGGTACATAGGAATGTGCAGAGTAGAGACACGACACAGCTCATCAATTCGAACATCGCTGTCACATTGGTTGGGCTACGAAATGTGCTCTACATAGAGAATGTCGCGATATTCTCTTAATATAGCGTCAATTTTATTAAACATAACGTAGTTCCAGCTGAAAATATCAAAGTTTGCAAAAAAACAAAATTCAATGTACAAAAATCGGCGTCGATCACTCAGATCCGCGATCCGCGATAGTAGTAGATCGCATCCACATCTTATTGGCACCAAGTACCCACATGTTCTACGGAGTCCCCGTGGCTATTGTACTCCGTAAATCTTGAGTATATCTAATATCTCGAAACAAACCAAGCCCTCTTCTCTTCAGGGGTCATCTTTTGCACAAGCTTAAGCTCATCTCTCTTAATAGCAAGGTACTTCGATACCATACTATCTCCGAGAATCTCCCGCAGACGACCATTTCCCTCCAAATTCGCCAAACTCTCGGTCAGTGCGACAGGCATCTTAGTCGTAATGTTCAAAGCAGCACGTTCTTCGTCGGAAATTTGTCTAGGCTCAACAGAACAAGGCCCTGCACTCAGAATAGATCCTTGGGATAATCCATCAAGACCTGCAGCTAGTAAAGCACAGGTTCCCAAATAAGGATTCGCTAATCCGTCCATCATCTTAATTTCGAAATGTTCGTCAGAGATTCGTCGGAGGATTGTTTCTCTGTTTTCCCAGCCCCAAGAAACATAATCTCCTCCACTTCCAATACCACCGACAACGCGCTCGTAACTCATTTCTTGCGGAAGTGTAAAAGCCGCAATTGACGTAAAATTCTCCAAAATCCCAGCAAAGAAGGATTCAATGATTGGTTTGTTGGGATTCTCTGAATTCAACGATATATGGACATGAGATCCAGTGCCGGCTTCATGTGGTGATAATCTCGGATAAAGAGTCGCTCGATAACCATGTTTGTTTGCAACTTTCATAACAAGTTGTCTAGCAAGGATCAAAGAATCGATCGCTCTTAGTGGCGAGTCTGGAGGAAGAACGAATTCCCATTGCCCAGGTGCAGATTCACCATGAAATTGCTGAACCATAATTCCAACATTTTGGAGCGCAAGAACCGATTCTTCCAGAATCCCAAGTAACATTTCATCTTCGCGAGTCATGCTACACCACTGATGATCATTATCAACTTGTTCATACTCGACTTTCCCATTCGGAAGTGCATTTTGTTTCAAAAGACAAAATTCAAGTTCGAATCCAACAAGAATCGAACAACCAGTTTCTTTTTCAATCAAATTCGTCAAATTGTCCACCTTTGTTCTTGCGCATTCACCCATCGGCGTTTTGTCCTTTTCAACCCATGTCGAAAAAACAACTGCTTTATTTGAATCGAGGTATGGAGAAAATGATCGTGGATCGGGTTGTAAATTGAATGAGCCCGTCAATGTTCCTCCTTCGGCTACTTTATCGTAAGGTAGAACGTGAAGTATAACCTTTGGAACGGAGATTCCGGAATTTGTCTCGAGTAATCTTTTGAATTCGGGCATGGGAATTACTCGGACTAGATTTGTGCCGATGTATGTTGTGAAATAGAGCCAGACGAAATCCACGCCTTGGTTTTTGGCGTGGAATTGTTGCCATTGGGATAATGCTTCTGATTTTGTCATGGTGGTTGGTATGAATTAGGTTAAGAGATTTGAGGGAAATGGAAAATGGAAAATGGAAATTTGGTGACCGGTCGCGTTTTGGAGGATTAGCCTCTTCAAAATAATATTGTTGAATAGTTAGTACCTAGCACCTCGGGGAGAAAATTGAATATTGGAATACGGGGTCCAGATTGATTCAGCTCTGAAAGTCGGAGCTCCCTAGGTAGACTCTTGCGATCGACACCCTTGTGAACATCAAATCGATTTTTCTTTTTTACTATTTGCTTTTCTAGCTCATATAATTTATGTGATAGTGTACAATACTCCGTACTCCGTATGTAATGCTGTGAAAGGATCGACGCACGATGCGGTGTAACAATTTGTGCATGAGGCTGCGTTGCCCCTTTGAGACAAATCGTGCACGGTGTACTCCATACATACAGACAAAGAGACATGGTCGCATCGCATCTCCATTACAGTATCCACAGCGGCGCAAGCCACAGATCAATACTTTACGGAGTAGTCCGTAGATTTTTACTTCTGCCGAATATTGCAATAGACGCAATCGAACTACCTATCACTAGAAGACCTAGTTGCAGATTGGAGCTGTATTGAATTCAGACCGCTGCTCCAGCTGAAACCTGCCCAATTCGTTCGTACATAGTGTACATCATGTATATGTATGTGTAGATCCATCCATCCATCCACTGAGACCTTTGACCGATTTTTACGAAATTTCAAAGTTTGAACGATCTCCGATCCAGAGCTCCAGCTCCCGAGCTAGAGAATAGAGGTCTATTGCCCGCGTGAGTACTTTTCCATAACCAACAACTCAACTCCTTCTCTTTTGCTCACTTTCTCTCACAGCATTTTCGTTTGATTTTTATCTTTGGCTCTGCAACATTGATTGAAAAATGGGCAGCGCCAATACAACCCTTACGGGCGGCCAAGTCGGAGTACAACATGCTAGCACTCACCAATTTGATCTGTTGGACAAATACATGGTCTGTCCTGTTGACAGTCAACGAGAATGGTGGAAAAGAACTGGTCCTCTTTTAGCCAGTTTGATGAGTTCTGCTGGATACTCTGAACAATCTCAGTGCCAGTATCTCATGTTTTTCTACACATCGGTTGTCCCATTTCTTGGACCATATCCACAGAAATTCCCCAGCGCAATGACCCACAACGAACTCCCTCTCGAACTCAGCATCAATTTCCAACAAACCGATAGTTCACGATCGATCGTTCGAGTCGCAGTCGAACCTATTACCTCTGTTTCTGGGACGAAACAGGATCCATACAATTTGAGTCCTATTCGTGACTTCCTCGATCGTTTGGAAAGACTTAATCCCGAGGGTTATGATAATCGACTCTTTGAACACTTTTATCCAAAACATACATTGAATGAGAAGGAGTGTCTGGATCTACAAGCCAAGGATGAATCTATTAGGGAACTTTCCCAAGTTGCTTTTGGATTTGATCTTAAGCCGGATAATATTTCGGTGAAGGGATATACTTTCCCCGGTGTGAAGTGTCTTGCGACAGGTGAAGAAATGTCGAATGTTGTCATTGAATCTATTCAAGAATATCTTGGTGATGAAGATCGTCATAATACTTTAGGTCTTATCAAGGAGTATATCGATACGACTGATTCAAAGGCTAATTTTGGATTCGTTTATTCGCATGATTGTGTTGTTCCGAAGAAATCTCGTCATAAGTTGTATGGTCGGACTAAGGATTTGTCTTGGAATCAGGTTCAAGAGATTTGGACTTTTGGTGGAAGAGTTGATTCTACGGAGTCGAATATGGGTCTTGAATATTTGGAGAAATTGTGGAAAATGTTGAAGATTACTGATGAACATCCTTCTGGATTACACTTGGTTTGGAATTATGAAACAAAGGCTGGATTGAAAGTGCCGGCTACGAAGATTTATTTCCCTGTTTATGGAATGAATGATCAGGAGAATGTGCGTGCGATTGCGGATTATTTGAGACAGATTGGACTTGCTGTTCATGGAAATGTCTACGAAGAGAATGTTCAGAATCTTTTGTAAGTCTGATTCCTCGGATTGCTGTGATGTACTGCATGAACTAACACTTACAACAGCCCTGGATTTGATCTACAACAAACGGATCGGTTGATCTGCTGGGTCTCTTTTGCCTATTCTGAGAAGACGGGGGTGTATCTCAGTGTGTACTATCATTCTTCACTTGAGTACAATTGAGCATACTACCTGTAGTAGTGTATACCATGAGTATACTACTACCATTTACTATGAGGTACTCCAGCTGGTCTCCTGTGATAGTTATACCAGCAGGCAGCACTTTCTCAATCCTTGATGTATAATCCAGTTCATACAATTTAACTCATTCTATCTATATCTATTTCACAGCTATGCAGTTCATTATGCTGGCAATGCTGGCAATGCTGGCATGCTATAAATATCTGGTAACAAGGGCTGTTGTGACTTAGTCAGACTTTGCAGGAGAATTCTGGTGCCTGGAGACTCTCCATTTTTATTCGCCTACCAATGCGGGCACCTAATTCAGTATTTAGATCGTGAATAGTATTTTGATTTAATTTTAATTGACTCTACTATTATTTGAATTAATTAATTGCTAGTAATAGTTGTTCTGTGTAATTAATGACCCACTAGTTAGTAGTTGCCAGCCTTATGAAGGGTTCGGCTTCTAGAAACAATCCACTTTGAGCAGAAGACTATGAGATCACCAACATTACATTAGTAGTGTAATTTAGTTTGATCTTCCAGGGTTGATTCTTTGTGGCTCAGTGGCTTAGCGAGGCGCAGTCTATACATCTAGGCAATCAGTATACTCCTAGTATATAGTAGTATACCAACTGGTCTACTCTGGTCTATACTAGCTGGTTGTCTCTGAATGTCAGTTGATCTGCGGACCCCAAAACGTCATTCCCGACATCTTCTGCTTTTATTCCCCTCCAACTTCCTTCATTCTTCCTCCATTCCTCTTCTCACACCCTCCAATATTCGCGCCTCTACCCTTCACCTACCTGACAGACAGCAATCATCAATTCCATATAACTCTGTACATCGCGACCGTTCGATCCACCCTCACCCACTCCATCGGCCAAATCTGAAGCCCCGGACTCCCGGGCGCCCGCCCTCATGGCCGCAACGGCGACGATCTTGCTGGACAAACAGCATAAACATTATACAAATCTCGACTTCCTCTCCGGAAAGGTCGTCCTTCACTTGCCGACCGAAGCTGCCATTGGAGGTATTCAGGTCAAGCTGGAGGGAGAGAGTCGCACTCGACTCTCGGGACCTCGGAACCCACACAATGTGAACTCGGATAAGAAACGGACGGAGCTGGAACATCACAAAGTACGCTGAAGGGAAATACCAGAGAACATAGCAAGGGAAATCTCCATATTGAGTCACTTTCTAAACTACTCTCGCAGATCCTATACAAAGTCGCGACCGTTTTCCCCACCGCGGCTGTTATGCAAACAGGCTCGCCCGCCACTTCCTACACCTTTGCTCCGGGCTCTTATGAGTATCCCTTTCAATTCAAGGTATGCGGACACACCTGGATGGAATATTAGTATCTGCCCTCATACTAATTCAATAACCCCGCAGTTCCCTTTCAACAATGCCTGCAGTACCCACAATAGCATGCTCACCAATCTCAACCTCAACGGGCTCAAAGTTGAAATGGCCCGCGATACCAACCGTCATGTCAAAAAGACTCTCCCACCATCTTTAAGCGGCTTTGCTGGTATGGCAGATATCAAATACTTTGTCAAAGTTACTGTCATCCGTCCTCAATTCTATAAAGAGAACATCCGAGCTGTGAGTAGTTCCACCCGCCGATCTCAGTGGATCATATTGATCACTCCGAAAGGGCCAAGCTGACGCTTAACAGATTGTACCTTTGAATTTCCTCCCAATTGAACCGCCAAGAACTGGAAATCCCAACGAAGAGACATATGCCAGACGACATCACCATTTCTCCAAACCACCAAATACCAAAAAGAAAAGCATTTTCTCTCGGAGTTCCACTTCTCTGAAAGATACCGAACCTCCACGAGTCACTCTAGATGCTCGTCTCCCGAATCCTTCAATCTTAACATGCAATGAGCCAGTACCACTTCGACTGATTCTTAAAAAGTTGACTGATTCACCAGATCGCATTTATCTGCAAATGCTACAGATCGAACTTATTTCTTTCACAAAGATCCTTGCCCATGATCTGACTCGCGAGGAGATTGGTTCGTGGGTTGTTGTTAGTCGCAGTAACATGAACATGCCGTTGGGCAGAGAAGGTGATGCGCCCGAAACTAATTGGAACATTGACCCTGCACTTTGGAATAATCTCCCCTTACCCAACTCGGTCGCCCCATCTTTTGAGACCTGCAATATTGAAAGGAGGTATGAGTTGGAAATTCGCATCGGATTGATGCATGGTACTCCTGGCGATATGAAGGTACTTTCACACCATCTTTTCCTCCCCAATGGTTTCTTTTTTGCTAACTATTCCAGCCCCAACTCATCGTTCTACCCCTAAGAATGCCCGTAAAAGTATACTCTGGAATCGCACCACCCCAGGCCCTTTTGGACGCAATGGCAGCTGCCAAGCTACAACCCTCCCCAACTAAACCAAAACCCCGACCCAGCTGGCCAACTTCCCAAGACGAAACCAGGCCCCCAACAATGCCCCCAAGACCATCAGATGAACCTGTCCCCGCAGATGCCGGAGCCGTTTACGACGACGCACCCCCAAGTTACGAGGATGCGATGGCAGATAATATAGCCCCAGTGGATGGACCACGTCGCGAGTATCACCCACCCGACGCCTCTACCTCTTCCCGAAGTAGTCTGGAACCAGGAACTGATGCCAAATCCCCAGTCCAGACTGGCAAAGACCGCGAGGCGGGCCCAGCGGCTGAGGGGTTCGTGGCACCCGGTAGTCGTGAGGGTCGGTCCTCATCCGAATCCTTTGATATGTTACCCGCGACCCCGCCCGAATCGAATTCCGGATCTCCGCCGATTTCACCAGTTCGTCGATCGCAGAGTACGGTTAAGGTTTCGCGGAATACGGTGGATGATGAAAGTCCGCCCGTTTATCAGCCTGTTGCGGAGGGTCAATCACTTCGTGCGGGAACGGGACCGGGACCGGCTCAGCGACAGACTTCTCAAAGTCATCCCCGCCCGATGAATTTGGGGGTTCCGAGTCGGAAACCTGTTCCACGAAGTTCGGAACGACCTCATTAGGGAAGCTACGGTCTAGTTGATCAGCCTCCTTCAATTATGAGTGTGTCTTGTTGGGCGACACGGACACAGCACACGACATATTCATGTCACAAATAACTGGGTGGATCCAGTGGACAAAATACAAAATGACATATCGCATTCTATTCACCCTCAGTGCATATTTGATACCCTGCGATTAGAACCATGTGGGCTATTATGGCTACTATTGATTTTGATTTGTTCTTTTCCTTTCTTTTCTTTTCTTTTTTTCTGTTCTGGCCAGTCCTTGCATTCTGTTGAAGGTGACTGCCACCGCTCTTTGTCGTGATACTCATACAGCATTTATGGATGGATGATAATGGATGATAGGATAGGAATTGAGTATTCTACTTTACTCTGTACTTTTTACTTTTTACTCTGCTGGAATAATTCAGTCACTTCTACTGATATCCAAGTCATCAGGTACCATGACGTTGTATGATCTACCTGGCATTGCACTAGACAGCCACTCCACTGTAGCAATATAGTATTCTACCTCTATACTATTATAACGAGAATCAACTGATCATATCCCAACACTTCAATAACACATAATAATAATAGCAGCAATTAAATACTAAAAATATAAATAAATCAATATTCCCTCGTGGCTGATGATCTCGTCCCAAAGCGGTTAGTCCCGGGCAAAGCTCTCTCCAAGCTGTTTGCTTTGTCCTTCAACTTCACCTTCGACTTCAACTCGACTTCGACTTCACCACTTCTCTTTCTCGACAGGGAGTCCTCTCTGTTACACTATCCCTAATTGATAATTATCTTCTCACACTATTACCCTTATCCCTGAACACCCGGGGTCCCGGGAGACAAAGAAACTCCGCCCAGAGAAACCCAAAAAACCGCGCAGCGCAGAAAAAGAAAAGAAAACCCCAACCAACGCCAGCGCCAACGCCAACGCGCAAACGAACCACCCCCTCATTTCCCCCAGACAGAAACAACTGTCTCTCAACCTTCTTCTTCTGATCACTCTCAATCCCAATTGAAGAATCCCTCTTCAATTCAATTCCTTCTACTCCTCTACCCAACACCTCACGCCTCACGCCTCACCTCGGCCCAATGCGCTAACGTCCGACTCCAAAAATGCGCCTCCACCTCGTGATCTCCCGACACGGTCTCCCCATAACGCGCATCCTCTGGACAACAACTACATCCGGCATAGGCGGCAATGCTTCCTATGGATTTCCACACCGCGGTGTAATCGCGTCGAATTCTTCCTCCCCGAATCTCCCCTCCTCGACTTCTGGCGCCGGATATACGGTCGCGCAGTTACTGGAAGATATTAATGAGGTTGTTCCGTTAGAGACTGAGCCTGGATGTTTTGATCCGGAGACTTTTGGACAATGGGGACTTGAGGATTATGTTGTTGAGGTTGGTGGATCGGAATGTTTGCATTTTATGGAGATTGAGGCGCTTTTGAGGGACGGGGATGAGGTTGTGTAAGTATCTCGCTTCTTGTGAAAGCGTGCCCTGAAGCACATCCTGGATTTGAAAGCGCAATGCTAATGCTAATGCTATTTGTTACAGAATTCGATCGCTCGAACTAGCAGATCTACGCGCGAGAAGATTATGTGGTCGTCATCAGATTAGTCAAGAAGGAAGACACCTTATCGATGGAATCCCCTTTGGCTCACCCTACTCCAAACGAAGTACCGAGACAAGACCTATGGTTAGCATTCCTGCAAGAAAGAAGCGGAGAACAGTACTTTCGGACTGGGATCCATTCCCCGGATCTGGATCCGCGCATCACGAGCCCAATCTTGATGAAGAGGGTGATAGAGAATGGTTACCGCCTAATACGGGTTTTGGTAAAGAATTGTCTATTTTACCAGCTGATCATGATCACGATCAAGAAGTTTCGGAAATGGATACTGTGATTCGACATCCGATTGAACATACTTCCGATGACGAACATACTCCCGATGAAGATAGTGATGTTGATATTTCTGAGCCGGAAGAAGCTGAGCTTGAGAGTGAGCTTAAGGCTTTGAAGGAGGATTTTGAAGAACCGCTTTCTCAGTTTATTGATATTCGGAATCTTGATCAGCAGATTGCTAATCTGAACCCTGCTCCTGCTGTTTCTGGCCACGCATTGCGATCCAGTATGGTGGACAAGAGGCCTTCCTCGGCAGATAGTCTGCACCCGGGATCGGTCGTGGGTGCTTCGTCTCTTTCTAGCAAGCGTTCGCGTGTAGATGATTCTTCGCCGCGTGCTTCCAAGGCTGTGCGATTCAGTCAGGGTGGGAAAGCTGAAGTGAATCCCGTTCCATCAGAGAGTGAAGCTGAATCATCCTCTGAAGACCAGTCGATTTCCTCCGACGATTCGAGTGAACAATCTGATTCCGATTCAGACTCAGACTCTAGCTCTTCAGATGAAGATATGCCAGAAGCCGAGTCCAGACCCAAGTCCAATATTGCCGCCGAGTCTTCTGGCTCCAGTTCCGATTCTAGCTCCGATTCTAGTTCCGATTCCAGTTCTGGCTCCTCTGATTCTGAAGCTGAGAATGACGAACTCTCTAAAAAGACTCTCCACATCATGGCTCCTCCTGGTCAAGGGTCTATTCGAACTAAGAAAAGTAATCATCGCTACAAGATGCGCCGCCGCCTTTCCAAACTTAAGGAGATTGGTGTGCTCCCTGCCGAGGCTGACTTTGCTGCCTTGCGCGACTGGGCGGAGACAAACGGTGGTTGGCACTTCGATGAATCAAGCTTCATCTCAACCATCTCAAAACCCGAGCAAGAGACTCCACCTTCAAATTCAGAACCCAAGATGTCAAAAGAAGAAAGGAAAGAAAAAGATAGGACTGAATTCGAAGCTAAACGTCAAAAGCTACTTCGGGACCTTGCATCCGGTGGCGTCGCCGTCGACGAAACATCCGAGAAGGAAAACCTCCCACCACAAACAGTCAAGGAAACTCCTCCCGCAGAAGATAATGAAAAGCCTGAACAACTACCTTCCACCAGGCGCTCCTTGGACGTCGCCAGCTCGCGCCGACTTCTCTTTGGATCTCTTGGGATGCGAACACCCAAGACGAAAGAAGATGAAGAAGCAACTCGCAGAAAGCTCGCCGCACAAGCAAGCGCCGTCACCTCTCGACGAAAATCATCACAACCAGCGCCTCCTAAGCCCGAAGAAACCGCAGCTGAAGAGGATGATGAGGATATCGACTGGGAATCCAGACTAGATGTCCGGGCTACCGAGTGTGTCTTCACCGATGTCAAGCTTACCGCACCTCCATACCCATTCAAGAATCGCTGGGATAAAGAGGCAGATGCGATCTTTCGTCAGCGAATGGGTTGGGGTAAGAAGCGGAAGCGCAAGCAACGGATCCAAGTCTACAATGGGGATGAGGAGGACTATGACGATGATGGCTATGCTTATCAACACGGATACAACGAGTATGATGAGAGCAACCTGGATCTTAACTACGATGATCAATATGGTTATGACGGCTCAGCCGAGAACGACCATCAACAATATGACGATGCCGCCGATGCTAATTCTGATTCTGATGATCTCCCGGTCATGCCAAGTGACCCTTCAACCTTGCCGGATCTCGTCGAAGCTGAAGCCAAGCCCGGAGCGATCATTGCCTTCCGACAACTAGACATGTCTAAAGCAACGAATTGGCAACCCCGAATGTCCGAGTACCGCGTCGCACGCATCCTTGATGTTGTCGACAAAGTCCTCAAAACGCGCCTATCCGTCCGCGATCGTCGACCAAAGAAAGCTCCCACCAACGAAGACGATGAACCTCGCCTATACGACGGATTCGAAATGCCGGGTATGGACGACGACGAAGAAGAAGATGAAGGCTACCGTGACCTCTTCTTTGAAGACCTCAGCGACCCAAAGCTTCTAGAAGCTGGGGTTGCAAAGGTGGAGGAAACCGATGACCCGGCGAAGGAAAAGGAGGACAAGGGCGATGTTCGTGAAGGTAGCATGTCAGTCATTTAACTCGGTCGTCGTTTCATTCGCTCACTCGTTTTAAAGTGTTTCTGTAGTTCAAGACTCAATGCCAATGCCAGTGCCAATGTCAATGCCAAACCCCCACGCCCAAATAGCGTCGCCGGTTGATATGGATCTAGATGATACCACCTTTGTAACCGGCCAATCGCCACATACTCCAACTCCAACTCCAGGTAGAGCCTCCGATGTTCCATCCGTCCAAACTCCCGGTGGTGTACGATTACCACAGGCCGGTGATGCAGATGACGAAGCGAGTGATTCACCAGCTATCGTTCCATCACCTGCATTCTCAGGATTCCACTCTCCACGATCCTCGCCCGATGGAGGAATCTGCGCCCGACTCGAAGGGGATGATGAGGATCCAACTCTGATCGACGAGCAACAGTCAATGCTAGGCCATACACTTATCGGAGAACCATCAATGCTATGTGATTCAAATTCAAATCAAGATGGTTCCGCATTATCATTTCTCTCAGCATCCGTCAATCAATCCGATATCCCACCAAATCGTCAAATCGTAAACGAATACCTCATGCCTGATCACCATCAACCCACAGACTCAAACCAGTCCCTCCTCTCCGTCTCCGTTCTATACACAGAGCAACCACCTCCACCTCCACCAAATGGACTCCCCGTACCCGAACCCGAACCCGAACCCGAACCCGAACCCGAACCCGAACCCGAACCCGCACCCGCAGCGCATGTCCTAGGAGATGGAGACGGAGTCATGATTACAGAAGATATTCTCGGAATCGAGGGGAATAGTGATCAAGATAGAGATTTACCAGCTCTCAACTTCAACTTCATCCAAACACCCGACGAAGATAGTTTATTGCACAGTGAACAAAGTCTTCATCTTTCTCCGCAACTCTCGACTCCAAGTTCGATTTCTGGTTCCGGTTCTCGTTCGCGTTCGCGTTCTCGCTCATATTCGCGCTCCTCGAAAAAACCACCTACAAGCGCACAGCAAGAACCAGAATCAAATTCTAGTCCTGAACCCGAACCTGAACTCGAACCACTCAAAAACTCTCCACCTGCCGCATCAACTCGTTCGAAACGAGCCTCGACACAAGCCCAGTCTTCTCAGGTCCAATCTCAGGCTCAAGCCCAAACACAACCCTCCGCGTCCCAAGTTTTCGATTATATCGACCTCACGCAGGATTCGTCGCCGGCCCGACCGAGGGATACTTCGACGCCTCGAGCTGAGGTTGAGATGAATAGAGATATGGCATCGAAGGTTGATGATGGGAATGAGAATGAGAATGAGAATGATATTGACATTGAGACACCGGTTCGTCCGCGTAGGACGCGGGCTTCGTCTAGAGCTCAGCTACAAAGTCAAAGTCAAGGACAGGATCAGTCTCAGAGTCAAGGTCAGCCACAATGGCAACCACCAACTAAGTCTCAATCTAAATCGACATCGGTTTCTCCTAGTAAGATTCCGAAACGGAAGGTTAGGAAGTCTGGGAAGGAGAAGGGGAAGGAGAGTAAGAAAAAGGAGAAGAAGATTGTTAAGAAGGTTGAGAAGAGACCTGAGTGGAGGATTTGATTTCATTTTATTCGACAGCACAAACCATCTACATTACCCACCTACCTACGACTATGACTACAGCTACAGCTACCACTTCCAGCATACCTATCCCACTCCTTGATAGGTCTGCTCATTCGGGTATCGTCTATCCATTAGACCACTTATCCCCATCACATACCATCATGCCCGCCACGCCCACACTACTGCATACATATCGCTCATGCACATCGGCCATCCTAGCCGGTGATCATGAGTTCGGTCAAGCGATTACTTGCTCTGCTCTGCTTTGCTGTTTGCATTGCGTTCATCCGTGCTGGGCATCGGACTTGATTTGATTTGATTTGACTCGACTTGATTTGTAAAGATACCACTACCACGTTCTTTCTATTGTATCTATGATCTGGACATTCTTTACTTTAGTTTACATACATTACATGCTATGGTAGCATATTACATTACTGAATCTGAATTATGGAGTTTGCTGAGTGGGTTCAGCATAACATTGTTATTATCATTTTCTTGTGGTGCTGTTTGAGTAAAACTTGTAGTCTGTTGTTATTGTTGTAGGTCTTGTTGTAATTGATGTCTAGTAGCCCTACCTTGAACTAATCGTCACTACCTGACTGGTTGCTGGGACAGGCTATTCAGTAGTAAGGATGGCCATTTCCGGCAGGGACTTTTTATTCTGTTAAATATGAAATATCGATATTTCATTTTTGAAGTATGAACTTGCTCTGACTTCCTGAATACTTGGCAGTCGTCAGGTAGTCTCGTAATCAGCCAAAGAGCAAACAGGAAATGTTGACAACATCTTCTTGTTGATTGGCCCATCGTGATGTCACCAACTAATCTACATTCCACTTGATACCAAAACAACACAACTTAATCAGAGCATTTTCCCTTTTATTTTCAATAATATCTTCAAGTCAATATACTCCAGTCCATCCTATTTGAATTTCTCTCTTCACTACCCTCAACTCCTCTCTTCTCTCCCTGTTTCCCCCCACCACTCCCTGCAAAGCAAATGCCCCTCCCCCGCCTGCGTCACCATCCATCGCCAATCAGCGGCACCTCTGGCGTCAGTCGTTGCTGTCAGAGTGATAAATTGAGAGCTTTTTCCCCTTCCGTCCTAATCTGCTCTTCTTTCTTTTCCTCCTCCTCTCAACCGGCGGATAAGCACCATACAGCTAGACTCAAAGCTCTACCTTCATCTCCAGCTACATCCTCATCTACATTGATTCCCAATCTCTCCCAAACACAAAAGCAAAAACATTTCCCACCGCTACTTCATTCGTATTCTCTGTCTGCCTTAAGCCATACATCATTCCCCTTCCCCAAAGCTCTACCTAAATTACCCCAACATCGATACCTCTCCACCTCTCCCACCCCCAAGATGACCTACAAATTAAAAGACCTCCCATCCCTAGCCGACATCCCCCCAAAACACGAAGTCGAAGTCGAAGGCATCGAGGACGCAAAGGTCCTCCTCGTCAAATCCGGCAATAAAACACACGCCATAAGTCCCCGATGCACTCACTACGGAGCACCTCTCAAAGGAGGCGTCGTTGATGGCGAAAGACTTACTTGTCCATGGCATGGTGGTATGTTTACACTCCAGTAGACTCTCTACTTTCTACTCCACTCCACTCCACTTAAAGTGATCTACGCTGTAAATACAGTAGAACACCATCTACAGCATATACTAATTCGACTAGCCTGTTTCAATATCACAACCGGCGACGTCGAAGACGCACCAGCCCTCAACGCCTTGCATACCTTCAACATCATCGAGAAGGACGACGGCGTTTACATCGAAGCCAACGAAACAGATCTTAAATCTGGATCCCGAAACCCGGTTTCAAAATGCGCAATCTCATCCAATGAAAGGGTTCTCGTCGTTGGAGGGTAAGTTTTCCCTTAAACCTCACCTACCTACCCAGGAGGGCTCCCGTCCTAACATAAATGGATAAACAGAGGAAGCGGCTCAATCGGTCTAATCCAATCCCTCCGCGAACAAAAATACACCGGCAAAATAACACTTCTAACAAAAGAATCAACGCCCATCGACCGACCCAAACTCTCAAAGGCACTTATCCCCGATTCTTCTAAAATCGCCCTCCATCCTGAACAATGGTATAAAGATTCCGGTATTGAAATCCTCAACGATGAAGTCTCTTCTATTGATTTTGAAAAGAAGTCAGTTGAAACGGTTCAGGGGAATAAGCACAGTTATACGAATCTTGTTCTTGCGACGGGTGGTATACCTCGTTCATTACCTTTACCTGGGTTTAATGAGTATAAAAACATATTCACGCTTCGCAGTGTTGAGGATGTTAAATTGATACTGGATGGTATTGCCTCTATCAACAAGTCCGAGTCTGAGAAAAAGAATGCGGTTATTATTGGAAGTTCATTTATTGGGATGGAAATCGCCAGCGCGTTAAATGGTCAAGGTCATAACGTCACAGTTGTCGGAATGGAATCTAGACCCATGGAACGTGTAATGGGCACTGAAGTTGGTCATATCTTTCAACGAAATCTCGAGAAAGCTGGTATTAAATTCCAGCTTGGAGCTTCTGTCGAGAAAGCCACCTCGGATTCTGGTTCCTCATCTGGCAATGTCAATGCAGTCCACCTCAAAGATGGAACTGTATTAAATGCCGATATCGTTGTTCTGGGCGTCGGCGTTCGTCCTGCAACAGATTATTTGAAGAATAATCCCGCCATCGAACTTCAGAAAGATGGATCTATTTTGACGGATGGTCATTTCGCGGTTAATGCCATTGCCGACGCGAATGTCTTTGCGATTGGTGATATTGCTACGTTCCCCTATACGGGTCCTGGTGGAAATGGTTCACTTACTCGAATTGAGCATTGGAATGTTGCGCAGAATTCTGGAAGAAGTGTTGCTAGGGCTATTCTTCATTCTTCGACCGGGGGTAAGCTACAATCACTAAAGCCCAAGTCATTTATTCCTATATTTTGGTCAGCACTTGGTGGACAGATGAGGTATGTTGGTAATACGACGAATGGGTTTGATGATGTTTTCATTGCTGGACAGCCTGATGAGGCTAAATTTGCGGCTTATTACTTTTTGGGAGAGACTGTTGTTGCGGTTGCTACGATGGGATTTGATCCTGTTATGGCGAAGGTTGCGACTTTGATGAAGAATGGGAGGATGATTGGGAAGAAGGATGTTGTTTCTGGGGTTGATGTTTTGGGTGTGGCTTGATTGAGTGGTATGATTTGGAAGTAATTACTATTCAGGTTATATTCAGATATGATCTGACTAGATCATATGAGGTGATCACCGTGCATCATGGTGGTTGATCAGTTTCGGGTCTATGATACTCTTCATGCGATATCTTCTACAATCTATTTTCATAATGAGTACGACTACGTTGGACATAGATATGACAGAAGTAATTGTAGATTTCAATGTACAGAATCCTTTTAGCCGGAACGCCCTCCGCGAATGTAAATGACAAACATGCGTAGATATCACAATGCAGAGCAGAGCAGAGCCCTACTCCCGCTCACTCCTTGCTCTTCTTCTTACTGTGCTTTGACTTATCCCGCTTAGACTTATCCTCCTTATCCTTCTTCTCCTTCTTTTCCTTTTTCTCTTTCTTCTCTTTCTTCTCCTTCTTAGGCTCCTCATCATCCAAATGAACATCAACAGTAGAAACCACCGCCTCAGCAGAAGGCTCCAGCGAAACAGGAACAATTCTTTCGGATCTCTGCTTAGGTGTAGATGTCGACAAAAACGCAGTAGGAACAGACTGACCCTGCTGCTCCGCCAACAAAAGTTGTTCCTCCTCCTCCGGCTCCAACATCGTACCCTCAATACTCAAGAATCCACGATCCCGGTCCGTCCCCGGAATGACATCAACGTCTACGACGCGGAACTTCACATTTCCTCGCACCCGGTGTCCAGAAATAGAAGCGAAATGTCCTGTAGCTTCATCTTCTTCCTCACCATCTTCAAGATCCAATTCATCTGCAAGCGCAGTTGGCTGGAAAAGTTCCTTCTCAGCATCGAAGTTCGCAGGTGTACGCTGATCGCCAGATTCATCATCTGTTGTTGCGGCGGTATCGGTCTCAGCTTCACCTTCTTCACCTGGTTGAACCCAGCGCCATGAATTGGGAAGTCTCTTGCGCTCGATTCCGACGGAGAATAAGTTGAATACGACTGCGCCGAGGAAACCCTCAGACTGAACATTGACGCATCCTTCGAGAATTTGACCGCGCTGCGGGCGGAAAACGAGGAATGTAGCTGTCAGATAGACGTAGAGCACGCCGTACTCGTCTGCGGTGCGGGCCAAGGTCAAAGGCTGCGGGTTGGGGTCGGAGGAAGGACGGGGTTTGGATGTAGGTTTTTGGCTTGAGATTGAGGCATTGGAGTATGCCATGACGATTCCCTTCAAGGGTGGGTAGTATGTTAAGAGCAGTGGGGAGAGGTGCTCGGCGAGTAGAGAGGCCAAGGCGTGAGTTGGTGAGATGGAGATGGGCGACAGTGGGAGGTACATGGTAGCGGTCGTCAGAGTGAATGGAGAGGAACCGGATGATGAGCCTTCAGTGGGAGGTACTGAAGCAGATTTCTCGATTTGCTTGCGCTTTTTCGAGGGTGAAGAGGCGTCCTTGTTCTTATGCTTGCGTTTGCGCTCCACGTCCGTGGTTGCCACGGGGGAGTTGTCTAGGTCCATTGCGTCGACAGTCATGGTGGAGGTGATACTTGCGCGGTTGTGTATGCGAGCGCAATTGACTGTGAGTAGAGGATGCTGGGTGTCTCTGCGTGGGAAGTTCTCCTCTTGCGATCTCTTCGATCTCCAAAATCTCCAAAAAAGAAAAGAATCGCAAAATTATTTTCTACTTCTCGTGGCAGAATCACTCACCGCCCGGTGGTTGGAGTGGGTCCTCTTTGAATGACAAAGTAGACATTCACTTCAACATCAAACATCTTGTCTACATCTTCTTGATTTACTTTGAATGGGATGCTGCTCTATTGAGACACATCTGAGTATCAAGATTGCATCTATGTTTCACTTTGGTCCTTGTTAATCGAGAACATGTCGCTTCTCCCCTTCATCGGTTGGGCCGTACTGCCCGGGGTAAGTTGTCCTCGAGCACCCTCAGATATCCCATATCAAGTCACTTCAAATATTCGATAAATGGGATTTGCTGGAAGCTTGAAATATCCTATAGGATATTTTCATACAACTTATGCTAATGCGATGACTAGTACGCCACAACCTTCCTCCAAAACCTTTACTACGGCATCACAATACGCGCCGGTGATCCCAAACCCATGCCCCAAACCCCACGCTTCGAACGCCATCGTCGTCGCATCTTCATTCTCGTCATCGTCAGCTACCTCCTCTACACTCTTTACGAGACATTCCACCAAGTCCAAGTTGCAGGCAACTTCTACACACTATTAGACGTGACACCTTTCGACAGCGATAAGACAATTCAATCTAAATTCCGCCGACTAGCCGCGCGCTACCACCCCGATAAAGTCGGCAGTCAAGATGCAGGAGGAGCGGGAGAATATCATTTCATGTTATTGCGTGAGGCTCAGGAGACTCTTCTTGATCCGGTCAAACGATTTGCGTATGATCGGTTTGGTCCGGATGCGTTGAAATGGGGCCAATTGAAGACTACGCAGGACTTTTTCTTGGTTTCGATTACTCGTCTCGTGCTGCCGCAGTATGTTGTCTCTCTTGCGGCTACGGTGGTTTTGAATTGGTTGTGGTGGCCGGAATTTGGACGCGCTGTGAGTACATACATATATCCACCATAAAGCAATTGGTGGCCCGGCCACGATACTCTGCAATGCATACTTATACTAATATGCTATAGTGGCGATTCTTTTCCCTCGCAGCCATGATCGTCCTGGAACTGGCCCTGATCACCCGCCCCCAAGCTGTCTTCATGCCGGCAGCCTACGTCCCTGATGCAATCAGCGCCTGGCTCCCCCACCAATCATTCCACCTCCTCCCCTTCCAAATTCTGACCATCGCCCGCCGAGCCTCGATCACGCTTCACATCTTTATTTCACAAATTGCTCCGCGAGCCCAGGCTGTCAAGGGCGACGGGGGTGTCTCGTCCCAAACGATGCAGCAGTTTGTCAAGCTGGTGCAGACGGCGCAACAGACAGATATCGAGGCTACGCGGGGACTTCAGCTAGCTCAGGCCCCGTATCGTGGAGATCGTGAAAGTGTTACTACCTTGCGCCGGGGTATGCAGGAGGGACTTGTCCTTGCTGGTGTTCGGTCAAGTCCTGGGGTACAGCGAGCTGTTGGGGAAGTACTTCAGCGAAGGCAGGCTGGTACTGATACCCCTGATGCTCATTAGGGAGTTTATTGGCTGTATAGTGTACACCTCATAACATAAGCATAGCGTTCATAGCAGCATACATCTACTACTGTTGAAATTTCTGGATATCTAAACTGTAAGTGGTATTAACGTAGTACCTACTACCTAGTTACCTAAATATCGAGTGTTTGGGATTAGCAAATGTAATACTGTAGTATTGATACTTCATTCAAATTGCAACAGGTTGCAACTGTGTAGTAAGGGGAATACGTCGCCATACAAAAGAGAACTATTCCTATCCTAGCTAAGAAGCAACAAAATCATAGAACAGGATTAGTAGTTAGCAAAACCAGCGAATCTCTTAACGTTACCGTCGTCATCGAAAGAGAGGCTTAGGGAGCAACAAAACAGAGAAACAGGTTAGCAAGACTAACGAATCTCCTTGACACTGCCATCAACATCCACAAATCGTTCAAGAATAAAATCGCCCCATACCGACGGATCGACTTCCTCCCCTTTGGCTTCAAGGATAGCACGTGGAACTGACCGATACTGAATCCTATCAATGCAACCACTTTGCCCTAAGATAACTCCAGATGGCAGATCCGGTACCATATCTTTGGGGACAGCCCATGCCAAAGTGTCCATTGTAAACAGAGTATTCGTAAACTCAAGGGTCAAAGACAATTGCACACGAATGCGTCCACGATCTATGTATTTGTTATACATCGTATTTGAAAGATGCGAGCGGAAATTTTCACTGAGGATATCTGTCGTTATGATCGTGCTACTAGCACCAGTATGCCAAAACATCGTAGCCCCTTCCAGATAAAACTGGGGCATGGAGTCATTCCAGTTAATAGAGGTTAACCTAGCATTTCCAACAATCGAAGCAAGCGTAGACTCGGTTCGTAGTCGATGAGTTGTTGTTAGTTCGTAAGGATATCCCCCCCAGGATGGAAATGGTGCCAGCATAATCTTGGGTGGCCCATTCTTAGATAAGAGCTGCTTCTCAAGTATAGCTTGTACATCTGGGGTGATTGGTCCCGGTAGATCTGTCGATTTTAGGCTTTCGTTTGACCGGATAGGTCGACTGGAAGGAACAGAATGTTCCTCTGTGTTGGTGTTATCTTCCTTAGTGAGTATTCGAGAATGCGGTATAGTTTTAAGGAGACGTGCTTCTCGACGAATAGCTTCACGTTTGATTAGGTTCTTTGTTGGTAGGCATATTTGGTCTGGAAGACCGTTGATGCATTCTAGAACTGCAGAGAGTGCTTCCTTGCAGGTGACATTGTTGGAGGGAAGCTTTACGCGGAGATTCTTGTCGTAGTCGTATAGCGCAACACAGATTTCTATTAGGATCGTGCGCGGATCATAGCTTTCTGGATATTCCATCCTGTATAGCAGGTGATAGAAAGACTGGACGCTGTGTGAAGGTGAAAGGGGAGGTGAAAGAGGGAAGATCTAGTGACTCACTAAATGATGGAGATGTATTAAGTAGTTAACTACTTTGGATGTACTACAAATATCTCCGTCATTTATGTGACTCATCTGGAGGCACCTTCAATAATAAATAGTAAGGTACTATTATGATTATACTAAACCCTTTTTGGAAATTTATAGAACAAGACCTAATTACTTCTCTTTTCAGGGATAAAGGTTACGTGGAATGTTGGGGATTGATTGAGATCATAACATAAGCATAGCGTTCATAGCAGCATACATCTACTATTACTGTTGAAATGTCTGAATGTCTAAAATGTAAGAATGATATTAACTCAATAGTTACTCAACTACTAGTTGAGTAACTATTATTGTTTGTGATTAGTAACTATAATGCTGTAGGATTATTGTGGAATGTATACGGAGAATACAGATTTGTAGAGGATAATAATAATTAATTATAGAAGACTAGAGCTAGTAAAGTAATAAAGCAACGTTAGGGCACTACCCTCATAACTTGAGCATCAAAGAAACTTGAGCATTAAACAGAAAGTAATAATAGCTCAACGATCAAGCTTAACGAATAAGCTTAGTGAGTAACAACATCAAAGAAGAGAACAAGCGAGATGAGCATCAAAGAGAAAGTAATAATAGCTCAACGATCAAGCTTAATGAATAAGCTTAGCGAGTAACAACATCGAAGAAAAGAATAAGCAAGACTAGAAAATTTCAACGATGCTGTCCCAGAGTGTCAGGTATTCTTCGAAACAAATCGCCCCATAACGATGGATTAATAGCTTCCCCTTGCGCTTCAAGGATAGAACGCGGCACTGAACGATACTGGATTCGATCGATACAACCCCCTAAGACAATGCCAGATGGCAAATCCGGTACCATATCTTTTGAATAGTTCATGCCAGCACGTCCAACAACGCTGGACAGCGCAGACTCTGCACTGTCCAGCGTTGTTATGTTTGGAAATTTTTGTTGAACCATAATGACTCTTAGTAGTAATAGAGCATTCGTAAACTCAAGGATCAAATAGATCTCCACACGAAGGCGTCCAGTATCTCCGTATGGGTTATGAACCGTATCTGAAGGATGTAGCGGGATTTTCTCGCGAGTACGTGTGTCGTTGTAATCGTGCTACTGGCATCGGTGTCCCAAGGCATCGGAACCTCTTTCAGAATGCACGCCGGCATTGCTGGTTCCCAGAAGAAGCTGACATTCCCAATGATTGAGGCAATTGTAAACTCATATTGTACTACAATACCACTAGTAGTGGTCGGACGTTGATGATCTGCGAATACAGACGTGGTGGCAGTTTCTCCGATAAGACCTGACGCTTCAGTATAGCTCGTTTCTCTGCGTTATTATTTTCCGTAGTGAGCTTTCGATAGTTCGGTATGTTAGGAAGAAAATGTGCTTCAAGACTATAAGCTTCACGTTGGATTGGGTTCGTTATTGGTAGGGAAATTCTGGCTTGAAGACCGGCGACGCATTCTAGTTGCATTGCTTCGTCGCAGGTGATACTATCAATTAGACGGAAGCTGTATGCGAAAGTCCCTGTCGTGGTCGTGTGAACGAGCGCTGTACGAGTTTATCTGGCAAATTGTACCCTAATTGTTGACCGCCGAGTAATTTGTACTTGACACAGTACACCTGTCGTTATAATTTCACTAGTTACTGGCACCAGTGTCCCAAAGCATCGTAGCCCCTTTCAGCTCACAAGGCGGCATTTTGTCGTCCCAAACCGAGTCTGTGGCTTTCTGAGAATTTCATGGCGGAAAATTGAGGCTATGTCTGTCTCGTTTCGCAATGAATATTTGATGTTGGTACTGAGCTTGCTTTACTCCTGATCTTTTCAATAGACTATGACTCATAGTCCATTGTGAGCCATACACTTCAAGGACTTCGATCTCTATTCCAGGAAGCTCCTGTCGATAGAATCTATTCTCGCGAGGACGTGGCTGTGGAGGACGCCCTTGTGGAAACAGCAGTCGTCGAGGTGATTCTTCTTCAGCTTTCTTGCCCTTATTCCTGAGGATCTCTTCCATCTGTCTCGCACTCTCTTCTGTAGGGCACCCGGTCCCCATGTTGTTTCGGGCTATGAAGTACTGGCACTTGTACTTTCATACTGTCCGGGAAGACGCTTAATCCGTCTTCTCATTCAATGACTTCCACCGAACGACCTTGAATCTCCGGCATCCGAATTGGATGTCCCACTGAGTCATACTTCTGCGCAGGTACGAAATTTCCAGGCATTGGACGGAGCAGGATTAACGAAATCTGTACGCGAGTGTTGTTACCGCGTCGGTACGGGCCTCGAACACTGTCTTCAAGATGGGAACGAAACTCTTCATCGAGTATGTCTGTCGTGATTATCGTATTGCTCGCACCTGTGTCCCAGAGCATTGGAATCTCTGACAGAAGAAGCACCAGAATTGGGTTCTCCCAGTCAATAGCTGGGGTCTTGATCTGTTATCTTGAAGCCAAGGAATCGTCTCTAGATTCTGCCTTTGTGGTAGCTTCCTCCGCATGAGATGTTATATGCATCTGTATCAAAACCAGCAAAAGAATATCGCGTTCCAACTCCATAGCGAACCCACGGTTTCACAGAATCCACAGACGGGGTAGTTGGCAATTATTAATAAAGCCGGCCTCCTGTGCCATGATGGTGATCTTGATCCCACTTGAATTGTCCGGGTGCTGTGCAAGCTAACACGGCTCGACCGAGGACGTTTAGGTATGTCGGGATACGATGAATCGCCAGGTTTTCTTGAACTTGGGTCTCAACACCTCTTCGAATAGGTCTCTCCGGGTATACAAGATTAGGGTTAGAATATTTGCTTCCGGTGTCGCGGTCTTTATCAACGGGCCCGTGGGGCAAGGTTGAGCATCTTGCCAAGCGATGGTTGCTTGATCGGCTTCGCTTCTGACTCCCTCTGGGAGCTTTTCCTCGAAAGAGCTTTCTGCGCTTTCATTTCCTCTTCCATAAGTCAATCCCTTGCAGTCGGGCTGCAGGTTCTCTTAGGATCCAATATTTCCATATTTCATTACAACAGAGTCGCATATTCGATAATTCGTGTCTTCAGTAACAGTATCGGTGTCCAGATTCGGTAGTTCGAGATGAGCAGCGAGAAGTGCGGGGGGGCGAAAGGAAGAAATTGGTGATGTCTAACGATAGGACGTTTGATGTTCCTATCAACTCTTAAGCCTTCCAGGTTGAAAATAGAACCCTGACCCGACCACATTTTTGACTTTGGGGTTTGTGCTGATCGTGCATCTGCAACCACACCAACTAGTGTATATGCTCGACTTGACATAACAACTGGAACGTCGGTCGCGGTCATTGTCGGAAATGCTTTCCGAGATATTTCACCAGCGACTTGGTGTTTACAGGTAGTATTACCACGGAGCACACAATGTGGTCTGAAATTCGAAGGCCATGCTGCTCTGCATACAAGTTCGCAGGTACGGGATCCGGGAGCATGATTTTCGGCGACAGCTTTGTACGTCCTGCTAGGTTCTCAATCGACAGCAGTTGCTGGTATGCGGTCCCTGAGCGGTTCACTTCAGAGCGATGCCAGATTCGTCGTCATCATAGTTTCGGACTCCGAGTTGTCTATCCCGGATCCTTGGGGAAAGGATTCTCAAATTCTCAGAAATGGGACCTTCCATTGGTGGATGTTCGATTTGATGACATTCGCAGATTAATTGCCATCATCTCAACGCCTATTTGTCTTAGAACCTGAGAAGCATGGGCACCAACAAGAACATTGGCCTTGACCTCCACTATGGCTTCGGGTTGCCCGGCCCACTCATTACACGACATCAATTGGCCGTCGTGAATGTAAGTTATCTGGGCTTTTCCGATATGTCAATGACGGAGTTGACCTGGTTAGGACACCAGTCGTAGTCGAGCTTGTCTACAAGCTGCCAACAGTCTCTGTTTGTGCCTGTGCTTGTCGCCATTCCTGTCTTTGTAGGAGGAAGCTCTTTGGGTCACAGTGCCGGAGACAAGTAATATCCACATGGCGGCAGGTTCTCTGATAAGACTTGATGCTTGAGTATGGCCCTCCTCTGTGTATACCTAGGCTTGCGGTTCACCATCGACCGGATAGGATGGCTAGAATTCACCTGTGTCTGTCCATCTTGGCCTTTGCTTTTGGAGAACGGCAGTCGAAGTGGTTCACGTCGCGAAGGATTTGTGGTTCAACGAGAATCATATCGCCCCATAGGGATGGATCGAGGACTTGTCCTTTCGCTTCGAGGAAAGCACGCGGAATTGAATGTTGAATGCTACTAGATTCGACCAATACAACTGTTTTACCCCAATATGGTTCCACTTCGATGATTTGGTATTGTGTCCTTCGGTATAACCCACGCTATGAAGTCCAGTTGAATAACCCGGTGAGAAAATTCAATGAGCAATGAGAGCTGTACACCTGTACAGCTCTCGTGTACACGAGTCTCGTCGGCGTAGCGGAACGCGGCCTGTAAGCCTTCTGGCGATGCCATGCAGTGTTGCGATGAGTGCTTCATCGCTGGAGAGATTATTTGATTGGGTAATACCGTCTGGTGTCTGGTGGCATCATCGCGTTGAAGACTTTTGCCAAAGCCATGTCCGGCGGATATCGTTCTTTGTCGTTCATCGTGAGTGTCGAGTGGGAGAATTAGGATGTTCTACAGACGAAGACTACGCAGGTTATGACGGATCTCTAAATTAGAAGGAACTACCTTCTGGTGGATGAAGAGAAGGAGCGTTGGAACGCAGGTCGGTTCACGTGAATTCTTCGTTCCGCTGGATCGAGTCCCAACTCGGTTATCGTGATGACTGCGCATCAACCCGTGTCTTCTCAAGAACAATGTAATTTGATATTGTACATACTATGTAAAAGTATTTACAAAACACTGCGTAGTATCTACTATTTACTATTTTTTTCTATGGATTTAATTTCGTAACATTAAACCAGGTGGTTGTGTAAGAGTCAAGTCTGGTACGCTAGTACTTGTGTAAGGGATACACTCTGCGTAAGTAAGTAGCCAGCTGAATGCCCGATCCCGATCGGTGAAGGGTTTTCTGGTGGCGGTTACTAAGTACATTCGGGAGATCTCATGAGCAGTCTGATGACAGAGTATGTCATTGAATGTATTCATTCATCAAGTCATTAAATCCAAGATTCAAGAATACAGTTACTAAATATTAATGGTTTAATAGTTTACTCTGTAATAATGGGAGTATTTGTAGCCGAGTGTGGCTATGTGTGGCTATGACTGAGTGTCTGAGTGTTAAATATGGGAGAATCCAGAAAAAGCAAGCGGGCCAGTGCGAGTTAATCCCGGGAGACGGCGGAGAATGAGATCCATCAATTAATACAGGTACAGAAACAGGATAGAGCAGAGTACTTCGTACTCTGCTCATCTACTGTTTACTCTAACTGAGTATATACCATATACTATATAGTATAGTATAGTCAACTATATTATATGCTATGTATACTACTCTGTTACTCTTCCACTCTGCTACTCTGTATACAAGTACATAGATCTGTACTGTATCAATACGGTAACTTGCTGAGTCAGCGCACTCCCACTACTATTCTAAGACTAATCTGCTGCTGTAACTGGTAATACAATAACCACACCATCTCACCACTTTTGCAGACGGCGAAAGCCCCAGTGGAAGAAAGGAAACTCTTTTGACTGGAATTAGACGAGACTCAAATGGCATCCACACGTCTTTCTTGTCCACCTCGCCCCTTTCCCCCCTTCCCCCTTTCATCCTTCCATCCCATTCCTTTCTTCCCATCATTTCCCCTAAAGTCCTGAAGTACTTCATCTATATTTCACTCTCTAATTCGATACTCGACACTTTCGCCTCACCCTGAATCGTCGCAACACTTACACTTACACCAACCTGGGCGGTGGAACACACGTCACGATCGCCGCCCCCTGTCATTCTACCACAGTAATCAAATCGCCTGTCCTCCTTGATTCCTTTCATCCCATCACATCATCAAACCACCATCACCAAAACACCACCAAACCACATCCACACCATGCCAGCCGGCACTCCAAACGGTCGCTCTCGAGCTTCGACCTCCAAAGCCGTCGTCGCCCCAACCTCTCTCGTCCTAACTCTGAAACTATCACCCAAACTACTTAAACGCTTCTCAAATGAACCCGCCGACCGAAGCCCCAAACCCGCAATTCCTCCTCCAACCGAAAAGAACACTCCCAACGATCGTTCATCCCCAGCTTCTTCCGCCGCTGAACCACCACTGCCCCGTCCTTCCTCTGCAGACAATGCTTCCGAAGCAGACGCGGCCTCAACACCAGCCACCGGTGCCACTCCTGGAGATACTCCGCGTCGGAAGGGAGTTCCGGGTCCAAAGCCCGGTATTAAACGCGCAAATGGACAAACGGAGCCTAAACCGCGAGGTCGACCTGGTCCGAAGAAGAAGATTAAACTGTGAGTCAGCCAGCTTTGCTTGCATTCACCCCAGGAGTACTTGTATGTCTGTATACTAACATAAATCAACAGCGACGAAGGAACAGAATTAGGCAAAGTAGCCGCCGCCCACAGATTAGGACCAAAAGCCAACACAGGCGCCATCAACGCCGGTCTCCGAGCTCTAGATCGAACCGGAGCACCCTGTCGCAAATGGGAAAAACAACCCCTCCGACTTCGAAGTTTCACCGGCGTCCTTTGGCAACTCCCCTCATGGCGAACTCACGCCCTTGCTAAATCCGATGTTGACGGTGATGGTAAAGAGGTCTCGGCCTCGGCTTTGGAGGAAAGTGGTGGTGATGGTGACAGTGATACGAAACCTTCACATTCTCTCCTACCTCCGGGTACGGGTACTGATACTGTAAATGGTAGCAGTGCGGTTCCTAGTGAGAAGAGTAATTCTGGTGATGGGGATGTTACGCCTGCTCCTTCGAATTTGGTTGAGCGGTCGTCGCCGGCGATTGCGATGGCTGCTTGAGGGGAGTGTATATTATTGATCCTTTTCTTCTTCCTTCTTTCTTTTTCTTTCATCTTTTTACTTGTCTTTTTTGGGTTGTCTTTAGCGCTATATGCGCATTTCGCGATATCTCGTTGCTCGGTTATGTTTGTTATACGGATCTATGTTCAACGGCGTTGGGAATTACCTGTGTCTGGTCTGGGATTAGCATGTATTCATGCTTGGGATTGATACTTCTACTGGACTCTTATTGTATCATAGTTATTTATTTGGGGACTTGGTGTTGCTGGATGAGGACTACCCTATCTTTGTTTCAAAATTTGATGTCACGATATGCATTGCATGTACAGCATGAGCATACTGTAATAGCCAGCCGAGTAGTTTATATGAACCTACCTTAGGTACTACCGTATATCTAGATATATGATACTCATCAACATCAGTCAGTTATAATACTCTTCCAATAAACAGTCCTTGTATTGTGTAATGTACACAGTTTCCTTTCCAAAACGCCCAGAGCAGTCCTCGTGATGCGAATCTCCCCTCTTCCGCGACTTTCCCCGCATTCAAGCCGATTCCCTCAACATTTTATTTACTTCAAAGGTTTGACATAATAAGATAGAGTCAGTCAGAGTCAGCATGATATTATTTCTAATATCACAATAATCATAACTTTTACTTTTCCGTCTACCTCCACTCTGCTTTCCTTAGAAGTCCAATCCAAGGGTATCCGTCGCTGCTTTCGGTCACCAGATGACCCGCTTGTCACGCAACGTCAGCAGCACCTCTCAGCCCAAGCAAGAAACAGGCACCAACTCTGGCTGAGATCGAGTGAAAATTGGAGGGAACTAAATTCCATTTCACTTTAAACAGCTGGTCTACAGTATTCGAGAGGGAGTAGGTGGAGACGGTGAGGCCTTTCACCCTAAAAGAAGTGAGATGGCTGAAGTGCCTTTCCCCAGTGGAGCAACTCGCGCAGCTCCAACTTCTTCCTCCTCCACTTCTGCTGCTCCTCCACCTCGTCGCTCCTCCTACGCCTCCGTTCTATCAGGCACAACTTCTCCTCACACTGCCTCTGCTTCTGCGTCTGCTTCCGCTTCCGCTTCTTCCTTAACAAATTTACTCAACAGTGATCCTATCCTCTCTCCTTTCCCTTCATCTCATCTCGACGGCCGTCCCCGGCCTTTATCCGGTCTGGATGCCGCAGACATGCACATGAACTCCGCCTGGAGGAACATGGCCTCCTCTGATGCTCTCCCGGCTTTTTCTCGCAAATATGCTAGTCTACGACCAGCTGATACTCCACAACCTTTTTCCTTATCTCCTATAACCGATGCCAGTCCTGCCTTCTTTACTCCTTCCTACCTCCGTGACTCCCGATACATTTCCCGCCTCGATGCTGCCCACCGAGCGAAGCTGTTAGCTCAACAACGTGATGCTACAACTTCAACAACAGTAACCTCAACCTCAAACGCAACCGCAAATCCTCCGCTCTCCGCTTCTTCCAGCAATGTTCACTTACCTCGCATGGCCCCCTCGCACCGAGGAATGACCTATGATATCATCGAGAAGGAACCCCCAACACCCAACGATAATCCCATGCCTCTACCAACGCAGTGGGGCGTCGATGATAGACACGATATTCTCGAAATATCCAGTGACGGCCTCGAAGTCCGGTACACAGGACCCCAACATAAAACAAATGATCACGAAGCTGCAGCCCTCCGAGCTGATAATCCCATGCCCCCACAATGCGGAATCTACTATTTCGAAATAAAAATCGAATCAAAGCCGAAGGAAGGGTACGTCCGATCGATAACAGACAACACTTCAGCGGGAATCCGTACTGATCTCGGCTCTTGTTGCAGAATGGTTGCTATCGGGTTATCAAGTCCGAAAGCTTCGATAGAGAGATTACCTGGTTGGGAAACTGAATCATGGGCTTATCATGGTGATGATGGGAAATCGTTTTTTGGAGAAAGTCAGGGTCAAGGTCGAAGTTATGGTCCTACTTATGGTGTTGGTGATACTGTTGGGTGTGGAGTCAATTTTTCTACTCGGTCTGCCTTTTTTACGAAAAATGGCGTCTTTTTAGGTACTGCTTTCTCCGGTCTTCCTGATATTCAACTTTATCCTTCTGTTGGGATGAAGAGACAACCTCCTGTCTATTTGAGAACGAATTTTGGTCAGGAACCTTTTGTTTTTGATATTGATGGAATGGTCAAGGTGAGTCCCTGGTCCCATAATCCCCGCCTGCCTTGCTACTATACCATACTATGTTGTACCCCCGGTCCCTTTGTACAGTGCTTACCATACCTTACCACCACAGTATGAACGAGAATCGATCCAAACCGAAATTAATAATACAAGCATCGATACTCTACAACCACCACTCGACGAATCCGCTCTCCTACAAGAACTCGTCGCCCAATTCTTAGCTCATGATGGTTATGTCGAGACAGCACATGCATTTGCTCAAGAAGTCGCCACCGAAACAGCAGCATTACAAAGTGGACACGGTGCCCCATTAAAGAAATATGAAGTCGAAGAAGACCATCACGCAATTCATCGAAACAGTAAGCGCCCCCAGCAGTCCAGCATAGCTGATGAATCCGAGTATGACGAGGTCTAACATTTCTGTGCTTTTTTTTTTCTGTTTAGAAATCCGAGCAGCAATCTTAGACGGAGACATCGACAAAGCCCTCAAGCATACAAACGCATATTACGCCGAAGTCCTAAAAGAGCATCCAGCAATCCATTTCAAACTCCGTTGTCGAAAATTCATAGAAATGATGAGGAAATCTCATGAATTGGTGATATCTTCTTCATCAAATTCGGCATCAACTTCACTTAAACATCCCCGTTCAACATCACCGGGTTTCAACGATAATCCGAATCTCGATGACCAAGCTATCTTCGATCAAGAAATGGAACTCGATAACAACGAGTACGACGCTGATCTCTATGACGGCGATGGCGATACCAACCCTGATGGCAATGCTGATGGCAACGCTGATGACGGCGACGATGGAATGGATACATCCGAAACAGCCGAAACAACAGCCCGCTTCAACGAACTTCTAACAGAAGCAGTTCAATACGGTCAGCAATTAAGAATGGATTATCATAATTCCGGTGATGATGGTCTTGATTTGAAAATGCTTGATGAGGTCTTTTCTTTGGTTTGTTATTCGGATCCTAAGGGTTCGCTTCATGGTCATTATCTTAATCCTGAGGGACGGGTTGCTGTGGCTGAGGAGTTGAATTCTGCTATTCTTGGTGAGTCCCTGCCCCCTTCTCTAACATTTTGTTCTGTTCTGTTTCTGGTGGTTGTTGTTGTTTGTGGGTATTGAGCGATGATCGCTAACATGGCCATTTCTCTGCTCTCCAGTCTCCCTAGGCAAAAATTCCGAAGCAGCTTTAGAAAGGCTTTATCAACAGACCGAGGTTTTAGTCAATGAAATTAGTGACGGAGGCGCTGGGGCGTTCATCAATGTTAAGAAAGATATTTTGCTATGAGTTGGTCTGCTATTGGTTTGGTCTGCTTGAGTCCTTCTGCTTGATTGATTGATTGAAGTCTACTTGATTTGATTGTCAGCCTGCTCCTGCTTGATTGATTGATTGAAGGCGAAGTTTTTCTTTTTCTTTTTTCTTTTTTTTTTTGGCCTTTTGACTTTCTCGTTTCATACCATCCCATCATATTTTCTTCTACTCATTATACTTTTCATACATGATTTGGTCAATCAATGAGGTTTACTCTACTCTACTCTGCTCCGCCTACTCCTCTCTACTCTAGTCTATTTGAGATTCTGGTTCTAGTGTTCAAGTGGGATTTTTATTTGATTTGATTTGACTTGTTTTAATTAGCCTAGCCTGCTTTATGGATTTATTTATACTACTAGTATGTGTGAGTGTGAGTGAGTGGAGAGGGACTTTAAGTAACTGCCACCAGGGTGTGGTACCGGCAGGTACCAGATAGACACCTGGTGAAAGTATATTTAATGTAGGTAAATTTGGTACCTGCTAGGTAGACTCAAGTACCTACCTAGGTAGCCTTGGGTTTTCAACTCGGATAATTATCACTAAGTGGTAACTAGTTAGTGATGTGAAGGTATATTCGTAGCACAACACTACTAGTGTGTAGCTTAGTAACTATATCTGCATCCTATACTTTACTTACAGTTACACAACTGAAAAATATTTTTGAAAAATAGTAAAAATCTACTAAAATCCCCCTTACTACCTACCAGTCCTAGTAAGCCACTTGGTATTGGTGTATTACCCCGCCAGATCTCTCACATCTGCCACTGATGATGCAAGGGTCGACGGCATGTACCTGTACCTGTACTGATACTTCAGCATAGTACGGAGTATGTATGCAAATGGTATTCTGAGTAGTACTCAGTGGCTAGTAGCTACTGGGTATGCCCCTAGAATACTGATCCAGTTACTCTCATATCGCTTGACTAATACTAAGAATATTTCTTGTCTGACTATCTCACATTTAATCTCTAAATTTACTCTCTCCTCTGCTCTGCTCTGTTGTATCTATACTTACAGCCTTACCTAATCAGGCACAAACCAATCAAATCAGCTGACTCCGCCCAGTCCGAGCTGTGCCTGTGCAACCCCAACTCATCGACCTGCGCCCCTCTCGATCTCTCTCATCCTATTCGGAGCACCGAGTTACCTGTTCCTGGTACTCGTTACTTTCAGCTCCAGCTCCAGCTCCAGCTTCTGAGCTCGGCCCTGGCTGCTGGCTTCATCAAATCGAATGAGCTGCACGACTCCCGTCCACCCGAGGGGGCTTGCTCCACATTCCCGTGCCGAACATGGATTCCTCTCCGCATCCGCATTCCGCGATATCTGGCGCTGGTGATGGCGCCAACACCAGGCCCAGCGCTAATACTGCCAGTAACGCTGAGTTTGCGCAGCTTGGTCCTGGCATTCCGACTTATTCCTCCGCTCCGGCAGATCTACGTTGTTGCTGTGGTCGACCAGATTGTGCGGTCTTGGAGCACAATTCTGTTGCGCTAGAAGGTTTGGAGAAGGATCTTGCTACGGCGGCGCGTTTAGGTCAGGTACGTTGAACAGATTTTCGACTTGCGATTTCGATTTGCGGTCTGCACTTTTTCTGTTCGTTTGTTTGCCCTCCACTTCACAAAATTAAGATCTTTCATTTCTTTCCTCGTTGGGCACAAATGTGATCCTCGGTGGGTCGACGTGGCACAGCTGGATTGGACTGGCTGGCTGAAGAGCTGCATGTTTGATGCATCATTTTGGAATTCCACAATGAGCTTCGTTGCTTTTTGCACCGGGGGTTTTTGTTCATGTTCCCCCGCCCTTCTTCGCGTGGAATGGAGAGTCAATCTTCCATACCAGACAAACCAAAATCAACCCTGTGCACGTTGACCCAGCACACTCGCCCCGATCTGACCCAGACATACTACCCAGTCCATTCCGTTCCATCTATCCATCCATCCCATGGCATCTCTCCTACCGAGGTCTCCAGTCCTCACTCAATGCGTTGGCGTCCGTCATGGCCACTTCTTTTTATGATTATACTGCGAAAGCAGATTCAAATTCTTTGGGGCTTTCGTCGCTGACTTTTTCTTTGCAGGCTCTGCTTCATCGTCATGAGAGTTATATGGCTGAGGCGGAAGAAGATCGCCAGAGATTAGTTGATAATGTTGATGCACTCGAACGTGAGAACCGTAAGGTTCAGGCTGAAAATGCGCGCATTGTCGAGGAGAATCGCAGTTTACTTGAGCAGTTGGAGGGTTTGAATCAGAGTGTTGCTGAATCAGATGATCGTGTTGAATCACTTACTCTTACACTCGAAAGTACACAGGCTGAGTTGCGACGGGTGACTGTCGCTGCGTCCCGCGCGGAAGAGCTCGAGGCTCAGCTTATTCAAATGGAGATGGAGCAGTCGAAATTACAAGATTCTCTTTCTTCTGCTCATGAAGATGAAAGATCTGCTGTTCAGCGTTGGCGCAGTGCTGAAAATGCACTACGCGAAATGAATGATCAGGTCGAGCGCATCGAGTCCGAAGCAAGAGAGGAACGTGGAAGACACGAGGAACTTGTTCAGCGCATGGAGCGGAAACGACTCGTTGAGCGCGAACTTGATAATGCTGCCGGTCGTTTGAAAGGAGCAGCTGCGGCATCGGAAGTTGGACGCAACCCTGGAACTCCGGTTGTGTCTCGTTTCGTCAAAGATATCTTGCAAGATAATGCGAATCTGCAGGTTGGCATCATGGAACTCCGGGAGATGCTCGAAAGTTCCAACAATGAGGTTCAAAATCTCCGAGATCAAGTTTTGTATCACCAACCGCTGGCCGGTATAGGCGAGGAGCAATCTTCTGGTGCTCGCACCCCAACCTTGTCCGATGAATTAGAGTCGAAAGAACGACGTGTCTCGCAGGAGTTCCATATTCACCATCACTACCACACCCCATCGACGAAGAAAGATAAAGCACCAGCGAACCGACGAGTCAAGAAGAAGCGTCCTGCATTGGGCAGCCCTCTTCCTTTGCACTCGGCGATGGGAACGAATTCACCTCGTCGCGCTATTCATCGCTCACAATCATCTGGCTCATCTATGAACACTATTCTCTCCCATACTTCTGTTTCAATTCCGCCACCATCTTCCAGTCGCCGTTGGTCTTACCAGTCACCACCAACAGATTCTCTCGCCAGTTCACCACAATCTGCATTCCGCACATCCTCCATCTTCGACCGCGTTGATCGTGGTACCGATTTCTCAGAGCCAACCAGTCCAGACAGCACCGTCTTCTCATCGCCTCTGATGGGAGCCCGCGCCCTGAAGAGTCTCGATACACCATTCCGTGCACTCCCAGGTCTCGACTCTCCCAATCCCTCAGAGAATCCATCCGGTAATTTCAACGACGAGCATTACGACAGACCAGCCTTCTTAGACCTCGCTGAACCCGTAATCCCAGAAGAATCCGAACCATCATCATCAGGTATCTGGTCCCAACACATGACCAACGACCAGCCTACAGACAACCCATTCGGTATCCAAATGCCACTCCGCAAATCCACCTCCCACGAGAGTCTCCTCTCAGTCGCAGGAATGGACATTCACACGCCTCTAACCCGACACTCAAAAATGGGCGACTGGCATCCAGGCATGCGTATACCACAGCGCATCGTCTCTCCAAGCGTGGAGCTGGTCTCCACACCACCCGTTATTTCCGCACCTATAATCACAGCAGATCGAGCAAAGGCCCCGGAGAAATCCTCTCGTTCTCTCCTCGCTTCAATGGCTGCAGCGACAGCTAGTACTAGCGCCGCATCCGAAACCGCATCTCTTACTTCGGTAGAGACCGATAGTACCAATACTAGCTCTTCAACCCCAGTCCCTCGCAAGACAACCTTAGGTCGACGAATGGGAGGATGGGTTTTAGGCAGATGGGGTACAGCGCCTGTTCCAAGTGAGCGAGACGAAGCCGAGGCTGAGGCTGGGGCAGGATCAACACCTACCCTTGAATCTGAATCCGAATCTACTCAACCCGCACAATCTACTCAACCTGAACCTACTATACCGATATCAACACCAAATCCTACACCTAAGACAGCCCTATCAACACCCTCACAAACCCCAGACTCAACACCTCAATTCCGCTTCCGATTCACGGGCGTCAATCAGAAAGGTCCTATTCTAGGCTTTCGTCCTCCGCCTCGTGCCCCGGTTTCAATTCATCCACAGGGTATTGACGAGAATCTTCTTCGTGAGAGTCTTGCCGAGGGTGAGAGCTGATGGTGGTCTCCTGTGAATTGTGAATCGTGAATCTTGATCTCAATACCTAATTACTACTGCATTTTCTTGTTACTTTTACTTATTGCATGGACGGTCTTGCATTTTCGGATTTGGCATCGCATTTATTCCGGTCATTTTGCGCTTTCGATTTCGATTTTCATTTTTGGGATTGTGATTTGTGAATTGTGATTTAACTTAACTTACCTTACCCCAAGTAGGGTAGGGTGCTCCCTTGGATCGATGGCGTTATTCGTATTCGTGATACCCAGATACGAGACATTCGTTTAGATTAGGCGTCTTCATTTCCTGTCCCAGATATCATAACTGGAACGCATAACATTGCATGCTTTGAATAATATTTCTATTCATGAATACCGTACAGCATATTCGCCTACTAGTACAATGGAATAATGTATTCTATATCCAACATGAGGGTATCATATCTATTCACTTTTAAAGCCACGCCACGCCGTAGCTAGTAGCAAATGAAGTACAGCCTGCTAGTCCCTGGGAGGGTACTACTAGCACGGCACAATTCGATAAGTATGTATAGGAATACTAGTAGAATGGAAAAAACCATTCTGTTCTTTCGAATCCGTAGATTGGAATGGGAGTTTTTCAACATTGAAGGAATTTTTGTCTAAAATGCAATACAATGAAACTGGTTAGCCTCTTCTCTTCTCTTTTGCACCCTATCCATCCATCCATAGAGATAGGCAGGCAGGCAGGTGAACTCACGACAAGCATCCAAAAAATCCCGAAAAGTCCTTTCATTCCTCAAAGTCGCTGCAATAATGAACTGTGATATACCGTAATTCTCAAAGAGGTCTTGGACGGTGGATATTAGGAGGGGAATTATGTCTGAGTCGTAGATCTGGAGTGGGTGAGGTGATTGTTAGCGAGATTGGCTTTGGCCATAAATTGGACTTGGAGTAAGGTAAGCAAGCTTGGATGGTCGAGAAGGACGTACTAAATCTGCTCCGAGGGCTATATCGAATTTCTCCGAGTCTAGAGAATTCGACCCTGACTCTGACTCAAGTTCCAGTTTCGTACCCCAGTCCCAGATTGCCGGATACATAGGAATAGAAATTGAGCCTGAGCCACTGCTACCTCCTTCCTCATCCTCATTCTCATTCAAATTAATACAATTTCGCATATTATCAATGAGAAACTGTTCTCTATCCGTCGCGACGACGGAATCTGCTCCGAGATGTTTAGCGCAGAAGAGCGAGAGAAATCCTGTTCCGGCGCCTAATTCGATTACTCGTTTCCCTCGGATAAGACTCTCGCCGGACGGTGTTGAGAGGTAGGAGCCGAGGTGGAGGGCTGCTTCCCATGTTCTGTTTCCTGTTGTTCCGCCTGAGAGGATTACGCCGCGGGATTCGGTGATTGTTACTGTTCGGGGTGGGGTTTTGGCACTACTGGCAGTGTTGGTTGGTGTTGGTGGTGTAGGGGCTGTGTATTTTATTGCTGAGAGTTGTTGGGCTTGTTCGAGGGCGGAGGGTTTGGGGGTTGTTAGGAGGTTGCCCCATGCTTCCATTAATGTGTCGAGGATTTCCTGGGAATAGTATTAGCGCATACTGTGTAGATGAATGGAAGGGGCTGATAATGCAATTGCTGCTGGACACGAACATCTTCTTCTGGATCTGTGATTGCTTCTTCAATGCGTCCGAGAAGAAGCTTAAGCACGCGAGATCGATACGTTGCTGGTGGTAGTGGGGTGAGTGACTCCTCGTTGAACATATGCTCGTACAAGGCTTCTTGTACGGCTGGCTGGATCAAGACATCATTGGGTGGAATAGCCAGGTCGGGTACATCGACGAGTTGAAAGTATTGATTTGCGAGAGTGTGAATGTGGTGAGACATCCTGTCATCATCACAGAATGAATGCTGGAAAGTGAAGATAATTGGAGATGTCCGAATGATCCCCGCAACCCTAAAAAAGTGTGCTGCCTGAGGCATCAACTCTTATCGATAAGAGTGATGACTCAGCAATCACTGACCATGTGTCATGTGACTGTGTTGGTTGGCTGTATGACTAAGCACCCAAAAGAGCTAGCGCCAAGCCCTAGCCGAGACGCACCGCACGAAAATTGAAAGTGAACAGTCGCCTATCCACACTGAACAAGTTCCTCTCTGCATCACCACGACACCACCAAAATGGCCGACACCCCCGTTACCCTGCGGACTCGCAAGTTCATCCGCAACCCTCTGCTGGCTCGCAAGCAGATGGTCGTGTAAGAATTCCCTTTCTCCAGTTTCCATTACCTCCCTGTTGCAATTCGATGGTGGGAGGAGACATGCACGATTCGAGATTCAAGATTCAAAATTCGAAATCGATCTTCGACTATTCGACAATTGGACAATGGACAAACGAGATGAGATGCGCACACACGACCATACCAGCATTTAATAAACGCCAACGCATACGGGCAAGAGGGGGATTGAAGAATCAAAGAATATCCGATTCGTCCAGAACACAACATCCAATACCCAGAATCAGAATCAGAATCGAGAATCGAGAATCGAGAATCGCACACAATCCGAGCCACCATCCGTTCAAATACAGAAGACAGAACAGAATATTATAGAATGCGCGACTGACTTGGTATAGGGATGTCCTCCACCCCAACCGTCCCAACGTCTCCAAGGACGAGCTCCGTGAGAAGCTGGCCGACCTGTACAAGTCCAACAAGGACCAGGTCTCCGTTTTCGGGTTCCGCACTCAGTACGGTGGTGGTAAGAGCACTGGCTTCGCCCTGGTCTACGACTCCCAGGAGGCTCTGAAGAAGTTCGAGCCCGCCTACCGTCTGGTTCGCATTGGTGCCGCCACCAAGGTCGAGAAGCCTTCCCGCCAGCAGCGTACGTTCCGATCCCCAGCCTCAGCCTCAGCCCTTTACCATTTTTATCGCACCATACTAATATCCCACAGGCAAGCAACGGAAGAACCGCTCCAAGAAGTTCCGCGGTACCGCCAAGACCAAGGGTCCCAAGAAGAACAAGGACTAAACGTCTCACACCGCATAACTTCACTATCATGGATTTACATGGCGCGATGGATACGTTTGGTGGCCTGGTGGTTTGGGAGTCCCGCCTGTTTCGGTTTTTATTTAGCCTGGGATAGGATAGGACGTGGTCGGTGTGAAACGGAGATGGCTTTCGGCATTTGCATTTAGCTTTCTCACAAAAAATTTACAAGTCGTTTGCTGTCTCCGAATTCTGGATGTGATGTGGAACCTCTTTTTCCCCTGTTACCGGTTGTCTCTCTCTCGATAGGTAAGCCCTGGAGCTGCTGAGGGAGGACCCGGTGATCTGATGATCCCTTAAAAGGCGTCAGTGTTGTTTCTTTCTTATGTGGTTTGGATCATCGGTTTCAAATCAAAACAGCGAGGGATATGAGAACGGGCTTCGTCCCGGATGAATTACATATTTTGTTTCTGTTCATCGGCTCTGCCTCTTTCCTCTGTAGTCTATCGTATTGTCGTAGCACACTGGTTCAATTCAAGTGATTGATGTCTAGCCCTAATCCTTTTCTACAGTCCCACTTAGAATCCGGGGTGGTCTGGACCAGTCAATGAGCATAGCCTGGTATCTACACATTGTACTGACAAGTGTGAAACTACTTTCGGGGACTGACGCAATGAAAAATTGATCAACCCTGTCAAGTTGTACAATAACTCGGCATTCTTCATATCTACTTAGTAAGTAGACTCAGTCTAGCCATACCAGTCCGCAGTTCAGACAGGTCTTCGGAGGACCTGGTTAAGGACAAAACTTGACTTGATAGTGGCACTACCAATTACAGCGCAGTAATACAATATTACTCGATAACTCTGCTTTGCAACTGCCGAGCGTGTGATGAGTAACGAAATAGGCATTCCCTCACTCCACGGACCCCATAGTAAATACTACTATGAACGACATGATGCCGCTTGAGGGAAACCTTTTCCAGAGGCACTTTTGGGCAAGAATTAGTCTTTACAGCATGTCGTACATCACCTAGTGGATTAGGTTGAGCCTTCACAAATCACGATCTCATCTCAATCGGGAAACCGGGGGTGTCGGCCGGAAGATATATCGAACCCGTTTGCCCTCTTACAAATGTTCAACAGTGTTGAACAGGGATTGAATCCCTGGAGGCTCTTTGTGCACTATCCTGGAAGCCGAAGCCTGGAGGCTTCCATTGGGTTAGTGCAGAAAGTAGGCACTGCACTATTCAGGGCTCTGACAAAGTTTTCAAGGTCTCGGTAATGCAGGGTATGTTTTCCATTCCAAATTCTGCGTGGGGTTGTGTTGTGCAGGATTACACAGGCTGCTCGTGGACTGTGGTGGGGTATGCTTCAGACATTTTAGGGTGTAAATCATTTGCTATGCCTATTATGAGTGAGAATTAAGGTTGGATGGAATATTTTCACTCAGTAATGTACCTGGTATAAGTTTGTCTTCCTATGGCCTCCTGCATTGAGTGAATGTTCTAGAATCAAGGCGATGGACAAAATTTAGACTGGAGGGTTCATAAGTAGGTGCATAATGCTATTCTTGGCAAATTAAGTACCTCTGGGCCTGCCTATATTATAAATGCCGTATATGCCATCTACGACTAGTAGACATGGGTACATCCACCTGGAGTATATCCCAAGTACTACTTTATACAAGATGGCTAGTGGGAAGATCATGCAGAGTCTTGCTTCTAGAATGCACATATTTGGTACATTCTATATCAAGAGCTTCTATATTGATACCTAGCAGCTGAAGTTTAACTAAATCATATTCAGCAACCAATAGAGGAATATAAATTGAATGTAATTATCGTGAATTAATTTACTATTAAGTATAAATAAGGGCTACCTCAAACACGCAAGAGCAAAGCCAGGAGTATGTAAAAATGAAGAGAAATTAAGAAATAAAACTGAAATAGCAAAACCGGCAATTAGAAAAAAAAACACAAAATTCAAAAATTCAAAAATTCAAAAAAACAAAATAAAAAACAACAAATATCCAACCACAAAAAGAAATTGAAAAAAAATAAGCCTCCACCACCAAACTCTGCGGACAAAAATCAGAATTCCCCGCGGGTATGAAATCGCCCTCCTGCTGTAAAACAATGAAAACGGACCCTCTCACATCGCACTGACCCCAAGCGCCATTTTTTCTCTTTTCTTTTTTCTCTGTCTGTCTTCTCCCATTTCCCCCATTTCCCCTTTTCATTCTTGCTCGGCATATCGGGCATCTCGGGCATCTCGGGGAAATGCACCCGGGGAAACAAAATAAGATGATGCACAAACTTTCCTCCATGCACGAGACGAGATCTCGGCAAGGCAAGGCAAGGCAAAGCAAAGAGTGACAAATATCCAAAAGAACCACCTCTTTATTTTCCAAATTTGGATTGACATAGGCATGAAGGATCTGTTGACTCTGGCAAACAGTTCCATAAGAACAATGAATGAATGTAGTCAAGGATGGGTAGAACTTCTCATCTCGTCTGACAAGTTTGCATAAAGATCGGTATCATCATGATACAAGTTGAAGTTGAAAAGGTTAGTAATTTAATCTCAGCAAGTTTGAGATATCACCTATACAGGCAGAAAGAAAAGAGAGACAAAATACAACACAACTTAATCGGTAGACAGACATAAAACAGTAAAACAAATCAATCGATAAATACAAGAGCAAAAAACAGATCAAATAGCAGCACCAGTCGAAAAATAAACAAAACAAAACAAAAGACACAGAAACAGAAACAGAAAAAAAAAGGAAAAGGAAAAGGAAAAGGGAAAGGGGAAAAAAACACCGCATGCATGAGCATGAGCATAAGCCCTCAACCAGAACTTGGAACTAACAAAAATAAGGTATCGGCCATGCCAAATGCCGACGCAGGTGTAAAAACTGCAGTGTATCAGCCACTTGTCCAACAGCCAGATTCTCGAACGGTCGAAAAAGAACCCAGCATATCCCCGTATACTCCAAATCGAGAAAAAAAGGGCATCGAAGGAAGTCCGGGGACTCCGACCCGGTCTGTTTCACACATCGACCCTTTGGAAATGGAAGTGAAGGGGAGATGAGATGAGATGGGCGTCTCCCCTTGATTTGATAGACACGTGAAGTTTTGCCAAAGGGAGTTCAGAGAGACAGACATCCCTGCCCTGTCCTGCCAAAATAGCCCAGGTAAAGTAGATGCAGATGCAGATGCAGATGCAGAGTAAACATGCTAGCAGCAAAGAGTACCATACTAGAGTATGTAGGCACTCTACCTATGCCAACTAATAAGCCCCCTGATTCCCCAACGAAGAAATCGTAGACCGATGATGCATATTCCCCACAACACCCCGATGATGATACTCCTGCAAATGCTCCGGAATCAACCCACAAGAAAACATATTCGCCGCTGCCGTTGGATGTGTTGGCGGAGGAGGTGGTGGAGGAGGATTATCAGAATGTCGAACCCTTGTATATGAAAGGCCGCTCATAAGTGTTGCGGAGCAGGGGTCTTCGGGTCGGGTTTTCTTTTCACTGCTTGTGTAGCTGTAGATGTCGGAACAGTCGTTTGAGAGGGTCATTAGGTGTTTGGATGTTGAGGGGCGGTGATGGGATTGGGATTGGGATTGGGGGTCTGTTCTGTAGTCTTGGGTTGGTATGGTTGTGTCGAGGGGGTGGGAATCCAGTGTGTAGGAGCAAGAGCTGTTGCTTGTTGCTGAGGAGGGAGCGGATGATAGGGGTGGGGAGGTTTCTGTTGGGTTTGTGAGGGGGATGTAGGGGAATATTAGCTCTGGAGCTGTGTTTGGGTTTGTGTCATTGGTGGTATTTGAGCATTTTGAGGATTGGGTTGGGCTGGGGAAAGGTGCGTTGCTGGGGACTGTGTGGGTTCGTTGATGTTGATGTTGGTCCATACATCTTTGATTCTGATTCTGATTCCAGTACGAAGTTTTGAAATCAGATGGGACTGATAAACCAGGGACACCATCTGCAAATAAGTTCATTGCTGATACTGATGCTGACGCTGATGCCGAGGTATTGTTTGAAATTTGCCGAGATCGACTCGTTGGAGTGGGTAGTATACGATCTGAGCAAGGAATGTCTGAGACAGATACCATGTTCATGGTCGTGGCTGTAGTTTGAGGAATTTCATTGGAAGTCATCCCCTGACTTGGAAGCATATACGAATATGGTGTCTGATTCATAGATCCATTCGTGTCGGTCTCGGGATAGATATTAGTACCCCCGTTGTTGGATCTGTTGACATTCAATACAGGTTCCCAGATTTTCGGACTCCATGATGAGGCAGAGGCTTCATAGTCAACCATTCCCGATGGTGCATTGGGAAGAATGTACGCTGGAGATTGACTATAGTTCCCTCCTTGTTCGGTTTCAAAATGGATTGAATCTAGACCTACTGGTCGGGAAAAGGCTTGCGTATCGGAACTAACGTCGAACTCTGTTCGCTGGAACCCGGACATGCGGGTTTGGGGTGAGCCCATGGAGAGAAGTGTCGATTTTCCAGATGCGTGTGGACTGTACATTCTCAGCCGGGGAGATGCTGTAATTGCTCCTCCATTTGGGTATGGCCATCCTGTTCCTTTGGGAAGAACGGCACTAGAATTCACCTAGGAACAGCTGTGTCAGTTCGTTTGACTAGGTATCTTCTTCTAAGAGAAAGGTGAATACTCACCCGTAAGAATTGACAGTCTGTGTTTCCTGCACTTCGACAGTTGGAACAGCCTTGACCGTCTCCAGAATCTCCGCTGCACTTGATCTTTCGTCGTCGGCATCGACCACACTGAATGTGTCAGTAGGAAAGAAAACGATCTCTAATTGAGATGAAAACATACTGCGACAGGTACTCGACGTCTTTGATTGCGGGATTTTCCATCCATCTCCCCGACGGGACTGATACAGTTGGTTCGATCACCCAGTTCGTGCTGGTTCATACTCCGAATTGATCGAGACATAGAAAGAGCAGACTCGTGCTGGGAAGTTTCGAACCTGTTTTTCTCAGAGTAGAAAGAATCCATTTTCTTTTGTCCTCAGTATATACTTGACTAGACTACCTACGTAGGCAGGTAGTAGTTATAGTATAGTATGTATTGAGATATCAAATCCGAGGATAAGAATAAAAGAAGAGAGAAAACTTTCAACTCGAATAATTCACCTTCTTAAAGGTAACAGCTTTAGGAAAGTTGGTCGTAAAGTAAAACTTGAAGGGAAAATAACGAGATATTAAAAGAAGTTGTGTTAGAGAAACGACATATCGGCAAAAGAAGATAAGTAGAAGAAAGATTGCTTTTTTTTTATGGGAGATGTAGGGCTAGATTTTTAAGCCCAGGTTTTGGTAACAATCGGCATGATTGCCTGGTCTCTCTCGTTCTTTTTTCGGCTTTTCTCTATGGGATGTGTGGACTTTTTTGAGGGAGGGGGGGAGCTAAACATCCACCCCGGTCATTTGGTTTGGGGAAATTTTTATTTAATATTTCAGATTTTTATTATTATTATGAATATTAATTATTTTTGTTGACCTGTTTTGAACTGGAATTTCTCTTTTTTCTTTTTCTTTTTTTTTCTTCCCTGCTCGTGCTTTGGATTCATTTCTTACCTTTTCCTCCTTCATCTATGGCTGCAGTTACCAAGATTTCGACCCTGGGGGGCGAAGAAACAGAAGCCATGAGGTCTGGGCCTGGATGTACACAATCAGTACGAACCACAGAAGTACTATACTGAATCCGATAGCGTTGCCCGTTTTCTTGTGTTTCTTTTTTTTTTTCTGTTTTCCCTCAATTTTATTTTCCATTTTCTAACAACTCGTTATGCCCAGGGGGAAATGATATGCACATTTCCGTAATGCATCAAAATCCAGATTCTCCCCCAATCTACTCACCCAAAGTTGAAAGACCAGCAAAGACTGCCCCGGCGTTTTAAGAGGCTTGGTTTCACAAAGTAACGTCACACGGAACATGACCTGATGGCCATGAAAAGAACAAGTCCAGACGGGGAGATTAGAGCCTGTTCCGCCCAACTGTTTCAGCCAATTGGGGATGACCTCCTTTTTTTGGGGTCCCTTCAAACTCGTGCTTTGCTTGTTGTTCATGTTTAGCTAGGCGCCTAAGGGGGGGAAGATCTTGAATTGGTTGGTAGTTTGTTCCTAGGAACATGTGGAGCGATGTCCTAGTATGTCCTAGTAAGTCCTAGTTAGCGCAGCGCATCTCGCCAGCTGTGGTAAGTAGCTGTGGTAGGCACGGCAGACCGCCGCCTACGTTTGCAAAGATGATCCTAGTGTCGATCCAGGAATTGCTTCCGTGTGGAGAGATCGATATGATGGGAATGTTTGCTTGCCTAGTAGTTTGATTTGGTCTGAACGCTGATTGGTTTGGGTATTGCGCCCGATTTGACTGGGGTTCGATGCACTTAGCAACTGAGGGTTAGTTCAAGAGATAGCGCTACAAATAGTGTTGGGATTTAGTGTTAAAGCTGGGATTCCCCCTGGTCGTTCAAAGCCTTCCCCGATGCATCATCAAACAGAAGCGCTAAAACATTCCGCTAAAACATTCCGAGCTCGACCCGGGACGTTGACGCGATAATTTGCTGTGCCTGTGCCCTGTTTCCTGTGTTCCCCAGTCAAAATGGTTCAAAATGGTTGGAGAAAGAAAGATCTTAGGCGGCTCGGTGTTTTTCTCTGGGGAATTTGGTTTCTTCCACAAGGCCAACAGAAAGGCCTTCTTGTGTTTCTCTGAACTCTTGATGTCTCGCTTCTTTCTTTGAAAATTGTGTGCTGTCTCAGACCACGAACACGACAAATGTCTTAATGTGGATGTGTAGGAAGAATGAGAAAGAAAGAGATGGAAACAGTAAAGGTAGAGCCAACTGAAAGAAGAAAAAAAGAAAAGAAGGGCCCCTTCTTTGGTTTGACACCTGTCAATTTGATCGACGAGCACGAACAGGCGGATCTCTTAGCCTTGGCAGGCCCCGCAACGGTGTGGCTCTAGAAGGAGTAGCGTCGACAAGGATCGGTGGTCTTAAGGTTGATCAACGACATGGGAGAGAATCTTAGCGCTTCCGGGGCGCAGCTAGATCGAAATGGAAATCTTGGAAAAAGCAAAAGGGGGTGAACCATAAATTGAGACAGGAAAAAAGGTCCTAGAGGGTCTGGAGCTGCCCTGCTTCAAGCTGTGCTGACGGGGAAACAAAAGCAATACATAAAAAGAAAAGAAAGGGATTTCGGACTTGATGTCTGAGTCTCAAAGAAGAAGGAGTGGTAGAAAATGAGAAAGACCGAGATCGAGATGCAGTATGTATGTTCCAGGATATACAAATCAGTCAAGTTAGTCAAATCAGTGAGTGATGTGGCTTTGCTACACAGGAGACCGCCACGATGGGCCTGAGAGCAACAGTAGAATGGAGGTGAAGGCAGAGGCAGAGGCGATTACTGGGGGAGTAGAAGTAAATGTAAATGTCTGGGGCAAGGTATCTCATGAGACCATATGGGAATGAGACACATACGCAACGAAGACGTCTATCGATCCCAGATTCCCAGGGTTGAGGGATCCAAATCTCCAGGATGAAGATTGGTTGAGTTCCAACCACGCAGCCTCAAGGTCTGATGATGCACGACATGGGGCATAAATAGAAAGGGAAATCAGGAGAGAAAAAAAAGAGAGAAAAAAATTCAAATTAAAAATCCCAAAAAGGCAAGGCTATGAGGGAACCAAAGAAAGATAAAATGAAGCAAGGCCAGGTGACTGTTCTCGCGAATCGCCAGGAACGCTCATTGGAATTGAGACCGGCCCTTCATCTTGCACGAAGAAGGGATTTCCTGCCTGTCTACTCCGTATTTCCTGTCTGCTTTCGACCCTCCTTTCCTACTGCGTACTCATACTGTGTACTCCGTACTGCTGCTGCTCTTGCTAGAACAAACCCCTGTCCCTTTAGCTTTAGCTTTAGTCTCAATCCATAGGTCTAGACCAGGATTAAGGAGAGTCCTGCTTGACCAGGATGAATGAAGATGAGATGATCGAAGACTAAGACTGGGGTGGCGGGATAGTAGCAGGTTGATCAGGTCGATCAGGTTAATACATTTGATAACCTCGATGCGATGGCGATCTCCTTCACAAGTCCACGTGTAGAGAGAGCAGGGCCATTTCCCGGTGACAGCTGTCGTCGCCATGCCAGTGCCGCTAGAGCCCGCTGCAGGAGACCGCCCGTTTCTCCCCGCCGTTTTTAACTTCCTTTTTTGATTAATTTTTATTTCTTTTTCTTTTTTGGATTTCCATTTTTCAGAAATTTCTTCAATGGGGAGATCATGCGGTGAAACGGTGGCCGGGAAAGAAACGTAGAGGTCATTGCGCTGGGGGCGAGGACCCCATGGTACTCTGTACTGTATACACTGTATACCTATAATGGCGAGATGGACGGGTGTCATGGTGATATCAGTATGTCAGCCCCGTCTAAAGCAGTAGAAGAATGGGGAAGTGGAATCAGGATTCAGGATTGGGGAATCCAGAATTCAGAGGCAAAGACATGGCGACACAGACAGCGGCAAAGCAGAGATTTCTCGCTTTTCCTTTCCTGGTAGAGAGTACAGAATATTTCGTACTGAATCTGCATTTGCTGTATTTCTGCATTCATTCTGCATTGCTGCATTTTTCTTTTTTTATCCCAAGGACCAGGATTGAGAGATACAGAGTAGAGTGTGAGTACTCAGAGTACTCCTACTCTGTAGAGAGAATGATCGACCTTGCGGCAAGAACTGCCGATGCAGGCGCGGGCCCATTCAGAGGACCGGTGAGCAATGACAAACACGATAGTACCGATGATACTCCTTAATAGCCCCTAGAAACATACAAGATCAGCATGTCTATCGGAGGAGTCAAGTTCGGATTGTCCAACAGGGACCAGCCGGAAGATATGCCGCTCGATTGACAAGGTTGTGTTGCACAGGAACCCGGATCCCATCATCCGGAGCTCAGAAAAAGCAGATATGCGAGCAGTTGCAGTTACCAGTATACTGTATACCAGTAAACTAGAACACTAACCAGTTAGTAGTTAGTAGATAGTTGGTGGTAGTTGTAAGTGTAAGTGTATACTGCTGGCTGAGTGAGTAAGCACTTCCCCGCGGAGGCCCGAGCTCCGATTTGATTTGATCTGCGCAACTTCACTTTGCACTTCACCTTCACCTTCACTACCCAGGGCTTGCCTCTTTCTGCTCTCTGGCTGTCCACCAATCGGGCTCTTCCCATGAGTGCTCTCCTGGAAACCTCCCTGGGCGATATCGTCATTGACCTGCTGGTCGACGAGTCGCCCAAAGCCTGTGAAAAGTGAGTGCCCAAGCTTCTCTTCCTGCAGAACATCCTTAGCTACCCCAATATGGTCACCCCTGGTCTTATTCCCCTGTCTATACTCTACTGCTGAGCTACGAGCTGATAGCTAATACTGATTCACAGCTTCCTCAAACTTTGCAAAATCAAATACTACAATTTCTCCCCCATCCACACCGTTCAAAAAGGCTTCACCCTTCAAACAGGCGACCCACTCGGTCCTGGCGCCCCCGAAAGCGATGGCGGTTCTTCCATTTGGGGTGTCTTGGGCGGCCCGTCGAAGAGGACCTTTCCAATCGAGCTGCCGCCGAAGCTCAAGCACACCGAACGCGGCACGGTGAGCATGGCAACGGCCGCAGCCAAGAACGATCCCGACCAGAGGCTGGCGGCTAGTCAGTTCCTCATTACTCTCGGCGATAATCAGGACCATTTGGATGGGAAGGCGGCTATCTTTGGGAAAGTCGTCGAGGGTTTCGATGTCTTGGAGAAGATTAATGATTCCTTTGTCGATGAACGTCAACGTCCCTTGAAAGATATTCGTATTCGTCATACAGTCGTCCTTGATGATCCTTATGATGATCCGAATGGCCTTGTTGAACCACCCGAGAGTCCTGTACCTTCCAAGGCGCAATTGGCGACCGTTCGCATCGCGGATGATGAGGAATTAGACGATAATATGGATGAGGAAGCGATGGATAATTTGCGCCGGGAACGCGAAGCTCGCGCTCAAGCATTGACGTTGGAGATGGTGGGTGATCTGCCATTTGCCGATGTCAAGCCGCCGGAGAACATTCTTTTCGTATGTAAATTGAATCCGGTCACACAAGGTATGTCATTTCTTCACTTTTGTACATCGGGATCGCGCGGCTAATCAAAACTCAAGATGAGGATCTCAATTTAATTTTCAGTCGATTCGGTACAATCTTGTCGTGTGAAGTCATTCGCGATAAGCGGACTGGCGATAGTTTGCAATATGCATTTATCGAATTCGATGATCAGAAGGATTGTGAGCAGGCATACTTCAAGATGCAGGGTGTGTTGATCGACGATCACCGTATACATGTCGACTTCTCCCAAAGTGTCTCCAAATTATCTGAGAGTTGGCGCAACTCTACCGTTACCAAGCGTCGCCAACGCGGTGGCTTCGGTGGTGTTGATGATCTTGAACAGAAACGCCAGTATCGTGCCACAGATGACGCTCCTTCATATGAGGACGATGACTCCCATAATATGGTTTTCGATAAGCCGCGCAGAGACAATAACCAGTCGTCCAGATCTGGACCCCCTCCCCGACGCAATGATCGTGATCGCAGTCCTCGACGGGATCGGGACCACAGAGATCGCAGGGATCGCAGAGATCGCAGCCGGGATCGATACCGTCGACGATCATACAGTCGGAGTCCACGTCGAGACTCGCGACGGGATCGAGATTATCGTGGTGACCGTGACCGACGTGATGGTCGTGACCGCCGACGATGAGTGTATCAATGCAAAACAACTATACAATTATATACCATGTCCATGTATACTAGTCTAATGATCAAGTCTAAACAAAGATACCAATCCTGTCCTCCTCTGTCCCCCTTCTATGTCAACCAAGAATATCTCCATTTCCTCGTCAACTCCACCAACCCATGATGTCCACCCTGAGCCGCACAAGCCTGAATAGAAGTGACATTAATCAATCTCGCCGCCTTACTACTATCCGCAACCTCATCATGATATCTCAATAAAAATCGAACAACTCGTTCATGACCCCCAGCAGCAGCCACATGCACCGGCATCCATCCACGATCATCCAAAGCTTCCGCATCAGCACCCTTTTCCAATAACAATTTCGTCGCATCTTCTGCGCCCCTTCGACAGGCGTGATGCAGGGGTGTTTGTTTTTGTTGAGTTTGTTCATTCACTTCGGCACCGTGGGATAAGCATAGTGTTATTGCGGACGGATTTCCTGATAATGCGGCATAATGGATTGCTGTCCATTCGCCTGGATCGGATCTTGAATGAACACTTGCTCCTGCGGCTAGAAGCATCGTCGCCACGTTCAGAGAACCGAAAAGGAGGGCTTGTTGGAGAGGTGAGCGACCACCTTGATTCTTCACCTCGAGTTGTGCCCCCGGGCCTGGGCCTTCAAGGACAATGTGCTCGATGTCTTTTTTGATATCTCCTCGTCCAGGAAGCCCAAGACCCAACAATTCAGAAGCAGCTTCAGCATCATCTTCTCGAATTGCCTTAATCAACTCTTCTGCCCGGACAGTCTCATCATCACCATCTTCACCTTCACCACCACTCATCCTCCAAAGAATCTGCTCCGCCTCATAAATCCCACTCAACTGAGCCTCCTGCAAAGCCGTCCACCCCTTCAAATTCCTACACTCCAAAAGTCTCATCCTCTCCTTCTTTTTCAACCCTTTCAACAAAACCTTAATAATCCCCGCATTCCCTTCTCTAGCCGCAATATGTAATGCCAAATCTCCATCTTCATCCTCAATTCCTAAACTCGCTCCTAAAGAGACCAATACCTGGGCAGTTTTGATATGTGCACCCTGACAAGCGAGTTGGAGAGCGGTTTTGCCGGACCTGGTTTGGAAATTTATGCCTCCTGGTTGTGAGGATCTTCTTCTTCTCCTCCTTCTCTTTTCCTCTTCGTCATCATCATCACTAGCACCAGCACCGTGCTTAGCACCGTGCTGAGCAGCGAACTGCATCTCAAAATACCCAATCAAAAACTCCACAACCTCCCACCTCCCCGCCGAAGCCGCCCCATGAACCGGCGTCCAACAATCCGAACTCGTAAAATGAACTCCAGCCCCTTTCTCCAGTAAATACCTAACAACATCCACATGACCTCTCCCCGCCGCCCGATGAATCGCTGTTAACCCCCTCGCACTAGAAACTCTCATCTGGGCACCATATTCAACAAGCAGCATCACAATATCCAAGGCACCCTCGTCGGCGGCTTTATGTAAGGCTGTCCATCCGTCTGTGCAGGGTGTATCTACTGAGGCGCCGTGTTGAAGGAGTAAGCGGACGAGATTGATGTTGTTGTTTGAGACGCTTATGTAGAGGGGTGTTAGACTTGGGACTAGGGGGTCTGGTTTTGCGCCATACGAAAGGAGGAGCGATGCGGCTTGGAGATGGTTGTTTTGACAGGCTTTGTAGAGGGGTGTGCTTGAGTTTGATTCTATTGAGTCAATGCCGGGCTTTGGTGTGCTTTTGATGATGGTCTTGATTAGTGGGGTTAGACCGAAGGTTGCGGCTATGTGAAGAGGTGTTAGGCGTTTTTTGCTGGGGTAGAGGGTTGAGAGGAGGGATGTGTTGTTTAGGATTGAGAGGGCGGAGGTGAGGTAGGTTGATGGTTGAAGGTTTTGGGCGTGGATGCCCCAGTTATCCCGCGCGAAGGGAGTTAGGATGAGTTTTTGTTTGGGGTTGGGGTTGCTTTTGCTTCTTCTTCTCGAGGAGGTTTTTGGTTTTGTTGATGTTGATGTTGAGCTTGAAGCTGGACCTGAACTTTGAACTGGAGATGCACTCGAGCTGAGGCATGCATTTGCACTTGCTGGCCTCGACGAAAACTTAAGATAAGTCAAACAAGTCCTCGTAATAAGCGTATTAGCCCTAACCATCCAATCCTCCCGACACTCAAACAAATAATAATGAAGCGTATTATGAACGAGTCTAACATCCGACTCAATGCTATCAATATCATCAACAGCCAATAAACCACAACAACTTCTAATAACAAGTCTCATAGAAGGAATATTATCTTCATCCCAATCTAGCGGATTATCATCTGGTTGTGTAGCAAGTGCATGTTGTAATTCGATACTCTTTAATGGTCTCGACGAAGCTGATACCCACATCAATGAGTCAAAAGCTAATTTTTGTCGAGCGGATGATTGATGTTGAATGCATGAGAATGTTTTATTGTATGCTTCGCTTAGGCCGCCGCTGAGGGTTCGTAGGGCTTTGCGAACGCCAGAACGAGTTACTTGGCCTCGGATGTTTTGGAGATGGAGGACGGCAAGGAGGAACATTCCTTTTGCTTGTTCGACGACTGTTTCTCGGATATCTTTTTCGAGGGTGCTATCTAGGATGTCGAGGAGGGAATCGTCTTCGTGAAGAGCGTGAGCGACGTAATTGCTGATATCTTTTTCATTTGCGTGGATGGTTTTGATAATGTGGTTTGTTTTTAATGGGATGTTTGGTGATGAGCGACTTGTGACGAGTAAATTGACACCGGATGTAGCTAGTTCGTCTAATATTTGGATAAATTGGGGTGTACTTCCTGTATCGGAGATACTGAATTCGTCCATTGCGTCGATTAGTATGAAACAGCGTTGATGTAAGGCTGTGACTGATAGAAGAATATCTTTTAGCTCGGATGGAAGTGGTTTTCTTCCTTCTCTTTTTGATCTTTCGAATGTATCGCGTAGCATTGGTGGAATTGTCTTTTGACGCTCGAGGAAGAGTCGTAGAAGTCCGCCCAGTGCGGCGGCGAGGGGTTGGGTATCTTGGACTCTGTAGTCGCAATAGTAGTATGCTATACCGAAGTCTTCTTCTAGATGTGTTTCTTTCAGTTGGTCGACAACAAAGGATCTATCAATTGGTCAGCGTTAGCAGGTGTACTTGAAAGGGGAGTTCTCCGTTGCGAGGGCGTACAGTAGAGTTGACTTTCCACAACCTGGATCACCAACAAGCCACAAAATTCTCTGAGAAGACTCCTTATCAAGCCAATTTTGAAACTGGGATGTATCCAAAAGCCACATTCCCGTTCCGGGGGTTCTTCTTGAACGCACTTCACTATGTCGACCACGTCCATGCTCTGGTGATAACCATTCGAAAATTTCCATATCATAGGCATCGGTGAGTTGTCTCTTGATAGTACCTACATCTCTCTGTATAGAGGATAATTGATCAGATGCATCTGTCAGAGACTGGATGCCTTCAAGCATGGTGGACATGTTCTCTGCTGTACTGCGATATTTCTCTGCATTTGAAGAGAGCGCCTCAATGCCTTTTGTTATCTCGTGAAGTTTCTGCGAAGCTTCGACTTGTAGTTTGAGAAGGGATTCGACATCTTTGGGTGTATTTGAAAGGACGGTGCTATAAAAAAGTCAGCATTATCATATTTACATAGTATGTAAAAGATACCCTAGGGTACTTCTACTTCACAGCTGAACTTACTGTCCCTCAACCGTCAACGAAAACTGAAATAGACTAGTATACCTCCCCAACCTCCTAATAATATCCTCAACGGTCTTTTTCCGAAACGGCCATTTCAACTTTTGCGTCCAATCAACAGGGACTTTCAACAAATTACCCAATTGTCGTAAACAAGCATCACAAGAAGAGACCGTCCGACCAAGAACCGAGTCCGTTATTCTGAAATTATTCCGGCGAGAAATAGCGTCATCTTTGAGAAAATTGTCTAAACAGACGCAGACTTCGATAAGGGCGTCTACTTCATCGGCATACCAGCTTATATCTTCTTCGGCTTTTTTTGCGGTCGCGATGTAGTCGTGGATTGCGGGGGCGATTTGGATGGCTAGACTTGCTAGACCGGCTATTCCGCTTGATATTGACAAAGGGTCCATTGTATAGTAGGGAGTATGGACAGCATTGATGTTGGATAGTCGTGATTTAGTAAGTAGTACTCTTAGCTAGCTGTCTCTCTTAGCTGTCACTCTTAGCTGCTCATCTCTGATGTCTGATTGTGGGATGCTGATTGCCCCGCCCGATCACCCCGCGCTAGTGCAGAGTGAGACTAGAATTTTTCAAGGCTGATTGACAACTGGTGAGAGTGATCTACTATGATCTACTAGTTAGTAGTACCAACTAGTTGACACTAAGTACTACACTATGGTAGGTATTCTCATGGGTATTGTAATGTGGTCATTGGGAAAATGGCTAGTCCTGTGGTACACCAGTAGGAGTACTACTCGGTAGAACTGATACAACTGAGTGCCACTAATTGGATGGAGTTGCAAATACTCAAAGACAAAGGAGCTCTTCGTGTATTCTCTATTCATCTGCCATTTCATCGTTGTCATAGCGACAATATTGAAGTGGGGTGAGGTAGCCATCATTTACCCTACAGCACAGTATAGAGTCTGCTGATAGAGAGTAACCCTAACTGAACATCTCCAGTTCACACAATACCTCTCTTACACATTCAATGGTAGCTATGTTGAATAGTATTAATATCATAACTGTCACTCACTAGACTGAATATTTAATAAATCTGCGTACTCAGCCCCAGCGGGTCTACCAAGGAATGGGCGCATCAGCTAGTGGACAGGTCTCAGGCTGATTCACTCCTAGTGGCTCCATCCACTCTTTCTATTCGTTTCCAAAAATACCAGCAGTCCAGTGTGCTACTGACTACCTAACCAGTTATTAGCTAGTACTACTAAGTGCAGAGTATAAGTAGTGTATGTACTGACTGCTGCTGCTACTAACTTACGGTGTACACTTCAGCTTCACCCCGCGTGGTTTTATTTACTTTTGCCACTTCCCCTCTTCCTCTCCTCCTCCACTCTTCTCCCTTTCTCCCTCCTCTACCTCTCCCACTCTCCCCTTCTCGTCTTTTCCCTCAATTACCTCTATACTCAAAATGGCCGCTGCTATCAAAGAAACCGTCTCCAATCTCATTGGAAAATTCTCCGGTGCCGAGGAAGCTCCTCGTGAGCCCTCTGCTGAAGAACTCCAACAACTCCAAAAGAAGTACTCCGACGCCGGTCAAGGCCAAGTCTTCGCCTTCATCGATGAGCTCTCCACCGTCGATAAATCCCGTCTCTTCCACCAACTATCCACCTTCGACCCCTCCCGCATCAACGAGCTCGCCGACAAGGCCCTCAACCCTCCCAAGACCGAAGAAACCTCCGTCACCCTCGAGCCTCTCCCCGAGTCCGCCACCGCCTCCATCCTCGACTCTGACCCCGCTGACCTGAAGAAATGGTACGATGCGGGTCTGAAGGAGGTTGCCGATAACAAGGTCGCTGTCGTTTTGATGGCTGGTGGTCAGGGAACTCGTCTTGGTAGCTCTGCCCCTAAGGGATGCTTTGACATTGGTTTGCTGAGCCAGAAGTCTCTCTTCCAGCTTCAGGCTGAGCGTATCGCTAAGCTGCAGGAATTGGCTTCTAAGGCTCACGGCGCCGCCTCTGCCACCATCCCCTGGTATGTTATGACCAGTGGTCCTACTCGTGGTCCTACCGAGGAGTTCTTCGAGAAGAGCAACTATTTCGGTCTGGATAAGAAGAATGTCTTCATCTTTGAGCAAGGTGTTCTGCCTTGTATCTCTAACGAGGGCAAGATCATTCTAGAGAGCAAGGGCAAGGTGAGCCAATATCCCCCATCATCCCCCACCACCCTCTCTTTTTGTTAACACGCTGACCCTCCTAGGCCGCTGTCGCCCCCGATGGAAACGGTGGTATCTACCAAGCTCTCGTCACCTCCGGTGCCCGCGAAGACATGCGTAACCGTGGCATCAAGCACATCCACGCTTACTGCGTCGACAACTGCCTCGTCAAGGTCGCCGATCCCGTCTTCATCGGATTCTCCGCCGCCCACGACGTCGACATCGCAACAAAGGTCGTCCGTAAGCGCGACGCCACCGAATCCGTCGGTCTAATCCTCCAGAAGAACGGCAAACCCGACGTCGTCGAATACTCCGAAATCGACAAAGAAACCGCCGAAGCAAAGGATCCCAAACAACCCGAACTTCTCAAGTTCCGCGCCGCTAATATCGTTAATCACTATTACTCTTTCCGATTCCTTGAGTCTATTGAGAACTGGGCTCATCAACTTCCTCACCACGTGGCTCGTAAGAAGATTCCTTTTGTGAATACGGAGACTGGGGAGGGTGAGAAGCCTGAGAAGCCTAATGGTGTTAAACTTGAACAATTTGTGTTCGATGTTTTCCCCATGACGCCTTTGGATAAGTTTGCTAGTATTGAGGTTCGACGGGAGGATGAGTTTTCTCCTCTTAAGAACGCTCGTGGAACTGGTCAGGATGATCCTGATACTAGCCGTGATGATATTATGAAGCAGGGACAACGGTGGCTCGAGGCTGCGGGTGGTATTGTTATTACGGATGGAGAGGCTACTGGAGTGGAGGTTTCTCCGCTGATCAGTTATGTATGTTCTGTCCCTTCAGACTCCCTTTCTTTCATTCGGACAAGCTTTCATCTGGATAATGCTAATGCTAATATGTACAGGGAGGAGAGAACCTTGAATTCCTGGCCGGTCGCGAGGTCAAGGCTCCTGCTATTCTGGAGAAGGAGGAGTAGATAGACCTGGTGTCTCTATCCTCTATCCACCTTTATCCTATACCTTGTTAAATGTACGCCCTGTGCAGGCACTCTCGGGCTAATCTGCTTGAGAAATGATGAATCATGAGACTGCGTAATATCCAGCTGTGAAGTTGTAGTCTGTAGTAATTAGTAAATAGTAGCTACTAGCTACTGTACCTAGCTTGTACTTACTGTACTTACTGTGTAGTGCTGATCGGAGAATGGACCGGGTTGCATTAACCATATTTGCTTAAGAATGCAGGACACCAACCCTTATTCTGCATTAACCTTTATTCAGCCCTTCATTCAATATTCATACTCTGTACTCTGTACTCTATACTCTCTACTCTGTGTTAATTTAATGTAATATCTACAATACTGTATAGTAATGTCCAATGGTAAACGGGTGAATCAGCAACCTTACGCAATGCGGAAAAGTCCGGCAGGTCAATTTTCATCTCAACTTCAATCCTGCAAAGAAGTCTTCTTCTCCAAATTCTTCGTGTGAGTCTGTCCCTATTACACTATTCCCTTTATTCTTTTTACTTTATTCTATTCCTCTTCTCTTTCCTCTATTTCATACTCTTCTTCAACTGCTGGTTCTGTCTGCCCTTTTCTGCTTTGTGGGCCCCACTTTGTGTGTCCTTACCATCTTTTTTTTTCTCCCCCGCTGTCATCAATCACTTTTGCTCTATTCTACAGTTCGCAGTCTTGCTGACTATTACCTATTCTTTTCACAGATATTAAATTGGAAGTTGATGTGAGATACCTACACCCCTTTACCCCCTTTCATCTCTTCTATTTCTCGCTCTCCTCGCCGAGTTGTTGGTTGCTGCACCCCGCGGATCGACGTTTATCCCCTCTATCCATCTCATCCGATCACATCCCGCACGAGGGCAACCGCCAATTTGATTACTCCGACAACACTGCACTACGCTGCAGCTCGGTATCTACTCGGCTTGAGCTTGGATATACACTACATACGACCGATGAAGGATTATGGGAGATCGCGGAACAGCTCGACCACCGGCCAACAACTCAGCGCACGACTGCGATGAATCGGCGTTTACCTCGGTACTAACCGCTTGCTTAGAAAATAGAAGATGATGCTGTCTCGTCGTGCGTGCTACAAGTGTGGCAACATTGGTCACTATGCTGGTGAGTTGGAGCTTGGATCTACATCAGTATCATGATCACGGTCATGGTCAAGATCATGATCATCCATCCCATGGGATGCTGTGCTCGCTATTGAGTCATCGCTAACTGGCACAGAGGTCTGCTCTTCCTCTGAGCGTCTTTGCTATAACTGTGAGTTACTAAATTCAATTCCTGATCGCGCACTCGGTTCCCTTTGCTAATTCTACTTTCTCAGGCAAGCAGCCCGGTATGTCTTGAATTATCACCACTCTCGCCAGTCGCCAGTCGCAGCTCTAACTAATCTCAATAGGACATGAGTCCAGCGCTTGCCCTCGTCCTCGCACTACCGAGAGTAAGAACAACCTCCACCACTATAAGCTGCAACCTACAGCTACACCACAATCCACTACTGCGCTCCGCTAACTCCTCCCAGCCAAGCAGTGCTACAACTGCCAAGGTCTCGGCCACGTCCAGGCCGACTGCCCTACCCTCCGTCTAAACGGCGGTGCCAACGGCCGCTGCTACAACTGCAGCCAACCCGGCCACCTCGCCCGCAACTGTCCCAACCCCGCCGCCGCCGGTGCCGGTGCTGGCCCTGGCGCTGGCGCCGGTGGACCTCCCCCTCGTCCTCGCGGTAACTTCCAGCCCGGATTCCGCGGTAACTTCGGCGGATACCCTCGCGCCGCTACCTGCTACAAGTGCGGTGGTCCCAACCACTTCGCCCGTGATTGTCAGGCTCAGGCCATGAAGTGTTACGCTTGCGGCAAGCTGGGTCACATCTCGCGTGATTGTACCGCTCCCAATGGTGGCCCTCTCAGCTCTGCTGGTAAGGTTTGCTATAAGTGTGCTCAGGCTGGTCACATCTCCCGTGATTGTCCGACTAACACTGAGGCTGGCGCTGCTGCCGCTGCTCCCGCTGCTGATGCTCCGGTTGTCCCGGCTGATGCCCCTGCTGCCCCTGCTGCTGCTACCGCTGCTGCTACTTCTGCTGCCGCGCCTATCCCCGCTGCTGTCGAGGCTACTACCGAGACGGCTCCTGTTGCTTCTGCGGCTCCTACTACCGCTGTCGCATAGAGGTGCTTTGCTGATGCTGACATCCAATCATTCTGATTCTTTGAATTGAATTGAATTGAATGTACTCAACACCGGCACCGGGCTTTTTTTTCCTTCCCGAAATGCTCGAACATCATTTTTTGTTTCTCTACTCGATTTCTGTATTACGGTCACTTTCTTTCCCTAAGCACTGAACCTGAACTGAACTGGTCATTTCTTTCTCTTACGGAGTCTCTGCCCCTACCACCCATCCCATTTCTTCCTTTGCATATATTGACCACCTTTTTTCTCTGTTCTGATGGTTGAATCTCATCTCAGCTTCTATGAGATAAACAACTACCACTACCACTACCTATCACCATCTAAAGCCTTTTTTTTCTATTTTTGTCTTTTTGTTCAACAACTTTTTATCATGTATACGACGATCAAACAGAAAAAGTTTTCTACCCTTTTCTCTTTTGATTCACGAACCAACACAACACAACCCCCCTTCCACTGGCCTGACTTGACATTGCAATTACTTACAAAAACACCCCCCAAAAAGTCAAGTCTCATGATTGGCGTCTTTGTCCTATTTGTTTTCTACAACTACCCACTTACCATGGATGATCTTTCTCTGATATGACGAAGTTCGATTCTACTCTTTGATTGCGGTTTTCTATACGGCCGAGGAGAGAGAGGAAGAGAAGAGAAAAGAAGAAAGAAGAGGAGATCAGAGAGCAGCAGAGAGCAGCAGGAGAGATTTTTGAGACGAGGCGAGACTAGATGAGATGAGAAGAGGCGAGAAGAGACGATAGATGGATTGAATTGAAGTTGGTGGCGAACGAGGATGATGTGTAAAGTGAAATTTTTTTTGGCAGAGATGAGAGAAGAGAATTTGGTGAAGTTTGTTGGATTGGCTTTCGGTGGGAGATCCTCGGTGCTGAGACATGAAAACGCAATTCTTATTCATTTGGTATATCCTGTAGTTCACTACTTGGGAAGTGTAGTGTAGTGTGTCCAGCGTACCCTAGTAAGGTGGTCTTTATGGTCTGTAGTTTGTAGTTGTCTACTGTTGGGAGTGCCGTAGCCCGTGACTACCTCAAGTGACCAACTCTCTTCTTTTCTTCTTCTCTTCTACATCCAATTCAATCCAATTCAACCTGATTCAATCCACTCTTTTACCTCCCATCAAAATGACAGCTTCAATCTCAGACGAAGAATTCAACGACGAGGTATACCCATCCAGCATCCATCCTCCCCATCCCATCCCATCTCATCCCCATGCAAGATAAATCCCAACTAACATCAACTCAACTCAGTCCTTCATCGTCGACATCGACACAATTCAAGCCCACGGCATCAACGCCGCAGACATAACGAAGCTAAAAGCAAATGGATACTACACCGTCGCTGTATGATACCCTTCCAATCTGAATGAACAGCCATTGTTTGGGAAACAAACAGAGCAGAACAGAGCAATATTGCCCCGGGGTGGTATCGTGTCAAGCAATGCTGACATTCACAGCGATAGTCTGTTCACGGCGCTACGCGAAGAACACTTCTTAAGATTAAGGGGTTCAGTGAGATTAAGGTTGAGAAGGTTAAGGAGGCTATTCAGAAATGTTTGGTACGTATACTGTACTGCACTGCCCTGTCATCGAGGTCGAGTGGATTCTGTCTGGACTTGGTTATTATTGTGTTTGGTTGAATTGAATGAGATGAAGTGCAGTGCATGCATGCAATGAATGCCAGCTGACAGACAGACCAGCCATCTGCATCAGGATTCATCACTGCTATGGAATTATTCCATCAACGCAAGAAAGTTGTGAAGATTTCTACTGGGAGTAAACAATTTGACTCTATTCTTGGCGGGTAAGTATACACCACTATCATCCATATCCCCCACCCCTGTACGATCCCAGCTAACTCTGAATCGCAGTGGCTTCCAAAGCATGAGCATAAGCGAAGTCTTCGGTGAATTCCGCTGCGGCAAAACCCAACTATCCCACACAATGTCCGTGATAGCCCAACTCCCCCGCAACCTAGGTGGCGCCGATGGAAAAGTAGCATACATCGACACCGAAGGAACCTTCCGACCCGAAAGGATTGCTCAAATTGCAGAAAGATTCGGGGTAGATGGGGATACTGCTCAAGAAAATATTGCTTATGCTCGTGCTTTGAATAGTGAGCATCAGCTTGAATTGCTTAATACGCTTAGTTGTGAATTTGCGGGAGGGGAGTTTAGGTTGCTTGTTATTGATTCGATTATGAATTGTTTTAGGGTGGATTATTGTGGACGGGGGGAACTTGCTGAGCGGCAGCAGAAGTTGAATCAGTTTCTTATGAAATTGGCTCATATGGCTGAAGGTGAGTCGGTTGCTTTCTCTTTTCTCTTTGGGGAACGGAGGTCGTTCCTTTGGAAGATCTTACCCATGGCTAACTGCTGCAGAATTCAATGTTTGTGTTCTCATGGTACGCATTACCCCCACCCATGAATTTGGACATACTCTTACACATACAGACAAATCAAGTCCAGAGTGATCCTGGTGCCAGTGCGCTGTTTGCTGGAGCTGATGGTCGCAAACCTGTTGGTGGACATGTTCTCGCTCATGCATCAACCACCCGTGTGCTCCTCCGCAAAGGTCGAGGCGAAGAGCGGGTTGCTAAAATTCAAGACTCGCCAGGTAATTCAGCAAGTCGATCTATATTCAGGATTATAATTTGTCTAATGGTTTCCAGATTGCCCTGAACGAGAAGCGACTTATATCATTACGAATGGAGGTATCAATGATCCCGACAAGCTGTGATGTGATGCAATTACGTGATTTCAACAGCGATTTCAAAAAGCGTCACGGGGCCAAATGATGAATTTCAATGTATAATTATGAGCTACAGCCTACTCTACAACTAATATAATATAATTATTAACTTATTCTACCTCAATCACCGCTGTTCCTGCTGTCTCCTCTGTATAGATCCACCGCCTTCCCTTCCGCCCAGCTATTCGGCAGAATCGGCGCTAGCGCAAAACCTTCAAAAAAGTTCAACAGCCGCTCTCGACCACTCTCGACCAGTCAATCCGCACTCCAAAATGAAGAAAGATTCAGTGGAAGTGGCAGGGTACACTACTCTGACCCTTCAACTACCTGGAACAGAAGCCTACCCAAAGCCAGCAACACACTACCTCTACCTCCGACCTCACGAGCCCAGAATCCCAGACCCAGACTCAACCCGCTCCCTCTTCCTCGTCAACACACCAATCGACACAACAGAAGCCCACCTCCGAGCTCTATTCGGAACAGCCCTTTCAGCAGGCCGAGTCGAAAAAGTCCAATTCGAAAATGTTCCCACGAAAAAGCGCACCACAACAACAGAAACAAGTCTAGCCTCAAACCAAAACCAAAAAAGTAAAAAGCGCAAACGAACACTCGCTACAGCAGACGATCTCCAAGAAACTCTAGACTCTATCAAAAAACCTCAAACATGGCCCCGAACCCTCCACCCCTCCGGCTCCCACGCAATCGTCATCTTCGCAGATAAACCAAGCATGGAATCAAGTCTGAAAGCCGCAACCAAGGCCTCAAAACGCGGAATCCAACTCACCTGGGGCGTCGGCGTATCTGCTGAACGAGTCGGTGGTCCATTGGGATTATCCCGATACATAGCACACGAAAAAATGCGATATCCCGACCGCGCCGCACTACTACGCTCCGTGAACGATTTCATGACGGTCTTCGAACAAGTTAATGAAGCGAGACGTCGTGAAGAAGCGAAGAGACTTTCTGAACCTGATGAAGATGGATTCGTTACTGTATCTCATGGACCGAAACTTAATTCTGTGGCTAGGGAAGAGGAACTTAAGGCTCTGGTTGAAAGGGAGAAGAAGAAGAATGAGGGTCTGGAAGACTTTTATAGATTTCAGTCTAGGGAGAAGAGGAAGGAGAAACAGAATAATTTGCTTAGGGCTTTTGATGAGGATAAGAGGAAGTTGCGCGATATTAAGGAGAGGAGGGGGAAGATTAGGGTGAGTTTGACATATTCAGCCTGGTGTTTGGCTTCAGCTTGGGCTTCAGCTTGGGCTTCAGCTTGGGCTTCAGCTTGGACTGGGATGAGGATGAGCATGTTGGCTAACTTTTTTTCTTTTTTTGCACAGCCCGAGTGAGCGTGGCATCAGCACGGCGTTTGGGGAGTTTTCGATGGACTGTTCTGGTATATGGTAAGCCAACATCTTTTTTTTTTTCAATTTTGTTTTCGCCCTACTTTCTCTGATGAGCACGCTGGGGCCAATGTAGCAAGACGCGCTAGCCGCTGTCTGCCATGTCATCAAAAACCAGCATTATCAAATCTTCTCACCCTCTGAAATACTTTGGTCGTACTTGTCATATCATGGCTTTTCTCGAGTTGAAGTGTGTGTGCTAATATTTATTGGTATAGTCACGAATGTTTACATTTACACTTACATAACAAAATAAATCAATTGAATATAGTTTCTACCTCCTTTCAATTTGTGCTTGTAGATGATGAAGGTGATGATGATTCGCGTAGTGTTTTGAAAATGGTTGTAAAGAAAAATTTTCGGTTTGAAAACGTAGTAATTTGGTAGTGGCTAGTATTTATGCGTATTTTTAGTATTGAATTTGAAAATTTATGTTGAGTTGAGCTCATCAGACTGATGGTGGTACTTCGTAGTGGGTAGTAGCACCATCTATCAGATATATATCACCACCAACTCGCCGATGCGGCGGAGTTCCACCCGGAGGAATCCAATGGACAACTGGTTGAAGCACGAACAATAAAATATGTTTTTGACACAGACAAGCACTTAATTAAACAAGAAATTACACCTGACACCTCAATAATGGACTATTCTTGTACTAGAATCTCCATGATGTGGTTAACCTTCCCCAAGTGTACCGTGCACAGACCAAGGCTTGGCATGACATCCCACATCAGCTTGGAGCTCCGAGCTGCGTCTTTGATTAAATCATGTACAACTTTGTCTTTATATAAAGGGTTCTTCCGTCGAGACCAGCCATACAAGCTACTTGAAGTCAACTTTCTTTGAGAACATATCTGGAAATCCTCACTGTCTACGCTGATCGACTGCTACCCGATACCCCGCAGTAAGCTCAGCTCAGCAAGCTCAAGCCCCGTCGAGAGAGATTGTTAGGACCGATCGGCAATAAGTCACGATACCCCGAAGAGGTTTCCAGAATATTTTATTATATTTCCGTTGGTTCTTGAAAGAAAAAAGGTCCTCCTTTCAATCAAACACCATGTCAACCCAAGACCCAAATTGCGACTCAGACTCAGACATGAATGAAGAATTCGAAGATATCCCAATAACATCCACCACAAATGGTCAAAAAACAACCTCAACACAAAATTCAAATCCTAATCCCAACCGCAAACCACAATGGACACCAACTTTAACCCTCCCACCCCAAAAACCAAGTCCAATTCCCGGCTCCGAAGAAGAAACTCAACTCCGAGGCCGAATAAGTACAGGAATCGAACGAGTCACATATCGACAAATGAAATCAGAAATGGGAATGGATGCACCCGATACACATATTTCGCATCGGAGGTATGAGAATTTTGCAGAGTTTGCGACTGATGTTGATACCCTTGTTGATTTACTTTGGAGTTCGGCTTCTCGTGAGTATACACCTCCAGCCCCAGCATACAGCACACTAGCCCCCAGCCCCCAGCCCCCAACCTCCGGTGTCCCCAGTCAGTCCTCCAACAGTTAACTAGTAGTTATGTGTACTAATTTGGTGACAGCATCAATTCAAGTTGAAAGTTTAATCAGTTTAGCTGGTATAACTGAAATGGCTTTACCAACACATCCATTCGATGGACCCGCCGCTCTAACACTCTTACATAAATTCGATGAAGTTTTTGTTGCGCTTTGTACGGGGATTGATCCTTTGACTCGGGAACCACTGGCATCAGCCTCAGCCTCAGGTCAGGATAGACCGAGATCACTTGTTACGCAGACGCAGCAGGTTAGGATTCGGAGTTTGGCGGAGATGACTCGGTATAAGGTTTTTTCTGTTTTGCCGGGGGAGGATGAGGAGGGTGAGGAAGGGGAAGGGGAAGGAGAGCAGGCTTGGGTTTTGGAGGCGACGAGGGTTTATGATCGGACTTTGATGTTACTTGCTGATTCGGAGGGGGATTTGTGAGATTAGCCCTTACTCATTTGGTCTTAATATGAGTTGTGATTAGTGAATTGTGCTTGAGCTTTCAGGAGTTTTATCTGGATAAGGTAGATATAATTGTACCTAATTGAGGTTTAATGGTCATCTTGTATATTGTAGGCTGGTGATAACCTATGTTAGGCACTGCTATTGCCAAGAGCTGGGGCAGCTAATGCCTCAGTGTGCAGCCAGATCTAGACTCTGGATGGAGTCTTAATCAGTCCAGTCCCACCTGAAAGAAAGAATACTGTACCTTCTACTGTATGGAGAATGTAGAAAACCCTTTAGAACATTCTCGAAACGCTAGTCTACAGCCCAAAGATGCCCAAAAAAGAAAAAATAAACAGTGGGGAATGTAGTCAGGTACGGAGCACTGGGTTTAATACATCATCCTGTACAGTATGGAGTACTCCGTATTAAGTCCGTAGGTACTGTAGGTAGGTACGGTACGATGCAAGCTCAGCTCAGCTCAGCTGTGGCCCTAAAAAAACGAGGAACCCGAAAACCAGGAAAAGCAAAAGCAAAAGCAAGCAAAGGCCAAGGCAAGGCAAAGCACAGCCTTTGTTTCAGAAGTGTAATGGTGCGGGAGTGGAAAAGGGAATACGGGGCCAGCACGGGCTGTATCGAACGAAGCGAGTCTGAGGGATCTCTTTGGATGAAGAGTTGCGAACTAGTGTGGATGCGAGCCCTGAAAGTGGAGTCTTGAGTAATGAGTTGCGAAGTTGCTCAGCCTCGGGTGTAATACGTAGTAATTAGTTACTACGGAGTAAAGATGGCTGAGTTAATCTGAGTTCTTTTTTTTCTTTTGGATATCCAATAGAGGATACCTTAGAATATTCTATCACCTATAATGTAGTCTATAATATAACCATCATGGATATTGTATGTAAGTAGGGCTTACCCTACAACTGGTCGACTCGTTCCATGGTTCACTTCACCTCACCATTATTAAGCCTTGGCATGTACAGTATCTGGACTGTGTATACCTAGCTATAGAGTATATACCTTACTCTATATTATAGCTAGTTACTATAGCTACAGTAGATAATAGTAAAATAAGGGTTAGTACTAGGGATGCACCTTGCAGATGAACTTATATTAGTATTGTACACCCCAGACTGCAGGTGCAGGAATCCACTAGGTTAAATCGACAGGGAGACCATCCACATGGGATGTGAATAATTAGCCGATGCAAGGATACTCCGCTAGTCAGTACCCTAGGTAGGACCCTAGGTAGGGTACTTATTCCGATATGAGTTCATATATACCTACCTCCTAGGGAATATTACCTGGAGGTACAGAGTATCTAGGAACAAGGGTTGATCGATCTGCGGCTCCTTGCTCATGCCAACCGGTTTTGTACAGCAGGCAGTAAGTCAGCAGTGTGCACTATAGTATACAGTATACAGCTAAATGTACAATAGTATACAACAAAGAATCAGGTATACTTACTACTTGCCACTAATTACTTACTGCTACTGCTGCTGTCCTGGTACTAGTAATGTACCCAGTAAGTACTGTACACCCCACAATCCACCCACAGATCTGGGTCGCTGCGGGTGACGTATCGAGTCAGCAAGGATATGGACCTTGCATACATTCTGTCCAGTTGACTGAGTAGAGTATTACAATATACTAGGGTTATCGATTACCTAGTTAGTAGTAGTTAGCTACTTACAGTCAAGGCAGAGTAAACCTGTTTGCTGTATTCTGTTGCTGTCTGTGTTCTGTATTGTATCAAGTGAAACACATCGCTTATGTTCATCTTCCATGGTTCTGTGGCGTAGTGGAGCTTGAGCTCGCCCCTCTTTCAGCTTTTCAGCTCTTTCTGCGAACGGAAGGCGATGGAAGTAAGTATAGATACTGAATCTGTATTTGAGTACTTAATTATAATCTATACACTGTAACTACTATATACATACAATACTATATAAGTATAATATCTAATACTATATACTACTGTGTCTGCTGTCTACTGTATTATCAAGGGACGTGTCATATTCCTTGCGTTGTATTAATCTCAGTACTCTGCGCTGCTCTGATAAATACACGCCGTACCGTAACTGTAATACTAATACCAACTAATCGCGCACTTCCCCTCTTATGCGATTCTCTTCACAATCCGAGATTTCCAATTCTTCATCCTCCCCCCTCCAACCTTTTCCTCCTTTCCTATTGTTCCCTCGGTTTGCGGATTTCGTTCAGTCTTGCGCCATTCTCGGGAGTTCTGCTTTTCTCTCTTCTATCTCTGTCTCTGTCTGTTTTGAGCTTTCTCGCACAGGTTATTTCCAGAATCCCTTGGTAAGTCATTAATGTCACTTTGTCCCTCTCATCAGCCTCTTTCATCATCGGCTCTTCTCCCCTCCTCCCCACCACTTCCCACCCTCCAGAGCATCCAGCCAAGCATACGGGCATCGATCAGCTCTCGAAGACAGTCCTCAGTCTCAGACCTCATTCATACCGGTCGCTGCGTCGCTGCGTCGCTGCGTCCATCCCCGTGGTTCCGCTATCGCGCCCTGCTTAGGCTCTCGTGTTGCGTGCCGGGTCCTCGCGCCGCAGTCCTCCGCCTCTTCATCGGTCGCTTTTCCACCACCATCGCTTTCTACGTGTCGCCAGCATTGAAAACATGGTCGCATTTAGTCGCGCCGACTAAATTTCGCTTGGTGGAGAGCAAGACCTGTGGACGGACTGGGGGCGAAAGCTCGTCGACGGTCGCAACCACCGAACCCTACAAGTTGGACGGAAACGGCCGGCGCACACACTTCTTCCCTCCTCCCTCACTCCTTCACTCCCCCCCACAACCACAAGCACGGCCCAGCTCGGTTCAACACAATTGCCTTTGACGACTCCGCTCAATCGGGCGCATTGAATTTCGTTGGCTGTGTTGGATCTGCTGTATTCGGCGATTTTTTCAATCCTACTTTCTCTTTGTTCCCACTCCCTTCAATCAGCCGCGCATCCGGGCCTAGGCCACCACACCACCATCGTCCTCTTTTGATTTTCACACCTCCCTTGTGTGTGAATCTTGAATGATCAGGCAGCGACCAACAATCGGGTTTCCCACTAGTTTGGTTTGATTACATCGTCGATTCCATTCTTTTCGCCTTTTGTGTTGCCTGCTCTCTTCTCTTCACTCACCCCTCACCACCTGTGATCTCGCATCTCGCTACACTGCTTCCAAGAATCAGAGGACTGTGATTGCTTGCGCCTACACCTGCACCTTCATCTTCATTTTCGCTGAATCTATCACTCCGCTGCTCCTCCGCTGCTTTGCTGCTTCTTCGCCGCTTCGCTGCTTTGCTCTGGGCTTTCACCTGGCGCATCATCCATTCTAACATTCTCTGCCTGACCAGGAATCCTAACGCCCATCTCTTCGTTTCTGGGTTTATTACGAATTGCTCGTTTACGGTCTCTCCTTAACGACTCTACGAACTTTCAGTCGCAGGCCGTTCCATATTCTTACGTCGACTCTCGAACAAGTTTAGCTTTGCAAGATGTCTTTCCAAAACTACGATTCTTTCCCCAACCAGGCCGATGCTGCCGCTGCCGGTGCTCCTGATGCCGATGCCACCATGACTGGCCAGCCTGATATCGCCGCTGCTTCTTTCCAGGGTCCCGCTCCTGGTGAGCCCGCTCCCGGTGCCGTTCCTCAGCAGGGCGCCGATGGCAAGACCACCCTCTGGTATGTCAAATATCTCTTCTATATTCACTTCTTGGCTTTGCGATCATGACTGACGAATCTAGGATGGGTGAGCTCGAGCCCTGGATCGATGAGAACTTCATCCGCAACCTCTGGTTCCAGATGGGCGAGCAGGTTAATGTGAAGATGATCCGCGACAAGTTCTCTGGGTATGAACCATTTACTCGCCTTTCCGCCCAAAAGTATACTAATGTTGGTAGTAGGAGCAATGCCGGATACTGCTTCGTTGATTTCTCTTCCCCTGCCGCCGCCGCCAAGGCCCTTTCCCTGAACGGCACCCCCATGCCCAACACCAACCGTGTTTTCAAGCTGAACTGGGCTACTGGCGGTGGTCTCGCTGACCGCAGGTGAGCATTTCATAAACAAAAAACTGATTAACACAAAGAAAGTCTTGCTGACCTCTCCAGCCGTGATGACCGTGGTCCCGAGTACTCCATCTTCGTTGGTGACCTCGGCCCTGAGGTTAACGAATACGTCCTCGTCTCTCTGTTCCAGAGCCGCTTCCCCTCTTGCAAGTCCGCTAAGATCATGACCGACCCCATCAGCGGCATGTCCCGTGGCTACGGCTTCGTTCGCTTCTCTGATGAGAACGACCAGCAGCGTGCTCTCACCGAGATGCAGGGTGTCTACTGTGGTAACCGCCCCATGCGTATCTCCACCGCTACCCCCAAGAACAAGGGTCCCGGTGTTGGTGCCAACATGGGTATGGGCCCTGGCCCCGCTGGCATGTACCCTCCCATGGGTGGTCCTCCCATGCCCTTCTACGGTGCTCCTCAGCCCATGAACCAGTTCACCGACCCTAACAACACCACTGTTTTCGTTGGTGGCCTGTCCGGCTACGTCACTGAGGATGAGCTCCGTTCTTTCTTCCAGGGATTCGGCGAGATCACCTACGTCAAGATCCCCCCTGGAAAGGGCTGTGGCTTCGTCCAGTTCGTTCAGCGCCACGCTGCCGAGATGGCCATCAACCAGATGCAGGGCTACCCCATTGGTAACTCCCGCGTTCGTCTGAGCTGGGGCCGCTCCCAGAACAACTCTGGCCCCGCCGGTAGCCCCTACCGTCCTGCTCCCCCGCCACCCCCTATGTACCCCTCCATGGGCATGCCCCCGGCCCACCAGTATGGCGGGTTTGCCCCGATGAAGGTTAGCAGTCACCCCGGCAGCCCGGCCCCAGAACACTCTTGAGTTACAGGCTCGGTCGGCTGACTCTTCACGTTCTCTCCAGTAAGCGTTCCTTTGATTGAAAGCACCAGCAGGAGTTGTTTGCGTCATTCCAATGATTGATGGGTTCCCGTATTGTCATAACAAGTTTGCTTCCCCCCTTTTTTTATCCCTTCTGGTTATCTTTACCCGAGAGGCTCTTTCAATGCGCTCCTATAGCTCTTGATGAGCATCTTTCTCCTTCACTGTGCTACGCATTTCCCTGAAGCGCTTTCACTTCTTAGCAAGATTTGAGCTCGTTTTCTTCCATCTCTTACCCGACACCCCCGAGTATCTTTTTTCCTTTCCCTTTTTTTTTCAACTTTCAACTTTACTTATCTTTATGTTTCCTATCTTTTCTCTTTTTTCTTTTCTTCTTCGTCTTTGATTATTTGATGCTGCTGCTTCTTTTTTCTCCCTACTTCTTCCTATCTCTATCCCTCTGTACTTCCACTTCCACCCTTTTCGTACGGACTCGCCCTTCCCCCATCTTCCCCCCTTTTCCACGCCCTCTCGATGAACTGAAGCCACTTGAACAAGTCTCCCCAACCCCATTTACGGTTAAATCTGCTTTTGTCTTTTATCCTTATTATCTCCAACTCAAACCCCGCCCTAGGGGTCCGTGTTATTTCGCGTGTAACGAAAGTGCGTATTGTCTTATGCGTTTCTTTTTACTATACTCCTTGGGCAGGCATTCTGCAAAAGTTCCAGTTCTTTTTTTCTTCTCTATCTCTATCTTCTCTCTCCTCTCTTCTTTCCTACTCTTTCCTAAAGGATTATCTCTATCTATTTTTCCAGTCCAGTCCTTTGCGTCTGTCTCATATGTCGTCGTTCCAACTTCTGAATTTCTGGAGTTTGCAAGTTGAGTCAAGTCAAGCAAGCCAAGCAAGTCGAGTCAAGTCGAGTCAACTTTATCGAATCACCCTCTTCTCTTCTCTCCTTTTCAGCTTCTTCAAGATTTTCTTCTCTCTTCTCTTCTCTTCTCTCTTCCCGTTGAGCAGTCAAAATTGAATTATGTTCGCTTCCAATTCCGTTCTATTTTGTCCTCTCTACCCTATTCCCCACTCTCCTACTACCCTATATTCCTTCCTCTTCTCTTCTTAACTTCCATTACATTTTGGTTTCATTCTGTTAGATGATGACTTGTACAACGCTCCGAATTGTTTTGTTTGCGTCTGTCAGTTGGAATTGGAGTTGGAGTCGGAGTTGGAATCCCCACTGCTTCCCAAGCACATTTGTAGACTGATATCATATCACATCTTGGATTGGATTAGATTGGAGTGGTTGGTCTGATTTGATTCACTGTCTTTCTTTCTTTCCTTTCTTTTCTTCATTTACCCTTCCCTATTGGATTGGAATACTTGTTTCGGCGCATGATTGGGCAATTCCTGTCTTTTTTGATTTGAATATCCTAGGCAGTAGCCTGCCACAGCTCCTTTTGTCCTTTTCTTCCCTTCTCTTCTCTTGCATGATTAGACTTACTGTGTCTTGGTACTCGGTTTGGCAATCTGCATTCATGCTTTTGGCTTTGATCGTATTCTCGCGTCTAGCGGGCGTTTTTGATTACCTATCACAGTAGTGAGTGACTTGGATTGTTGGTTGTATGATTCTATGATTCTTTTACTAGAAACTTGGATGTGATAACTACAGTAACTGATATTATTGATCTTTTGGCTTTATTGGGATGTTGTAGAGATTTGGTATCTTGTAAATGTAATGTAAACATAACTGTAATCGTAACTGTAAATGGAAATAGAAATGTAGATATAGATATAGATGTAGATGTAGATGTCACAAATTCTATTGGAGGGCCCAGTAAGAGAATCGACCTCTAGCTTAGTTATACTAGGGGCTAGTTGTCTTGGATAGTGGACTCCGAGTACTTAGGAATCTGGATGGATACCTAGAGTAATAGTAATCCTTACTTGGGAAGTCTTGGAAAACTTGGGTCATCTGAATGGAGTCCTCTATTAGTAGGGTTAGTACTAAACAAAGGATGGGGTCGAACGGGTTAGCAGTGACAGTATAAAAGAACACAATTCGGGTCGTAAGTCTTTATAGGTGCCTGAAACCCAGAGGATAACATCGTACTATGAAAAAAATTGGCTATTCAGTTGTTTGAAAGCAGTAAGGCATCCGCTCATTTCTGGATTTTCATTCAACTCGCGTTAAGCACTGAATGCTCCGGCACAATAAGAGGGCCGAACTGTTTAGCCGCTTCACACTAGCTAGACTGCACAAGGAAGATAAAGCACTGGAATTAAATGAAATATAGTATTAATGTAATATTGTATTATAGTAAATTAGTATCACATGGATGACTCGTCGATATCCGCTGGCGGTGCCTGCCTTAACGTAACGTTGCGTTTTGTCTTTCTGTTTACTCACCCACAACGGTTCTTCTACTTTGCCCATTCCCATTCCCATTCCCATCCAATTTCTCCTTTTCCAACTTCCTTTTCTTTCTCAAAATCATTCATCATGCGTTACGAAAATTGGGATGTTATCCTTTTCCCTGCTGATTCCAGGACCCCGATCCAGGAATTCAAAACGCAGTGCTTCGTGGGTAAAGACACAGCATCTCCATACCTCAAGTATCATTATCAATCTACTTTTACAGGAGCCGGTCTGGGCTCGAGCTCTTATTACCCTCTCCCTGCAAATTCTGGCCAGGTTCCCGTCTTGACTTGCTTCATTCAGACTCTGCCAAAGGATACTCCGTTCAGAGTCTCCATTCACAGTTGGGACAAACCTCACCCGAGTCGTTTGGTGCAGGGTATCATGGAAGTGGATGATGTCTTGCTTTACGAGGCTAGGATTATGGTTGATGGGGAATTCAAAGCGTGAGTGTCTTCCTGTACTACTGAATACTCTCAGAACAAGTTCTTCTTGCTGACGCAGTGACTAGAGGTGGTTTGTTCTCGCAAAGGGCGGAGTGGCCTTACGTTATTGGTAAGTAGGAGTTGCTTTGGCTTTTCATACGTAAAAGCAATCCCTCATACTAACCATTGGGATTTCTGAATTAGATATGAGCTCTCGTGGGTCACTCTCCGAGCAAACTGTTAAGTCTTTCACTCCATCTAACAAATGCGTCTCAGGAAACGATCGAGAGGGCAATCAAGATGTTCTTCGCTTCCCGGAATTTCACCCGGATATCCTGCAGCAACCCGACTGGAAAGCCGATGACCCCTACGGAAGAATCCAAATTGTGATTTCAGAGGGATTCTCTCGTCCGCATCGTTTGCCTCCATTTGAAAGAGTGAAAAGTACAGTCATCTTGTCGTTCCAGCATGCTCCACTGGGTAAGTCCCCATCACCTGTGCTGAGTAAATATATGCCCATCGTCTAACTGTTACCTATGAAGATATCCTTGAGCATTCAAGCATCGCATGGCCCAATCCAGGCATGTGGGTTCGTCCTCGAGCACAGGTCAGATATGGCATATCCGGATATGACGACTACAGAGAGCCCACCGGCCATGGTCATACTCCTTCCAGGGAATCCCGAGCTCTACAGCCAACCCAAGGCCAAGCACCTGTAGCTCTCCCACCTCCTGTGTACGCTGACTGGGGTCCACCTTGCCCTTATCCCACCTCGTTCCCCCAGTGGACGGATTTCTCGATGCCGGTTTTCCCAAACGAGTTCCCTCAAGAGAATGTGCAGGTATTTGCCGCCGAGGCCCCTGCTACCACCGCATGGCGACAGCGTGGTGCCCGGTCTTCTCGTGAGGATATTGCCATGTTGGACTATAGTTCTGCTTCTAGTCGGGCTATTTCTAGCATCACGGGTATGAGCTTTGAACACAGCAAACAGCCTAGTATGGCGACTCCCATGGAAGACGAAGAGTACACTCAGCTTCTGGAAAACGTGACTCCGACTAAGGCACCGAGCACCGTTGTCAAGAGTAAGAAGAAGCATGCGGCAGAGAAAAATGTGATTTGGATTCGACCTGATGTGGATACCATCAAAGGCAGCGCGGAAGTCAAGAAAACGGCCGGCAAGGATATTGGTGTTGATACTACTACAGAAGCCAATACGGAGAGAAAGGAGAAGGGTAAGGGTAAGGGAAAGGGCAAGGAGGCGGAGGGACAGATTGAAAGGGAGAAAAAGAAGGAATCTGAAGCTGAAGTTGAAGCCGAGAAGGCCCAGGAAGTTGAGATAGTTGAGGAAGTTGATGAGGATGCTGAGGGGGAAGCTGAGGAAGGAGTGTGCCAGGGAGTCCAGATCGAGAGGAAGAAGGAGGCTGATAGGACTGACCAGGTTGAGGTTGATGAGGATGAGACCGAGAGTGAGGTCTAAGTCTAGGAAATGTCTATGCCTTAATGCTTCATACTGTTTGATTAGGGGTAGACTGTACTTCTATTGTTTTAAGTGGTCTCTCTACTCAATGACTCTCACTCCTCTCTCTGAATTAATCGATTACCCTTCTCTTCTATGCCTTAAGTGCTCTTCCTTAGTAGTACCAGACTTAACTGCACTTAACTGTGCTTAATTGTGCTCAGTCTTTTGTATAGCATAGAGCACGTGCACACCCAGTCACCATATTCGCTCTTTCCTCGTGAGTCGCAGTGAATACTTCACCCGTACCTTCCCCTTTGGGACAGTCCTCTCTGTCAACACCTTCTCTTCTCTTCTCTCAATTCTGTCTTCTTTCTTCCCAACTTCCATCATCTTCATCCATCTTCACATCCTGGACCAACCCATTTCAAACTCTCATCCATGTCTGTGGAAACAAGCTTCTCAAGTTCTGTCGCTGCCGCCATGGTCGAACAAAACGATATAATGGCTTGGACACCAAAAGACGAAGAAAAACAGAAAGAGGATCTCTATGATGCCGTCTTTGAAGTTCAAGCCCAAGCCCAATCCCAGCCTCTGCCCCAGGATCAAACAAACCTGGACATGAATGCGAACATGAACATGATGCCGTGGATTCCAAAGAACGAAGATGATATTAGGAAATTCATCTACGATTACCAGATTTCGGGTGAAATGCAAGTCCCAATGCAAGTCCCAATGCAAGCAAATCTCTCTGGGATGAATTCGAACGGTGACCATGACTATGGTCATTATCGTGACCAACACCATGACCATGATCATGATCATGATTCTCTGATGGAAACTACTCCTAATCCTACTCCAATCGTGCGCCCGTTCATTTTGCCTAACAGAGCTAGAAGTCCTTCGAAAATGCCGGGACCAGTGCTGGACCTGGGAATGGGCATGGGCATGGGATGTCTTGCTTCGGTCCCAGCTTCGGTCCCAGCCTCGGCTTCAGGCTCTAACTCTCACTTGTCGGGTGTGCATGTTCGGAATGGGATGGAGAAGGCCGAGATCGATAGAATCGATGATTTTCTGAGAACTTGTACGATCTCGGAGAGGCCCGAACAGAATGGTTCTGTTGGGTCTGAGCCGGTGAGTTTGATTCTATCCAATCCATTCAGGTTGTTCCTCCTTGTCTTCGGTGACTTTGTTGCTGGAGATGATTGGGGACTGTTTGGTTACTTCCTTTCTTTCCTCTTCCTTTTCCTCGTCCCTTTCCTCTTTGTTCTTCTTCTGTTGTGCTCAACCAGGCTAATCACTGTAACAGCGTCGTCTTGGTTCCATTAACTTGACATGCCTAAGTAACAACGATCTCGTCTTTGTCTTCGGTGTCCTCAGTATCATGGCCGCATTGAGACCCCGGTTTGTTTTCAAGTTCGGCGGCCGTGAAGGAGCCAAGGTTGGCGCAAGATTCACCCTTTATGGCCATACTATCGTGGTAAAACCACTTCGTCCCTCACTTCAGGCGGCCAAGGTCATGGGCTACCGTCTCGCCCTCATTGAGCTCAAGAAATTTAATCCAGATTGGCTTTTTCCGCCTCTCCCAATCGATGGTCCAACCGGTCTGGAGTGGAATTGGACCAGGTTGTTAGATGGTGAGAGGCATTGTCATCCATCTTCATATATTTGAGAGATTTCATCAAGCTGATTCTTTTGCTTTTATCAAGATTATCTGACGGAGAGTGGAAAACCAATCTGTCGATATGTGCCAACTGTTTTCAGCGATAGACAATGGCATTGTGAGGTACAAGTAGACGGGGAGATCTTCCATACCATCCAAAGGTGCTCAAGCGTCTCCGAAGCACAGAATGTCGTGGCTCACACCGCACTGTATGCTATTCTGGTGGCCCATGGCTTGGATGAGAATCAAGCCATCCTCCCGGCCACTTCTCCCCTCTTGCCAGAGATCCGTACCGATGCGCAGGTACGGGCGTATCAAGAGGAGAAGAGGAGGAAAAAAATGACCCAGGAAGATGCATCGACCCTCCGACTTAAATTGTCTTCCCCAGATGAGCTTAATCTGCACAATGGCGCACCGGACAGTCTACGACGGACTCGGGGGGCGGGGAACAGGGTCAACAAAAACGTGAACAAAGTGGTCAATAATCATGACAGGGTTTCCTTGCCTCTTGCTCCTTCTTCTGGAAACAAGAAGAAGAAGAACAAGCGAGGGAAACAGTCTGCTCATTCCATTAACCCCTCGGCACTATCTCAAGTCGGAGACCAAGATGCCCCGGGGGTTAAAAACGCAAACCTTGTTCCCCTGGAAAAACGTCGATTGGTAGATATCGAGATTAAGGAAGTTGTTGAGGATAAGCTTGCGACTCTCAAATCTGTCCGGGATAAGTTAACTCATCTCGGACGAAATGCTTCTTGTGAGAGTCTTGTACGAGGTAAGTCAATGCGTTCCAGTTCCAGTTCCAGTTTCAGCTCATACAAATCTTTCCTTTCAATCTTGCCTTGCATTGCCTCGAGAGGGTATGATCTGATCTAACTAAAATGACACGAACCAGGAATCTGCGAAACAATCAACGCATCATTTCCAAATTTCACATACGAAGCAAATCCAAATCCATCCTCATCATCATCTCTATCATCCCATGCAATCTTCGCACACTTCGATTCAAGAAATCCATACCTTCTCCGCGCTAGTCCGATCTTCCTAGCTGCTTTCCCTAGTGGAATGGAAGATCGATCCCGCAGCAAGGGTTTGAAGGGTCTTATTCTCTATTTACTTGTGATGATTAGAGATGATGCGGGATTGGAGTTGGATGATCGGGAGTATCGGTTGTCGTTTAGGGTTCTTAGGAATATTGAGATTGAGATGGAGGGGTTGGTTAAGAGTGAGATTTGATTTTCTCGTTTTGATTCGATTGTTTTGCCTTTATCTACTGTGTGTTGGCTTCGGCATGGCCTGGCGATGACCTTGACCTTGACAGAACAAGCCAAGGTTGTTCTGTAGTGGAGTGGACATTTTCGGAGATCGGGTTCGTTCAGCGGGTTTGCAAATGTTTTTTTTTTTTTTTTTTTCTTTTCGTCTCGTAGGGTTATTTTGTTCAATTCTGTTCTCATGTTTCTTCGTTTTTTCGTGGTTTATCTCGTTCTGGTTCGACCATTCTGTTTAATTCTTTTCTTCTCTCATGATTGTTTGTTATGCCTCTGTCATCCAACCATCAACCTCAAGGCTGATTTCAAATGCGATCAAGGTACACGAATTAATAATTCATCAATAAAGTTTCATATCCATGCCATTTTATTTCTACCTAGTCACTGGGAATGTTCAAGGGCGCATGAGTTTCTAGGCTATAACATAGTATGCCATTGCTCTTGCAGCTCATGAATACTATGGATAGTATGTGGAAGATTCCAACCTTCCTTCTAAGGTTGGGTTAACTGTAGGAGATCGCGAGATCATAAACTGATGTTTATAGTACAGCTAATATTCATGACCGTAGTACGGTTTGTATGGTTTGGTTTGGTTTGAGTGGACTGTCGTGAGGTCTTCTCTAATGGAAGCACCTACTAGGGAAGTACCCTAGGTGGTAAGCATCACGATGGTCCCAGGATCAGATAATGACAATGATATTCAACATTCAACATTCAACGCCCGCTTAAGCATCATTACATTTATTAATAGGCTCATTTGCCTAGTTCGCCGAGCATGAGGTTGCGATCGGATGAGCAGGAGACGACTGAAAGATTAGAGTTAGCATATGACTGGTCCCGGCTGGGTTTGGCTGGGTTGGCTGATTGCTCACCTATAGGCTCATCATTCGGAGAGAATCGAACATCATTGACTGTACCCTTGTGACCAGGCAATTTGTACAAGAGTTTACCAGTCTTCGAATCCCAAACAACAACACTTCTATCCCCACTCCCCGCAGCAATTTTCTCCCCCTTAATATCCCAACTCGCCCGAATAAGATTCTTCTCCAATCCAACCGGCGCACCATCAAATGTAAGAATTTGCCGATTAGCAGGTGCAAAGGGCCGGATATCCCAAGTCCTCACAGTAGAATCATGAGAATTCGAAAGTAGGCTTTGCGAATCTGGCGAAATTTGAAGAGATGTAATCGTATCATTGTGGCCCGTCATAGAATAAATGATTCCCTTTTTACGTAAATCCCAAACATGAATCTGGTTATCGATACCACCGCTGTAAATTTCGTTACCGGCTTCCGAAAGTGCGACGGATGTGATGGGTAATTCTGTCTCGAGGTATTCGAGGGCGTCTTTTTGTCGGGGATCCCAGATTCCAATGCAGCCGTCGTCACTTCCGCTGACGAGGAGTTCTTGGCCTCGTTTGCTGATGTCGAGGGAATTGATGATTTCTTCGTGGCCGATGTGTTTGCGGACGCGTTGGCCTGTTTCGACGTCCCAGCTTCCTAGTGTCATGTCGGCTGATGCGGAGAATAGAGCTCGTGAGTCTCGTGCCCATTGTAGATCGAGGACTGCGCCTCGGTGTCCGTTTAGTTGGCCGTAGTTTTCGCATTGTCCGTATGTGTTCCAGAGTACTGGGAAGTAGGTGGGTTAGGTTAGCTGTTTGACTGCGTACAGGGTGGATAGTTGCAGTCACGTACAGATAGATCGGTCCATAGAGCCGGATGCGATATGTTGAGCGCTTGGGTCAAAACGGACGGCGAAAACTTCTCCGGCATGTCCTGAGTGAAGGAATTAGTTTGGCTGTATCATTCTGAACAGACGGAAATGAGGCTTACCTGTAAGTTCCATGATAGGCGCATCGAGTCCACTGGTACGCGGGATCTGAGATCATGGTCAGCTTTTTTCTCTCTAATTTTCCTTGTTGAACTAGAGAGTACCACAACGTACCGATTGAACCAAAGCTCCATTTTGAGAAGAGCCCTTGACCACCGCAGTACCGGGGTTGAGATCTGCGTCGGACTTCTTTCGCTTGACGACTAGCTGGCTAGCATGGCCAAAAGCGGCCTGAGCCGGACGTTTTTCTCCGGACATGACTGCGTGAAGCTTGTCTATACTTATTCACACAAGCAGAGCAAGCTGAAAAAAAGGAGAGAGGGGAATTGGAGGAGGAATTGGGGGGTTGTAGGCGGGCGCGGAGAAGGAAAGATTCGAGCATCGCTGGAGCTGCGGGAAGAATTATCTTCCTCTTTCCTCTTTCCTCGGGCGGTCAGAGGGGACTTTGTTGTACGGATGAGCTTCAACATTTCCCTCCTCCCCGCAATCAGCAATCAACATTCAGCTCTTTCGTTCAGTTACAACCCGGCTATCCTGGTGTATTTGATTACTCCTGATTACCTCGTCTTGAAAGTGAGCACGGTTGTTTAGTGTCTGGCCATGTCGGCTACGAAAGCGTCCAGAATAGGGGAAGAGTAAGTTGACTTGATTGAGCTTGGCTGTTTGAATGATTCCACTAACTATTGAATAGAATATGGAAGTTAGTCACCTAATCAATGGTGCTTGTTGCCATTTATCCTACCTTCATTTCATACCTGGAGCATTCAGCTGACCGACGATAGAACGAGAATCGATAAAGTCAATGCGGAGCTGGTCACATTAACCTACGGTACGACTGTCGCGCAACTATGTCAAGACTACGATGGCGATTACCAAGAAGTGAATAAACAATTGGAGAAGATGGGATATAATATTGGTATGCGGTTGATTGAGGACTTTCTGGCCAAGTCTGGTGTGGGTCGATGCGCCAACTTCCGCGAGACCGCCGATATGATTGCGAAGGTGGGTATTCCAGCTGCAGGCGCAGGCTGCTGCTGTGCTACTGTCGAGATATACGATGAGGACTACATATCGGGCAGAATGCTGACATTGACTAGGTTGGCTTCAAGATCTTCTTGAATATAGCACCTACAGTCACCAATTGGACAAGCGACAATAACCAGTTCTCCCTCATCTTCGACGAGAATCCACTAGCGGACTTTGTGGAACTTCCCGATGATGGACGCGCACAAGATGAGCTATGGTTCTCGAATATTTTGTGCGGTGTGTTGCGTGGGGCACTAGAAATGGTACATATCAACCTTTCAACCTTCAAAGAAGGGTTCTTTGACCTCTTTGACTTTCTCCAGCCTTCCGACCCAAGCACCTTTGTGTCGGGTCCGATCTACTGATTTGGATTGACCGCTAATGTTAATTTTTATCTAGGTTCAAATGCAAATCGAAGCTCATTTTGTGAGTGATGTACTCCGTGGTGACGATACAACGGAAATGAGAGTGTCGCTGGTACGATACATTGAAGATGAGATGCCACCTGAGGAGGATTGATAGATGCATTGGCGTTGGTTATTCGATATTCATTCTTATTTCTTATCTCTACTGTTTTACTTCTATTTCCCACTACTCAATTCATTTTCAAAAGAAGAATTAAGAAAACTTCATCGGGAGTGCATCGGAGGAGTTCTTCATAAGGTTTCTGATCTATCGAGTATGTAGGAACAACCCGCCACGCGATTTATCGTGCGCAGGGGTGTTTCACTTAGTATTAGTATTTTCCGTATTATTCAGTATTAGTATTATTTTACAAACAGATATCTATTAGTGTTGTAATTGAATATGCTGTCAGAGTACTGAGTAGTACATCTGGCAGCATAGGGCAGCGATGATCTGATGTCGTGGTGTAACGATACATACCGCTTTGATACTGGCCCCTCTTCCACTTCCACTTCCACTTCCACTTCCACTTCCACTTTTTTGACTGTTACCTTCTCTTTTACTTTTACCTTTACTTCTACTTTACTCCATACTTCTTCTCAAATTCTACAGATCGAATTGCCTCGACATCTGGTTAGCCTGCTGTCTTGTCCGATTGGTCGATCGCCGATCTCAAGTGTATAGTACCTCTATAAGGTACTATCTATCATATTGTACTTCCTACTTACAGTACCTACCCTACCTACCACTAATACTTCACCACCCATTATCTTTTCTCTTTCTTCATTCTCTTCTCCTATTATCCTCCTCTTTTATTCTATTCTATATACCTTTCCCTCTCTACTTTACCTCCTCTACTATACTATACTATACTGCTGTATAGTATACTGTGTATTGCGTACCCAGATATACGCAGACTGCGTTCCCCAGCCCCTCCGACAAGTTTTTCCGGTCCGAACAAGCGACTCCCTCCCGCCTTCCTCCAGGCCGAACCCGCTCCTTCCAGTCTCAGTCCCCTTCCACCTGAGATCCACTTCCTCCCCCTTCTTCATTCCGGTATGTCTTGATCTTCACTTCTTCTACTCTACTCTACATTTGCAACTTGATATTCCCAACTCCATACTCCTACTCCTTGCTATCGTTCATACCTCTGCCTGTGTGTATGTCTCCGCTTGGTCTGCCCGTCTCTGCCTGCCCAGCTTCACCTTATCGATCGCGCTTCACCATCCACTCTTGGCCATCCGCACTTTGAGCCTCAACCCACTTGACCTCACATCGCTTATACTCACCTCTATAGTTGGCCTCGTCACATTCGCCCGGCTCGTTTGCGCCTTCGAAGAATTGCCCTTTCGAGGCTGTATCACCACCTCCCGCGTGGCGTGCCCGCCGGAAAAGACGTCCCCCGGATCGCCGCACTTTCCTCTCATCGCATTCCACCTCTCCTGAACATATCGACTACTTAGCATCGGCGCTCTCCTTAGTGTACGCGTTACTTCCTTATCTGAAGACGATCCTGTCGACTTGGTTCTTGTCAGCGACTCGCGATCACTCGAAGCACTCACCGCTTCGGTTTCGCCTTTTCCCGCCTCCTCCCCGTTCCCACGCGTTGCACGTCATCCCCGCGCTAGGCTTGATCGCCTCAGTCGGTGGACGCGCGCTTGGAACTCGCCATATTTTTCCGATTTGAATTCGCTACCGACAGTACATAGGCAAGGGCGGCCACAGTCCCCCCGATCGCCACCATGAACCAGATGAATGCCGCTGGTATGAACCCCGGGGTCGGAGGCCCCGTCGGTGGTATGCCCATGATGAACAATGGCTCCACAGCCCCCCGTAATGATCAAACCATGAACAACAATAACCCTGAGTTGAGTATCAACAACCTAAACACATATATCTACGACTACTTTTTGAAACGCGGCTACCACGACTGTGCACGCGCTCTTCTTCGAGAAGAGTCTATGAAGATCAACACAGACCCCGGCACTAAAACTAGCCCGGGTAATCGTCAAAATGATATGAATGGTGTCGATGGCGATCCGATGATGACCGATGGCAAGGACGGAGAGAAGATCAAAATTCCCGACGATCTGCCTCGTGCCAGTATTCCTAACGAAAGCATGCAAACGGCCTTCCTACTGGACTGGTGGAGTCTCTTCTGGGAGTTTTTCCAGGCTCAGCGCAAAAGAGGAAACAGCCACGATGTCCGCCAATACCTCTCGCACAATCAGGTTCGTCCAAGGAATCGCTTGGAACTCCGTCTTATTCTGGCATCGAACTGACTTGCTCAATAGAGCCTTATGCGTATACGCGAGCAGCAACAGAATCAGCTCATGCGGCAACAGCCGATGATGCCTGGCCAAATGCCGCTTAACATGCGTCGCAATGGCATGCACCCCGTCCCTGGAAATCTCCAGAAGACGGTGTTGCAAAACACTACTGGCCTGTACGTTCCTTGAAAAAAAAGAATATGCGCGTTCCTTCATGATGAGGCGCGAATTATCATGCTGACACAACTTATCGTCATAGTTCGCAACAGCAATTGGCACAGCAGTTCCAGAAGAACCAGCAGATGCAGATGATGCAGCAAATGCAACAACGTGACCAGCCTGACATGGACATGAACGGTAATCGGCCACAGTCGCCAGCATCTGCTGATAATGCCCCGTCCCCTTCGAAACGCCCACGCCTGGAAGGAGGTCCTGTCAACGGACAACAGCTCGCACCCAACGGACGTGGACAAGGACAAGGAATGCAAGGACAGCCTAACCCCCAGGCTCAGGCAATGATGATGCAAAACGGAATGAACAGGGGTATCAACCCGGCGCAATTCAACCAGTTCCAGCAAGGACAAGCTGCGCAACAGAAAACTATGCAGGTATATGCCCAAAACTTGGCCCTTCATCACACTCGCTCAGCATTGAATTCCCAGGGTCTTCCGAACGGTGGTATGATGAATCCCGGCGTGATGCCGAACCAGAATGATCTGGTGACGATGCAGGATGGCAATGGTGGAATGTACCCGGTGGGTCCCGAATATTATCAGAATGGTCAAATGCCCCAGGTTCGCCCGGGTAATCCTATGTCAACACCGACCGGCCAGCACGGCAACCATGCTCTCCAAGATTATCAGATGCAACTCATGCTGCTGGAACAGCAGAATAAGCGGCGTTTGATGATGGCTCGTCAAGAGCAGGACAGCATGGCCCGTGATGGTCAAACCATGCCCGGTCCCGGACAGCTACCACCAGGTACCTCTCCACAGGGTAGTCGCACCGGTGCTTCTCCTAACCCCAGCGAACAAATGAAGCGGGGTACACCAAAGATGCCCCAGAGTGGTCTTCCTGGTTCACCCAGCGCGGGCGACATGGGTCAGAACCGTGGATCTCCTGGATCTATGAATCTGAACGGTGGTCAAATGCACCCGGATATGGCTGCTCAGTTCTTCCCCGGTGGCCCCAACATGCGTCCCCCAAGCTCTAACCCGGCCTTCACTGGTCCTCAGATGGGCCAGCCTATTCCAGCTGGCGCCAACCGTATGCCTAACGGGCAGTGGCAGCCCGGCCAGCCGATGCCGCCGCAACACTCCCCCGCATCTCAGCCCCAGGCCGGCACTCCTCAGGAACGGGGTGCCATGCCTCCTCCCCAAGCGCCACCAACCGGTCCCAACGCCGGCCGAACCCACCCTCCATCTCCCCAGACCGCTGGAAATGCCCCTCCCACGCCCCAGCAGAGTAATAAGGCAGCACCTGGCAAAGGCAAGAAAGAAGGTGCTAAGGAGAACACACGCAAGCGGCCCAAGAAGGGGGCCAACGCTGCTGCTAATGCCGCCAATGCTCCATCTACTGAAGCTGGAGAGACAGCTCAGACGCCGACTCCATCCACTCCCGTCACCCCTCAACATCCTAATTCCTTCAACAAGGGCAATGCGAACGCAGGTGCCAATGCGCAACCCCAGCCTACCTCGGCCCCAGCTCCTCCAACCATGGTCCAGCCAACGGAGCAAAACCCTCCACCTTTCGGTGATCTCGCAATTCCTGACGTAAGTTTTCATTCAGCCCAAGGCTGTCACTTGCTGGTGTGGTGACTTTTCTAATTTTTTTTTCTCCAGGCCTCTGCTTTCAACCTTGATTTCAGCGCTTTGGATAACCCTGACATCCTGGAGAGCTTTGACTTTGATACTTTCCTGAACACTGATGGTGAGACTGGCTTTGGATTTGATCCCAACCTGCCTTATCCCGCAGATGGTGTTGATACCTCGGCTACAGACGGCCTGTGAATGATTTAAAAAGTCTTGACGGTTCTCTCTTCAGGTGTTTAACCTCTCCGATATACCCTTGTTTTTGTATATTTGATCGACTTAGTGCGTTGCGTTACGCGGTTCTTGCTTTTTTTTTCTCTTCCTCTCTTCCTCTCCTTTTCTTCCTCTTCCATCTACTGTCTTGCCGTCGGATACTCGCCTATGCTCGTCGTTTGTCCACTTCTTCTTCTTTTTTGCTATCTATGCTTTTTCTTCGACCTCTTCCGATGGATCGGATCGTGTGCGCATGTTGTGAGATTGGCGTTGGAGTCTATTCCTTTGGCTGCATTTCCTCTCCCTTTTCTTTCCCGCCTTTGCTTATTACTTGCGACGGCTTCATTGCTTGACTTGCTTATGCTCATGCTTGTGCGTATTCGCGATGCGATGCGGTACTGGGATTGAATGAGAGAAACCTTGATTCTTCTGTATTCGAGATTAGTTGCACTGTGACCTACGAGTTTCGCTTCTCTTCTTTCTTTCTATTATTACTACTTATTACCTTGTGTGGTTACTTAATTTCCCCCTTTCCAACCCTATCCTATCCTATCCTCTTTCACATTCACATTCAGATTCACATTCAGATCAGTTTTTTGCTTCACCATATGGGTGTGCGAGATATTTTTGATTATCTTGTTTCCTCTATGTTGAATGCTTGACCCAGTATCTGATCCGAGCAGTAATATACTGCTACATTCAAGTCTTTTCATTTTTTTTTGTCTTCTCCTTCCAGTCAGTCAGTCTCCTCTGACTGGATGATCAGTTCCTTCTTTTTCAACTTCAACCGTCTTCGTGACTTTCTACTGCCCCCCCCCCCCCCCCCCCCCCTTTTCCTTTTTTCTTTTGACTTTTGACCTTTGACCCTTTTCCTTCGACCTTTTAAGTGTTGAACATTTGAAATGCTGGGAATTCGTGCAACTAATTCGGGCCTAGAATCTATTTCTCTTTTCTTTCTCCTTTTCTCTTCTCTTTTTCCAGTCTTCTTTTTTTCTATTGGGAAGATCTTTCCTTATTTATTTCTTTATATGACCTCAGATCAGGTTGGGTCTTGATCGAAAATCGTAGCGTTGACTGGATAGGGAGGTATGAACTTTTCGTAACAATACCCTATTGTAACAGGCTATCCCTCTGCCCCGCTTATCTTCGAGAACGGAATTTCATACATATGGATGGATGGATAGGATGAATTCTGGGGAAATATTGGGGTATTATGGTGTTGATTGTGCGAGTAAGGCTTTGATGGGTGGAATATTGCATGTGGAAGAGTGAGGTGAAGCGAGATGAGTTTGGATAAGATGGGATAAGATGAGATTTTTTCTTTTGATTTCATTTGTGGGTGTTCGGGTTGATTGGATTCTTAAGTTGATACTCAAAACGAATGAATCTCTTGTGCTTTTCATTATGATTATCTTTAAGATAAGAATGTACGATATGGAGGGAGATTTGATTTGATTAGATCATATGCAAGAGTATTGTATTGCATTCAATCCATGTATGTATGATTACTGTTTAGTCAATACTGTAGGTTCAAACTAGACTAACAATCTGATATCACATCGGAATCTCATAATTCACTAGGATCATGCAGATAGCATACTGTACAAGTAACGCAGATATTAAGCCCCGCAAGTGAAATGAATTAAGTTGAGTTGAACTCCGCAACGACCCACCCCACTCGATGGATTCAATTTCCCTGATTTGCTATTTGTCTAGAGATTCCTAATTGGTACTGATATGCACTGTAGATTGATTATGCACATACATCCCATATTAAAGTTAGTTAGTGTTTTCTCCACTTACTGCCGGAATTGACTTCACCTTTTTACTAGTAGGTACTACTTAAGAGCATAGCTGGGATATTAGTAGGCGCAGTTTAAATCGGATAATAAATGAATGATGAAAATCATTTGAAGTCGCAGGGGGTAGTCACCCCTCCAGGGCTAGGGCTAGGGCTAGACTGTAAGAATCTAGAATAGAGATGAGAATCTTATGATAGGGCGTGCTTGTTTTGTTTCTCTGATATCCTAATTCGGGGCTTGGTGGGAAGTTGCGTAACCACGTGTATTTTAAGATGCATGAGTGAGGTATTATTCAATGAGGATTTTATGACTAGATTCTATTGAGTGATTTTGATAATCATCAGATTATGAGCGCAATCATGATTATTTTCAAGCCAATGTATAAGCCAACACATAGGCTTTCTATCGAGAAAGCCCGGTGTCAAGACTGGCGAAAGCTTTCCCAGTCAGCCCTATATGAGATAATTTCTCAAGTGATTTGCCACATCCCTGCAGAAGCTAGCAGCCACCTTAGTAGTATCAGTAACTGATTACAAGCACAACCCATAATCAATCGGGATATGAAAATTGCCAACGTTACATCCAAAATGTCGTGCAACAACCCTCAACACTCCGCGTGGCCGCCGAGATGGAGATATCCCGAGCATCCTATCACAGGACTGACTACAATTCCTAGGGCTTTCTCTCTTGCTCCGCTTACTAGCTAGTTAGTACTAATACACTAATACACTCATACTGGTGAGATAATCTTGATTTGTTCAGCCAACTGGGACTGATTGCCTTCAGCGTGGTTGGTTTCATTTTGTGCATTATTAGGTGCGGCATTGCTAACTTTTTTATTCCCGGTAGACTCGGACTCGGACTAACTGCCCAGTGTCCAGAATGCTTTGTCTCTGCCAATGGTCACACAGTTATGGCTCCGGTCAGTCAATTCGGAATAAAAGGGGGATGACTGGACTTGTTGTGCTATTTTGAAAGGAGGGAGGAATGAATGCTGTTTGGAAGTTTTGGATCTTCCTTATTCTTTATTCCATATGATATTTGATCTATTGGATGATTCCCTTCCCATATATTAATAGTCTGAATCTACATTTGGTTCGTGATGACAATATCAATACCAATGCTAATAATAGTACAACCTCATAATGATCGATCTGAATGAGGATCTGGGAACGACTCTTTGGGTGGTGAATAGTGTTTTTGCGGTACTGGCTACGGCAACTGTTCTTGGAAGATTTGCTGCTAGATCGGTTCGACGGATGGATTTTGGAGCTGATGATTGGATTATTTGTATTGCTTTGGCTTTGAACTGGGCAATGTATGCTCTTGCAGCGAGAGGTATGTAAGAACCTATTCACTGCGAGGAAGATTTGATTTGATTTCGATGTGGTACATTGAAGTGTGGAGTATAACTTCAAGTTATAGCTGCCAGCTGTTAATGAACTGACCTTGACTACAGCTGAAATAAATGGAATGGGAAGACACATCGAAACACTCACCCCAACCCAGATCATCTTCTTTACGAAAAATCTCTATTATATGCAAATAACATACGTCCCAGCACCGCCCGCCGTAAAGCTCTCCCTTCTATGCCTCTACCGACGAATATTTCAATATACTCGATTTTTATGGTTTGTGTACGGCATGATGGCCGTAATAATAATCTGGTGCACGATTAATTTGTTTCTGGTGATATTCTTTTGTACACCTATTAGTGCACTTTGGACGGGGAAAGGGAAATGCTTGGATCTTGATCCTTATAGTTATGCTGTTATTAATGTTCTTACGACTTTGATTGTTTGGGCTATGCCTATTCCGAGAGTTTGGAAACTTCAACTTCCAAGGGGGCAGAAGGTGGCTTTATCTTTGATTTTTGCCTTGGGTTTATTGTATGTGTATACTCCTGTTTATTTTATTTTTCCATTGCGTTTGTTCTTTGTTGCTTTGCTTGAAGCTATCTTCTTGATGCCCCATCTGTCCACTCTTGTCATTCTGAATCCAACCAACCAACTGACATCATCTTCGACAACCAGTGACTGCTCTACAGCAATAGGCCGGGTCATTCTCATGCCTGATAAAGACGAAGAAGACAAAACCTGGTATTACGCCAAACCGTGTATGATGCACATCATCGAAGTCTCAACTGGAATAGTCTGCACCTGTCTACCAACGATGCGAGTCTCCATCAAAGAAGCTTTCAGCGGCAACTGCTTTTGCTTTAATTTATGCTTCGGCTGTGTCAAATCTAGAAAATTGGACTCATCGGCCTCGAATAATACATACGAAATGGAAAGAGAACTAGGCACGGGTTCAGAATCTCGTCGACGTGGACCGGGTAAATTTCTCGCAGCCCGTGGCAAAAAGACAGCTGCCGGAGATACTAGTACGAAAATGGATACAACTTTGAATGCGGACACAAGTGCTGGGCTGTGCTGCAGACCTGATGGGTGTCATACTGAGATTAGTCGGTGCTCTGGAGTTGGAGATACGAATTTTGAAGAGCGTGGGTCGAGGGAGATTCTTGTTACGGAGGAGATCGATGTTGAGTTGAGAGCTATTGAGAGGGTTGCTGAGAGAAATCGAGGTGAATCTTCAAAGGCTTGAATTGAGAAGCTGGTAGCTGGTCTATCCAACTTGTGTGCCCTTGCATTCAGCAATATCTCACTTGTTGTGCTGGTTCGCTCACTCAAATGTATGCATTGATCCACAAAATTCCATTCCACAATGCAACGAGATATTCGAAACCAAATGAAATGACAATAACTATCTATTTACACCTATTTTAGCAAATAGCCAATAGCAGCAGTTGTTAATGTGTTGTTTATAGTGTGGAGGTATACTATAGACTGTTAGTACTACTAAGGGATCAGTATACATGCATGACATAATACTGATATTTAAGGTATGGATAATTATCTTATTTTGAATTATTCCACTTAAATGATCAACTATGTTCGTACTATATCAATAAGAGTAGTATAAACCAAAGGTGTAGTTGGTTGTGGTTAGTAGGTCAAGTCAGCCGAGTTCGGCTTATCTGGCCGCATCACGGGAAATCCACTTTTCTCTCTCCGCTTCACCTTCTCTCATCTAACGAAGTACAACTCTCGGATATCTCGCCTACCAAGTCCCTGCCAAATCGAGTTCTGTAACTAACAGACCTCTGGCTCGTCCATGCCCCCCAGTGGCTTTCTTTTTCGGTGATGCGCACGCGATGTTGGAGTCTGCACATGTTCAACCCCCATCGCGCGCCGATGATGATGGTGGTCTGGGCCGCCCTGCTGCCACTTTGGTTTAGTACATTGGCCCAGGGCATGCGAGACTATCAAGTGAAAGAACTCAGGTGAGTTTGGGATCTTTAGTGTACTCATTGCGATTCACTAACAATCATTTTTATCTCTCTCACAGACAAGAAACGGAGCATATGTTCTATCATGGTTTCGAGAATTATCTTGACCATGCCTTCCCCGAAGACGAATTGCGCCCACTGACTTGCGGCCCCTTGACTCGCGACGAGAAACATAATGAACATAATGATGTCCTGGGAAATTACTCCTTGACTCTGATCGACAGCTTGTCAACTTTGGCCATCTTGTCTTCAAGTCCAGAGAGTGGCGATCGGGCTCTGTCGCATTTCCAGGGCGGTGTGAAGGAATTTGTGAGGCTTTACGGTGATGGATCGCAGGGCCCTGCTGGTCAGGGTGAAAGAACGAGGGGATTCGATATCGATAGCAAGGTGCAGGTATTTGAGACTGTGATTCGAGGACTCGGTATGGTTCATGATCCACCTTCGCATTGTTGATTGCTGCTGGAGTTTGGCTGACAACAACACCCCCAGGCGGCCTCCTTAGTTCACACTTGTTTGCTGTTGGCGAACTTCCTATCACCGGATATAACCCTTCGGAACCCGAAGTCGAATACGCGAGCGCTTGGGATAAGAGTGGATTTTCCAAGAAGGACCATGGTATCAAGTGGGACAATGGCTTTGTGTACGATGGCCAGTTACTTCGATTGGCTGTTGACTTAGCACATCGTTTACTTCCTGCCTTTTACACGGAAACCGGTCTTCCCTACCCCCGAGTGAATCTCAGACACGGCATTCCCTTCTACGAGAATTCTCCGCTGAATGCTCATCTCGACAAGAACAAGAACAAGGATAAGAAGCGGAAATATGCCTACATGAACTCCGAGGAAATCACAGAGACATGCAGTGCCGGTGCCGGTAGTCTGGTTCTAGAATTAACTGTTCTAAGCAGATTGACTGGTGATGGTCGGTACGAGGAACTGGCCAAAAGAGCATTCTGGGCAGTTTGGGCTCGTCGAAGTGAAATCGGACTTATTGGATTTGGAATTGATGCCGAGTCCGGGAAATGGGTTGGACCTTATTCAGGAGTAAGTCAACAGCCAGAGCGATGAGGAATCGCAACTGACAATATTTTGATAGATCGGTGCTGGAATCGACAGTTTCTTCGAGTATGCCGTCAAATCACACGTTCTCCTTTCTGAGGGCGAGCGCCCACCTTTCGACAATTCCAGCCCTTGGAGTATTCTCGATGATTATTATCTCCCTTTGACCGAGGACCAACACTCCGCCGACGCCTTCCTTCAGGTTTGGGAAGAATCCCATGCCTCAATCAACCGCCATCTGTACCGTGGCGAGGGATACCAGCATCCCCATCTCATCGTGGGAGATGTCTCTACTGGTGCAACCCGGGCGTTCTGGATTGATAGCTTGAGTGCATACTACCCGGGGTTGCTTGCCCTCGATGGTAAAGTCGACGAAGCTATCCAAATTCATCTTCTCACAACTGCCATCTGGACACGCTTCTCAGCTCTCCCAGAACGGTGGAACGTGGCAACGGGTGACATCGATGGTGGTTTATCCTGGTATGGAGGTCGGCCTGAATTCATCGAGTCGACTTACTATATCTACCGGTCTACACAAGATCCTTGGTATCTACACGTAGGAGAGATGGTGCTCCGCGATCTCAAGAGACGCTGCTGGACCCAATGCGGATGGGCTGGCCTTCGAAATGTCCAGACTGGTGAAATGATTGATCGCATGGAGAGCTTCTTCTTGGGTGAAACGGCCAAGTACATGTTTCTCCTTTTTACACCTGATCATCCCCTCAACAAGATCGATGCGCCATGGGTCTTCTCGACTGAAGGCCATCCCCTAATCATTCCCAAGAAAACGACTGCCTCGAAACATCCCTCTCGTCAACAAGTACAGGCTTCATCTTCTGAGAACATCCCTCAGAACACCTGTCAAGCAGTCACGACGCCTATCTTTGGCGTGTCTTTTACCGCGTCCCGACCTGATATTTTCCATGCTGCCAGCCTGGCACGTCTGCACCTCCGACCCCAGCGTGGAGCAACTGAGGGACCTATCATCGAGAAATCGCGCGAGCACCAGAGCGTATCTGTATCTGATTTATCATCACCCTCAAACTACACTTTCTACCCCTGGACACTACCACCACAGCTGGTTCCGTTCGACGCAGTCAGTGCGCCAATGGCCATGCGTCCCACGCTAGACATATCGTTCCCATCTCTCCCAGGTGGTGTTAATCTCGGACCGGGAGCACTGGAACGCGTGCGGGATGGCATCCTAGTGAAAACAATCGGAGGACTTCGTTTGAGTATGGTGCAAGATGCTCCTCTCGTGGGCCACACATCTAGCTCAGGTGAAAATGAGGACGGATTCCGGGTGCAGGTGATCAACAACGTACCGCTTGGAAAGGATGAGAAGGTATACATCTCTCGCCAGGTCACCTTTGATGTCGTTGATCCCTATGACCCCAACTTCACCCGGGTTCGCGATACCGCCATGCTAGACCTCGTCATTGACGTTCTACCAGAAACCTCTCGCCGAAGCAATGATTCAACTACTGAAGGAGATGAACAACATGCAGGGGAATATGGCGAAAGTCAACAAGATCCGGAGCTTAAACTCAGCAATCGAAAGCCCGCTCCCGCCCCCGCTGCCTCAATCAATGACGAAAACCCAGCAGTCGACTCCCCCGACTCAAGAATGAAAACCATGTTATCCAATTTCGTCAATTCAGTCTCGGCTTTACTTCGCGATGACTCCGAACCCGAAGAAGATGATGCAACCCCACTCCGTCTAAGCATTCCCGCAACTCTCCCAACTGGAATCGGCGCAGCACCACTCCCAGAAGTCGAAGACGCAATCACAATGTCCCTCTTCAGCAAACCATCCAAAGACAAATTAACCTGGTCAACAATCTACTTTGCCAACGAAATCTGCGACGAGCGTATCCTCCGCGACATCGTACAAACCCACGAAGTCCTCGTCATAAAACGCGGCGGATGCACCTTTTCCCAAAAACTACGAAACATAGCCGCATTCCGACCCTCACGCTCCTCACTCAAACTCGTCATCGTCGTATCAAATGATGAAGAATTCACAGATTCCGAGTCCGATTCCGAGGCCCCTAGTACCCCGCTAGAAAATATCGAAAAGGGCTCCGCACCTCTCGCTGCTTTACGCGCTGAATCGAGTTTGATTAGACCGCATCTCGATGAGAGTCAAGTTACGGCTAGTGGGATCCCCCGTAATCAACTTGTTAGTATGATTATGGTTGGTGGGGGTGATGAGACGTATGCGCTTTTGCAGTCTTCGAGTGGAATTGGTATTAAGAGGAGGTATACGATGCGTTCTCAGGGTGTGCCGATTACAAATTTGTATATAGTTTGATTCTTTTTCTTTACACTTTACACATAACATTGTATGTACGTGATGTTGATACCCGGTGACAATAAATGGTTTTTTTTTTTTTTTTTTTCATGGAAAGGAAGTTCTTTTGATTTCCTTTGGTGGCCAAGTGTAAGTTATCACCTCAAAATTATATCTGGTCCCAGGAGCTGTCTCGCAATAGCTCTGCAACTGCCTTATCTCCATTTTTGATTGCTCTGGAAAGTGGCGTGCGGCCATCACTGTCCATCAAGTCAGCCTGAGCACCGCTTGCAAGAAGCAACTCAACCACTTCTTTATGCCCTGCTTCTGCAGCACGCCATAATGGTGATTGACAGGATTGAATGTCAAGAGAATCCACAAATGCACCTCTTCCCAACAGTACCCTCACGGCTTCTACATTCCCTCTCTCCGCAGCTAACGCCAGGGGAACGCGACCTTCTTCATCGGCAAGTTCGATATCCGCACGATAATCCAGGAGGAGATTGATCATGGCTTCTTGTCCGCGCTCTATAGCCCATGCCAATAGACTTCGTTGCTTTTTATCTTTGGAGTCAGGGTCGGCGCCATGATCAAGCAATGTTGTGGCTGTCGTCATGTTGCCAAAATACATGGCCCAGAAGAGTGGCGTTCGACCATATACGTCCTTGCAGTTCACTTCTGCACCATTGTCCAGAAGGAGTTGAACTATTGAGTTGTGTCCCTTTAGTGCTGCCAACATGAGTGGCGTCCGCTTTTGATGATCTTTGGGATCAACAGGTGTGTTATATGACAGAAGTAGCTTCACAATGGCATCCTGTCCATGCACTGATGCTGCGGACAGGGGTGCCTGGATGGACGTGTTGCTTTCTGGAATCGGCAATGCTTGACGGTTGAAAAGCAAGCTGACGATTTCTTCGTGACCGTGTGTTGCAGCACAAACCAGTGGCGTCTGTCCATTGTTATCTAAAACATTGACATCTGCGTTTTCATGGAGTAGAAGCTGAACCACGCTGTCGTGTCCGTTTTCCACAGCCCTGAAGAGCGGCGTTTGCCCATTTATGTTTAACTTGTTGATATTTGCACCTCTATGAATCAGGAGCTGGACCATGGGGTAATGACCCCTTTCTGCAGCCAGGAACAGTGGTGTTATTCCATTGCTATCTACCTTGTTGGCATCCGCATTGGAATCGAGGAGGAGCTCAGCCACGGCGTGATTTCCGATCTCAGCAGCTTGGAAGAGAGGTGTTTGACCGTTGCTGTCTACCAGGTCTACTTGCGCATTGCTTTCAAGTACCAATTTGACCATGCTGGCATTGCCCTCCGCCATGACCAAGGATAACGGTGTTCGACTGTGACCAGTCCATGTTGGTCGATTGTCGATGCCTTTCTGGAGCAGTAAGCTCATCATATTCTGGTCATCATGGCTTATAGCCCAGAGTAGCATCTTTTGCCCATACTCGGTGTTCAACAAGACAGGACCAGCATCGTTTTCAAGAAGAATCTTGGCCATAGCCATCCGGCCTTTCATCACGGCTATTGAAAATGGCGTGCTACCGTCATCGCATTTCAAGTTCACATCGGCACCATGGCTTAGAAGTAACCTAGCGATTTCTTCGTCCCCCATTTTTGCAGCACAGCATAGTGGTGTCCAGCCATCTCGGTCTTTGCAATCGACCTTCACATTGTACTTCAACAGCAGGCTAACAATTCCTCCACTCTTATTTTTCACGGCTTGTACCAACGGCACTCTGCCATTTGAATCTTTGAAATTGGGATTGGCTCCATTCTCCAGAAGTAGCATGACCACTGGCTGGCGTCTTTTCTGAACCGCTGCCATTAGTGGTACTCGGCCATCGGGATCTTTAGAGTTGACATCTGCGCCACGGTCAATAAGTAACTGGACGATATTCAAATTTCCAAAAGAAGCAGCTGGGACCAGTGGGTTCCCTCCAGAAATGGATTCGATAGTAGCGCCATGTTTCAGAAAAAGTTGAACCAGATCCTCAGCCCCTCTACCAGCGGCGATTGACAGAGGTGTATTTCCAACGAACCCATTTAAGTTCGGATATAGGTTTGCTTCGAAAAGCATTTTCACAGCAGTTGCCCCTCCCATCATTGTGGTATGTAACAAGGTATCTTGCATGCACGAAATGTCGTTCTTGAAATGAAAGACTCGCCCATCTTCGATCAACTGTCTAAGCAAATTCACATGGCCATATATTGCAGACCAAGCGAGAATACGCGAGTGATCATCGAGCTCACACTTTCCCTTCTCGTTCTTTTCTAGTAGTATCATGACCGCAGTTTCACTCTTGTTAAGCTTTGCCCAATCCAAAGGCGTGGTGCCATATCTATCCTGACAAAGAATGCTGGCACCAGACTTGACTAAAAGTCTGATGACGGACTGGTTATTTCGAATAGCTGCCAATGACAACGCTGTTCGTCCATCTTCGTTCTTAGAGCGAACGTCGGCTCCATGTTCCAGCAGCAATTTCGCTACTTCCAAATGGCCATTGTTTGCAGCGTATGACAATGGCGTCCAGCCTTTGCTGTCTCTCGCGTTAGGTATTAAAGCTTTCAGATAAAACGCAACAACCTCTTTGATTCCGAAATATGATGACAGATGAAGACTTGACATGTTTTTTGGAAAATTTTGGCGATCCATGGTGACAAACTCCAAGTCCAGTATTTCGCCGCGAAATAGCAGAGCCTGAATTGACGCTTCCATTTGGGCCTTTTTCCCGAGAAATTCGATGACAGCGCTCCAGGTGCTATCAAATTTCAGCGAAGGGCAAGCCAAGGCATCACGGGCGTGATTTCCCCAATTGCGAGCAGCGTAAAAATATAACGGGTATGATCTTAGTCGTTCACGGAATGCACTGTCTTTTTCGCAAATTCCGCTCTGAAAGGCATCAAATGATAGGTATGTTGCGCAGACGGTTGCAATATCATCCTCTGCACCTGGGAGCCATTTCTTGTGTGTTCGCTCGAAATATTGCTGCGTAGTGTAATGAACGAGACGAACAATGCCACTTGTCTCGTCCAATGTGACCAGACCGGCGCATACGAAGATCAAATATCTAACTTCTCGCAGGTTTTCTTCGTCGAGCTTGTGATTTCCAAGTTCCACTGCAAGAGCATGCTGGAGTTCCTTCGTCGTCAAAGTTCCTTTAGTGAATATGATCCATGAAAGGACCTCTTTGGCAAGATTCGCTTGTTGCGTACTCTGTTCTTCAATTCGCAACATCGTACTTTCGTAGACCTGGTCATATGCCTCAGATCCTGTTGGTAGGTTCTTTAGAGCCTCTCGGGTGATCTTGAGCGTTCTTTGTTCAACTAACATGTCAATATGAAGTTGTGCAAGCAGGAACCTGGATTTGATTAGCGTTCAGCTCTGTATCAGCTGCAAAATATTGACATACATTCCGTCAACTGACTCAATTATTGCAGTCTTGACTTCGTTTTGAACTTGCTGACTTGTAGTGACGAATTCCGGAAACCGGAACATTTGAGCTTCCAGATAATGCTGTATATCATTTGTCCTCGCATAAATCTGCATGCTTGTTGCTTCTTTGAACTTCTCCAGTATCTCAGGGATAGGTCTCGAGGTCGCAAAAATGTTCGCATTGTGCATTTTGAGAGAGAAAACCACCGACAAAAACATCGATCGACAACCATCGGATGCCTTGATTTCATCAAGTGCATCGATCAATATGTATATTCGTGAGTAACTGGCCGCGACAGATCGAAGCGCCATTGAAAGTTCATTTAGTACTGGTAGGGTCTGCGAACGTTGATGGCGACTATAAAGGTCCTTCACAGACTGCGGTAGATCAGGTAGCCCGCCAGCTAGTTGTTTGAGTAGACTGGCTACCAAATTCTCCTTTGTCTGCTCTGTTTGCTGCCCGAACCTGCAGTAGATGTATGCGATTCCAACTTTTTCGTCTCGGCGAAAGCGTTTATTGATATCATCAACCACTATTGAGGATAGAATTGTCTTTCCAGCGCCGGGGATTCCTGGGCAAAACAAGACACGGCCCTTATTGTCTAACCAATCGTGGTACTGTGAAGATTCGAGAAACCACTGACCGGTTCCAGGTTGGTGTCTTCGAAAACTATCAGTTTGCTGTGGGCCGTAAGAAATCGGAATTATCCAGTTGAGTATTTCAAGCTCTTCCCTTTTTACCGCTTCGTCCTTGAGAGATTTCACATTCAACGCTGTTCCAGATACACTATCCAGGACTGACATATTATTAGTGGTTATAACAATAAAAATCAAGACTAGGTGCTACTAACTCTTGCCTAGTGTTTCCTTTGCTGGTTGTTCCTGATCAACCTCGCTTGCTTGTACACATTCAAGAAGTTCCTTTCCAAATGCAGCTGCTATAGCAGCAGCATGTTCCTGCCAAGCGTCGTTCTTGTGTGAGTCGGCATAATCGCAGATTCCTCGAATAATAATGCATGGGAAGTTATTCATCAATCCTGCTGCTTCCATCTCAACACAGAGAATGCGACCACCAAGGTCACGGTTCAATTTGTCGCGGGTAATTGCATCCTTGATAACTTGGTTACCTGATGCTATAAGACCAAAATGAACCTTCATATCTCTAGGTTTCCTCTTCTTCACAATTTTAGTTCGGTCGCACAATAAACAGCTTCCTTCTTCTTCGAAATCGTCATCGCTATCCTCATCTTCTTCGTCTGAGGGAAAGTCACAGTTGAAAGCATTCGGCTCAACGTGTTCGTAGTTTGACCTGAACAAGACATCCTTGAGTGAATCCGACCTCAAATACTTCGATGCTAGTCTGGGCCACTTCTCCCCAAGTTCTTCTAGGTATTTCGGGACCTTAGACCCTTTCAACTCATGTTCAGTCTCTAATTTTGCCAAAGCTGTCAACAACGAGATCGGAGGCCGATTCAATGTGCCAACTCGCTCGAATTCACCTCCTGGTTTCGCCTTGCCCAAATCCCATTGTATGACACCGGGATATTGGCCAACTGGCGTACTGACAACAACATCACCAAGTCTCACATCGTTGACTGGAATTCCACCTCCGATACCGACCATAAGACCGAACTTGATAGAGGGGAAAGCGGAAATCATCCAACCAACAACTGCTGCGGCTTGAGTTTGACCATAAGTTCCAGTCGGTAAGCAAGCTATGACAACGTTATGATTGCCCATGGATCCAAGGGTGTATGTATTAGGGTCATTTGGCGGCTTCGGGAGATCATCATGTCTCTCCAGCATGGCAGTAGCCGCGGTCTGTTCTTTTGGAAGAGCGCAAACCCACCCTACGGTGTAGTCCCTGTGGGATCTAGGGTTGCTATTGACCTCGGAAGTCATCGTAACAAAAGTTCAATCTTCCATCGAGAGAACACGGAGCGAGATGCGAGTTTGCTGCGATCGCTGGCGTTATTTACATGAGCACCCTCAAGTCACTCGAATTTGGTAGAGGGGTTCGAAAGGTGGGGGGATCTGATTTAACCAAGAAAAATATACCCCACATGTGGCTTCCTGGTCAGAGGCGAATCGATTGGGTGTCAGACGCAGCTATCTTAGGCGTCAACGAGCAGGAAAATCGCCTTTTATGAGACTCTGTGTAGACCGAACATAGACGACTTACACTGTATCAGTCATGAAATAGTCGCCAGAAGTAAAATAAAAACTCGAGAGATATTTTGATGCCATGTAGCATCGTTAAATCCTTATCATTCGACTTGACACAGAAATTCGTGGCCGTAAATTCTCGTATTCGCCGGCTGCTCAACGTCCACGCCTCGGGTCGGCACACTGGAACTAGACTTGCGAGCGTCTCGGAGATTCTCGAATTGCGCGAGAAATGAAGAGGTCATAGGCTGTTGGCCGATTTCCAAGTAGGTCCATAGCACAAGACTATTCGCCGATGCAGTGGCTAAGAGCAGTTTGCGCTAAGCCTGGCGGTTGTAAAATTGTCATGATTGGCGACGACAAGTCCCCGTGATAGGTGTTGCTTTGCCTGTACTTAAGCTATCACAAAGTACGTTCCCCTTTTCAGCTAGATCTGGTTTCGTACTTCACAGCTGATACTTCCCACTGGGCATATTGGGTGCGTATATCGGAGGATATCGAAAGGTTCCATTTGAGCCTGGTGCTCAGCAGCAGTAGAAGTCATATACCGCTAGTAGCTGTAAGTTATAGTCACCACGTAGACCTTTCCACATCGCATGACTGGAGGCTGGTGTGGGCGGTTTCATGCATTCAAAGGCAATGTGGTAGTATCTCCGAGCCAACACAAGACGAAGGTGAACGAAAGCGGGAACAATCAGTGAGGATTGAGAAGAAAAAAAAAGGATCTTTCCAGTCACAAAAGCACTTCCCTTTGGTAAATGATGACCGGGTAATAGGTAGTTATATCTCATAAAGGAGAAGATCTTCCGTAATGCAGGTATCAGGTCAGCTAGATATAGTAGATCCCAATTTCAACGGCCACAAGATGATGATAAGAAGAGTAGAACAAGAAACAAAAAAAAAAAAAAAAAAAAAGAAAGAAAGAAAGAAAGAAGAAAAACATTGCAATTGGAAGTGATAATATATGGTCTGGTAATAATTGACTCGGTGCTACTTTTAGTGTTTTGGAAGGAGTGTGAGTAGTGAATATCTGCTGGACAAGGCAACCTCCTTCTCTCACTTCGCACTTCCACCTTCAACCTCCCACCTCCCAATCAGCTCTTTTTACCAAATCCCAATCCCATTCAACTGCCATAGTCTCACCATGTCTGCTGCAGGTCCCAGCATGGAACCCAGTGAACCGAACTTGAAGTCTTCGACGGTTGTGAACACCACCAACTCTCCAACTTCCATCCAGGATGCTTCCGCAGGAGACAAGCCGGCAGCTGAAGAGCAGGACAAATCCATCCGTCCACGAAAGACAACGAGGTACAATTTTCGCTCGTCGGGTCCCTCCAATCATCAGTAAGTACATTTGATACACAATCTTGTCCAGCTACCAATATGCTAATATATCAGAATCGAGCCTGCGAACATTGAAGAGATCAAATTCCCAGCTCCTCAATACGGCCCCAGAGAGATAGCCCCTGGAAAAATGGCAGAGTTCATAATGAACTACCCATTCTCAATCACTAGACATGGCCAGACCAGTTTGAACATCATTCGCCTTCTTCGTGAACAACCCATGTTGCGAGAGCCAATGCTAAGGAAGATGAAAAGTCGCCGGAATAGAGGCAAGAAAATGAAAGGAGAACGTTTCATACAAAGAGTGGGCTCTGCTTTGTACAAGGTCGAGTCTGCGATGGTGCAGATTGTGGGAACCCTTTCAGAAGAGAGCTGCAATGCCTGTGGGAATGGCCGTGGCCCTTGGGCTACGTGTGTCGCTGTGAAGGACGTGGATGGTATCTTCTCAGCGTGTGCCAATTGTCGCTGGGACAGAAGGGATGGGCGATGTCGATTGTAATTGGGAGATAGAGAGTGCAAGCGACCAGCGACCTACGGCTTTCACTCGAGGAAACAGTCCCTGCCAAATACTGTACCTGCACTTGTATCTGCGCCTGTACACAACCAAAACTTTCCGACTTCTTCCAAGAAACTAATTCCTTGCCAGTTCTCCAAGACTGAATGCTCCGCCAATGGTTGATCCATTTCTCTCGCACCTTTGACTAACAGCGATATGTTTCCCTCGCAGCAAGCATCCAGTCACCAATTTCGAGAATTCATCCCCCAGACCACCAAAAGAAAGCCCCCGGGATGGCAATATGAGACCCTTAGTATCTGTTTTCATTATCTTCAGCGTCGTTATCAGTAAAATTAGCAGCATTGTGGATAGCCATTTCGAGGCCTGTCTCCTTACCGAAAACGAATGAAACACTCTCTTCTCTATTTTCTTCGCGTTCCCAAAGTTCATCACTAGTTAGCTAGTTGGTTGTAGGAAAGCTTTCGCGAATGTTGAGTCAACTCCGTAGTCCAGTCCACATCTCCACCAAAGTGAGTTTCTAGGTATCAGTTGGTCCAGCAAAGCCACTGCAGGCTTAAGTGCTGGGGGCTGGCTGCAAAGCCCTCCGCTGCCCGTCATCCCAAGGGTGGAGACTGACGAGACATAAGTCGGCAGCAATAGGAAAGGAACGCCATGTCTCTCATGGATCCAGGGAAATACGTATCAGCTTAAGTCAGACAACATAATCATATACAAGGGCCTGGAATGAATTGAAACTTTGCTTCTATTTTCTCTCCGAGTAGCGATCTAGACCTGTACACATACTTGGATAACTCCTGGCGAAGCTTGTCTGTTATTTGGGATTATCTAATAATTTTTGGCAGAACAAACGTCCGGTTGACGAGAGCAGGTGAGTCCGGTGCTTCATTTAGTAGTATTGTAGAGCTACCACTGTGAAGTCGATTCCGAGCTCGTACCTATGGGCGCTTCAAATCTAGCTTCGAGCTCCAACCACGATGGAACATTGTTGACATCGTCCATATACGTACCAAAATAAGAATAGGGGACTCGAAATTTTTCGCCTATTAGACTGGAGCCCATTGGCTCTCTGACAGTTTAAAACAGTTTCTTGTTGCGTGGAACTGGCGATAGAATGGTGAATTTTCCGGAGGTTTAAATGACGAGGAGTTGAACTCAGACTGAGACCATTCAAGGGGAAGGTTTATATGAAAAGCTTGGTATTCATCGGCATGAATTCCACTTTCAATGAGCAGTCCCTTTGAAGAATACTTCTAAATATTAGACTCTATCTTTTAACTTCCGGAGGAGTTTGAATTCACGGTGCTTTTTAAAAGAAGCAGCTCGAACCAAATCCATCTCTGAGTTTACTGGAGTTAATCCATAATTGATCAGAAGCTTAATCAATCTATAGCTTTCTTCTCGTCCAAAAGCAGCAGATACAGCATTTTCATACGTGCCTACATACCTAGGTACATATCGTTCGCCAATGAACGGGTATGTAAGGCCAACAAGAATGTTTGGATCAGCTCCATTCTTTAGTAGAAGCTTGACTGTGCGTATAGGGTCTGGTGCGTACAATATTGCACCGACCAGAGGCGTGTAGCTGGACCGCGGACATTGGTGTGAATTGCCACCACGAGGGACTAGATTCTCCGGAATATGGTGAGGAACGCCATCTAGAGCTCCCGCTATATCAGAATCGTTACTACCGTTTGCTTTCATTTCCTTCAGAAGGCGCTTTATCTGACCATTCTTGCCTCTCTTTGCTGCACGTTTCAACCTCCAGTGTAGATGTCGCTCGATAGCAGGTTCAGCCAAATTCTTTGCCGTGCGGCTGAACTCCCCGGGTAGTTGCTTGGTAATACATTTCTCATCGCGTCTCCCTCTAGAAGCAAACTTTTGCGCGTCTTCAAACAGAGAATCTTCCAATTCCTGTTCAGCATTATATGCTGCATGTATCATATTGTCCAAAATATCATCGTTATTTAAGCGTAGCAAATGAACTCCACTATCTAGAAGTGTTTGGACCAGCTTGAAATCACCCCGGCTCGCTGCGAGAGACAATCGAGTCCGGCATTTTGGATCGTCGAAATCAACCTTGACTCCAAGCCCATGGAATCCTTTCACGATCTCGACATGCCCATTGGTAGCTGCAGCTAAGATTGGTTGCTCTCCATCCTTCGGATCCACGATAACATTGGCGTCAGCAGCGAGAAGGTATTCGAGAGCCCTTACTTCCCCATGCGTGGCAACCCAATTTAAAGCCGGAGCGTTATATTTGTGTACGTTTTGATGGTAGAGTCTGAAATTTAGGACTCGATAGAAATAGGGATGAGTCCGGATGAGCGCATTTAAGTCGGATGGTAAAAGGTCAGCCGCGATAATTGAAGTAAGCTCGACGGGCAATGAGGAAGCGACATGGTATGGTGCGAGTATGAGGTGAAAATAAAATGAACGGAAGTTGAACTGTCTGTGTTTTGATTTTCTTAGATTATATAACCCCTATTAAACTACCCCGTAATTTTGTTAGGTAGGTAGAATCACTCGACCCGCATCTCTGCCCAATAAGAGGCCTCATCACGATGCTAATGTGAGCTATCAACGGATCGGAACCTGTTGACAGCTCTCATTCCTCCTAGGCCTTCGGGGTATTGCGATATGCGAGGCATTCTGTTGTCTCATTTTTGGGTCAATGAGGCTCTACTTAATCAAGGTCTGTTAGCAGTCAAATACATACCCTGCAAATCAACAAGCCACTCAATTTTGAGAATCATGCCTGCCGGCCTAATGTTAAGGAGAATCTTTAAAGAAGCGAAGGAGCGAAGGAGGGAGGCAAAAGGGTATTGAAGATAGCTAGTAGTATAGTTTGATTTCGATATGGTTCCCTGGAAGCACTTCACCTTCCGTGTTACCATCTGATGCTGAAGGCCGAGAAATCTCTGCCGATATGGCCTGCTTATTTGGAATATGTTGCACGACATCATCATCAATTCGTATTTTCAGCCCGTTTTCTTTGACATGGAATAGATCGATTTCAAGATCCTGGCTGAAATTTCGCTTTTGTGAAATTTTTGTTCGCAAGTCGTGCGCGGTGCGTTCTTTCAAGAATATCGCTGTATGGTATTCATCTGATTTCTGCTCCCCGTCTTGAAAACGAATATAGAAACACGTTGTTGGTGTCTCTTCTTTTATGTCAAATGGTTTATATTTCGCGGGGGAAGACTCGCAACTTTCACCAGATTTCATGCGTTTGACAAAGGCTTTGCGTTGAGGAATTGCGTCTTCTGGAGTAATTGCACTTGGATTCTCACCCAACGAGGCCTTACGCGTAGAAGTCTCCCCAGCTGATATAGGCGTGGGATAATTCGCTGCACTCCGCTCCTTGAACCGGTCCTCTGTTGTGGAGGAAGGCGTTGAACTTTCGAGAGTCGTTTCGTGTGGGAATTGCTTTCGTTCATCTAAAAGCTCGATTGGAAATAAATCAGGATCGTCTTTCGTGTCGCCGGGAATATTGAATCGAGTGACAGGCTGGTGCGAAGAGAAAGCTCTTTGCATTTCTGCCAACTCCGCATCTAGGTTCCTTTGCATGCTTCCCCTCCGCTCATCCCCAGGGAACTGAATGCTTGTATCGGTACCTGTTCGGCCGTCTCGCTTTCGCTTGCCAAGGCTATCACTCCCTTGGTCTCTGAGATAGGTAACCTTGCGCTTCTCAATTGCTCGTTTGAGTTGTGAAACATCGGTGAACATTTTGCGCTCCGCTCCGTGGTCACGGAATACTTTCACTTTACAGTAGCTCAGCTCAGCTATATTCTCTCCAATGGTCTCTGTTTTAGCGCAAAGTCTGAGGGCAGACCCTTTGACTCCTTTGGAGTTGCTGAAATCCGTTGAAAGAAGGTTGAACCGGATGCCCAGCCTGCAACTTGGTCTACCCAACGCATTTGCTGACCATCTGATAGTAAATCCATCTAGAGAAACTCTTTCCACGTCATAGTTTGGAGCTCCACTTTCATTCTGATTCAGTTCTACCAGTTCCACTGCATGGGGTTTGCGGTCACTGCCCTGGGTACTGGATGATGATCTGGTTTTCCATAGACTCCAGCAGGAGGCTGGATTCGACGCATGCTGTATTGCATCGAAACTTATGCGGATTGAGGTTCGATATTGTGTTGAAATGGTATGTTCTGTGGTAGGTCTTGAGTCGGCGATGGTTAAGGAGTATCGTTGGCCCTTATTCAAATAGGTTATCGGAGTATCGTTGGGGCTGTGAATCATCGCGGTCGGTGTATCGAGTGAGATTTTATACCGGAGACTGTAATACTGTTAGATGAAAATTCTGCTATGTGAGTATCCATGCACAAGTGTACCTAGGATTGTCGCCAACGCTCGATTCATCAATCCCTGAGGAGTTGCCCGCGAACTGCAGCATGGCCTGATCGTTGATATTCACATTATCGCGGACTACCTCGCTGGGCCCAGGAAAGCTACGAGGTATGTCATCGGGCTGAACGAATGAACCGGGTTGGTATGGTAATATCGGGTTTCCCCAAGATAAATCGGGAGCTGCCGGTGCGAGATATTGTTGATTAAACGGGTCGACATGTTTGATAGAATTGGTTTTGTGCAATGGAGTGACTACACTTGTGAACTGATCCAACAGACCTTCGGGCGTTAATAGCTTTGATGGGGTATGTAGATCGCCAGCCGGGCCATGAAGCCCTGTATTGAATGCTCCGAGCCTTCGATTGGTGTTATGATTAGCAGCGAAATCTGGAAGTGACTGGTCATCCAGAAAGGGAGTGAAGCGGATTTCGGGTGTTGCTTGGTTGGCAGCGGTGGGATGCAAATCTCTGGGGTTGACGGGTCTGGAAGATCAGGAACAGTGAAGCCATTAGTACATCCCAGATGTGAAAGACAATCTCAATTCAAAATGAGGTCTGAAAAAAATGAGGGGATCCGAATCGCACGTACCGATCCTTCGCTTCTTTTTGCGAGGCAGGTATCAAAATATCAGAGAAATTTGCTTGGAACTTCTTGATCAACCCCCTATCAGGCTTCCGGTCGGTGTTTCTGTGCAGGGATAGGGCAATTAGAAGGGATGATCCAAGACAACTGGTGATTGAGGAGAGTTGTAGATATACCTGCCACTGAACATGTTGATTTATCGCGAGTCCTGGCAAAAATGTATTCAAAGCATGCCGAAGAAGGTTGGAAACGTGGTCCGGAAAAGGCAAGCGAAAGCTCCTTTGTTGGACTAAAAGGATGTGAGGGGCATGATAATGGCTGGGACATAACGGCGGAATGCAACGGGCCCCGGCAGGGATACCCGCTGTGGCTTAGTGCAGCAAGACGAGACTGGGAACGACAGATTAGGTGCTAGTACCTCGTAAAATCAATGGCAAAAAGAGGGCAAATCTCATTTGGTGGGCCCAAGGTATTGATCAACCGACTTAATTGGATTCCATTGACCTGTATGGAGTAGTACTATTATCATCCCTGCGTTCGACTGTTTGATGATTAGTTTTTTCACCATGAACCACGGTTTACACTTGTTGTATCTGGATTTTCATGCTTTTCAAATATTAGTGAATCACAGCAATGCTCGACACGCGAAATACCATAGTGATACTGGAGAATGGGGCTGAGGGATACTAATTATGAGACCTTGAAGCACTGATCATCGAGCCCCGAGTTTAGTGGATCTAAAAGGACGGATGGACGTAAAGTACAGTGGGTCTCTCAGCACTTGGAGCGAGTGAAATCCTTTCAAAGGTATGCGAACATCTCGGCCACCGGTATCCTCAGCCAGCCAATCAGCATCAGCACTACATCGAAGCATATCGGATATCCAACTTGTACGTTACTATCTGGTCTGGTGGATGTTTCATGAAAGCAGATTGCGAAATAGACTTATATTCGTAATTTCATTTAATTAACGCTGGCACATGGGGTAGCACCTGGCATCTAGGGCTGAAGCCCATCTCATAATAAAGAAATTAACTTTATACATGAAGACCAAATAGCATCAGTAACATCGATGACCTTTCAATTTAGTGCTTCGCTTGCTCTGTAGAGACGTCAGTAACTATTCCTCTAGTAGAGGATTTCCTGTTCAAACTGCTTACCCTTGTGAACATCGGCCTTGGCGTCGTGCGCCTTCTCGTCCTTCTTGTCAACGAGGGCATCCTTGGCAGCAGTGGCCCGGGTGCTGAGCTTCGCATCGTCGTCCTTCGCGACTTGCTTGTTGGTCTCCTTGGAGGCTTCGGCACCAGTGCCTTGAACAGTCTCGGAGACGTACTTGGCGGCGTCCTAGATATGATTGTCAGTCTATGTCAGATGCTTGATAGGGCGCGGTCGCCTACCTTGACAGTTTCCATTGTGAAGAATAGGAGGGGATTTGTGAAAATTGGTAGATATCGATGTGTTTGTTAAATTCTGATTCTGAGATTGAATGAATTGGAAATAGGAGATTTATATAGTTGAAGATGTTCGATAGTTGGTCTGCTCTGACATCACACTGTGTCATTATTCCTGGTTTAGCCGCATGACGTCAACCACCTCGGCAAGTGCCACTCGTATAGAACTGGCTAATTCCGGGGTAAATAACCCCAAAAAACTTGGTCAGGTTGATCATACGATAATCGATCACGTTATTTTCAAAGAACCTTATAGAACCATGCCAAGTTTATTTACGTCGATAGCGTCAGTGGCCCAATAAAGGCGTCAATAGCCGGGAAATGGAAGAGACCTGGCCCTGATTTACGGAAGTGTCCGCAGCCACACGATTTCACAAGATAACTTGGTTAAGCTATGTCAAATAATCACTGCCCAGTGTTGGGGGTATAAAATAGGATGGTCGTAATTATGCTTCAACAGATTCCATTCAAAAACAAGGGTTGACAATTCGTTGATTATATTTCTTGAACCACTTCGGAGCACTACTAGTGCTATCGCCATAGCTCAAGGTGAATAATCAACTTCAGTCAAGATGTTCAACTTTCAGGGCCTCTACTAGCATTCTACATATTAGCTGCAGACGTGTAGATTCTCTAGACAAATATTCTAGATTGCAAGCAAATTAGTATCAATTTTTGAAGTAAATCAACACACGAACCATTCTGCATGATTATATAATCTTCTTCTTAATTAAGATTGCTTTGTTGTCTGACCCCCTTGATCGGTACTCAAATTTCTGATAAGACAGCAATGCGTCTAAGAAGTGATTGTTTAGCCGAAATAGATCTCTCAAAGCTTCATATCATCAGGGAGATCACGCGCTCCGATGCTTCCTCAATATTCGAGGTAGATATAGATGCGAAAAGTATGCGCTGAAGCTTTTCCACAACAATGGGGACCCTGGATATACGGAAAGGGGTCGTGATTTAAACCGATTTCGCTGTGAACTAAATGCATACAAGAAACTACACGCCCCCGGCGCCTGTGAGCGCGGATTTGTCCCTAAATTCTACGGCTACATTGATCGGATGGATCCCGTAGCATTCCATCCTACTTTCCAACAATTCACCCACGACAAGTTCAACCCTAGAGCAATATTACTAGAATACATCCCTGATGCAGAGGACCTAAACTGCGTGAATTATTCGGAAGAGCTCTACCCACAGGCAATTGAGGGCATGAAGGAGATACACAGGGCGGGTGTCCATCATCAAGACATTTACCCCAAAAATATCCTCCTTGTTCATGGAAACCCCGATAGACTGATGTGGATTGATTTTGATGTTGCGACGACTTTCGAAGAGCTGGGTCCTGAGCAGCAGGCCCGATGTGACCACGAGATCGCGCTTGTGAAGGGGTTTGGTGAACTACTGGTAAGGGCTTCGCTGTTTTCGATTTTTATCGGCATATTAACTGATGGATACAGGGAGAGGATCAAGCTGAAGGTCTTCCGCCGAATACAAAATTCTATTGAAGATTTCATGGGACTGAGACACTCTGTGGATCTGCATTCAACCAAAGTTGGGTTTGATGCCATAACGACACCCACAGATCTACTAGATCTGCATCAGAGGGCTACTGATAATCTACGAAATTTATGTCATAACTCACAGCGCGTTTGCTGTGAGGTACCAGATTTGAATGCTCAGAAGATTGATTTGCCAAATATGTACAAGTTGTATTGATGCGAGTATATGAAATCACTTGAACACCTATGCATCTCGCATAAAAAAGCGAGAAACCCTGAATGCATGAAATATTCCCGATGCGACGATAAGCTAATAACAAGATAGAAAAATATATTTACATGGAGCAAGTCCTGTTAGATTCCAGGTCTTAAGAAAGGCTGGAGAGCAACGAAAATGCAAGGATGGTTTACGACGAACAGCTGAAAACGCCGCCGACTGTTCCATCTCTATATTTGTTCCTCTGGAGTATTTGTTAGCGCTTGGTCTTTCCTATGTGATGAACGGAAATGAAGTAAATGGCACACTTACAATATCAATCACGCAAGAGTAGATACCGGCACCCAATGTCACGAGTCCAATAATGAGAACGAGAATATTAAGAGCTCCCAATGCAAGGTTTTTAGGCGTGAAGATGCTTCCCTGTTTAATGAGAAGGAACCACATCATAGCCGGGAAGTAGAAAGTAAATCCGGACAGGAAAAGAGCCGACATTAGCGAGAGCAGATCATCGAAGAATGGGATAACTTCGGCAATGATAAAAGCGAGGATGATAGCGGCCGTGATCGTGGCCAACCAGGTGATCCATCCTACCGGAGTGTTGATGAATCGGATGTAGGAGTTTTTGAAGATACGACCGTGAACCATGCGTCCAAATACCACCGCATTGATGGAGCCACTGATGAAGATGACGGGGAGAGCGATACCGAAGACAACTCTGCTCAGAAGCGGACCGGCCGAGAGGAGAGCAGGGCTTTGGACATCTTGGCCAACAAAGGCGTAGATGAGTGCACCAGTCAAGGTATAAACCACCATCTCAATAGCTCCCAAAGTGCAGACGGATTTTTTGAAGTCCTTTGGTGTATGCATCTCATCCATGAACGAGATCTGACAGATGGTGATGGTGTAGGCGAAAATGATGTTCGTAACCGAGATGAATGTTTCCGCAAAGGTGATATTGGGCTTAGGCCAAGCTGACCAGTTCACGTTGGACAGTCCCGTCGAATCTGTGGCCTGAACACCAGTGCCAATCACAGTGACACCGACAGCAATCAAAATTGAGGCAAAGTCAATGTAGCCGAGAATCGCCATCTCGGTGAAACTAGGCGGAATGGCGAGAAGCAGAAGGATAACAGCCGACACAACAGCAAACACAATAGAGCAGATGCCACTACCAGTGATCGTTGTAAGGGCAATAGAACCAGTGAGACAATGCGATCCAATCAGGAATACCAGCATCAAACTCAACATTCCAGTGATTAATTCATATCCAAATCGACCCCAGCGATCACCGAATACACCGAAAAGCACCTGGCCCGCGTCGGCGTAGTTGGCGATATGGGGATATTTGACCTTAACCTGGCCAACGACATAGCTTGTGTAGATTGCGACAAGGCCGATACCAATGCAGCAAATGACTCCAGCGACCATACCCAAAGTGGCGAATGTAGAAGGAATAGACAAAGTTCCCAATGCAACAGCTTCTGTGATAAGCACCACCGTAAGTCGTTTCCACCCCAAGCGACTGAATTTCTTAATTCCATGCTCGTGTATTTGCAACTCTCTCGCGCTCATATTATCAGGGACCAAGCCATCGCCATTTTGCGCCTCTGCCGAAAAGTCGATCTTGGCATCGCTGCTTCCGCGAACCTCCATTTTGGGCGACTGTGAAAAGTTCAAAACGAATGCGATGAAAGTAAAACAGACAAAATGCAAAGATTGTCGAGAATCGCGCTGATCAATGTTATTTGAAGAAAGAGAAAGCTAGGAAATTTTTGACATTCGAAGAACCTTCAAATTGGAAGCTTCCATTCAAAAAAAATGGCCTCCGATATCGCGCATCTCGCCGAATTAGGACTAGCTCGCTCCACCCTTGCCGTAATCGGAAGGTCAAGCGTGTCAGATCGTCTTGCCACTCGAGAAAAAGAGCGATCGGTTACTAATTGATGAATATTCGGCATTTATTCTATTTCATTTTGTTTTTCAATTTGACTCGAATGTTTCAGGTTGTTCAATATAGGACAGGGGTTGCCATATCTACTACTTGACTCATAAACTGACTTGTAGCCAGGTATCGAAGTACTTTGCATGATCCTACTATCCAATGCTTCAAAATGTTATGATTGAACACGCCACGTGGTGGCAATTGTAGTCCCACTTGGGGCCTGGGGAGTGTTGCAAAACAATAGACGGAGCGGAAGGAAGAAAGCATCCGAGGCACCTAAGTATGGGGGAAGCTTTCATGAACGTCAGCATGTGGTTACATCGAAAGCAAGTACCTCCTACTAGTAAATGCCAACCTTTCTTAAAAGCAAGTGAAGCGAATCTGGAATTGACTAGTAGTTAAAATGTGTCATTCGTCGTTTAGCACGGGGTAAGTAAGAATGCACGCTCATGTTTAGCCGTCGCGGTCACAGAGTCTAACAAGTGAGAGCAATGGTTCTCTCATTTCCCTAACTTAAAGTATTTATGCTTAACCAGCTATCCAGTCACGTTCGAAGGCGTCTTACTAGTGTATTTTCTGCAGCTGCTCTATGTACTTATGCAAACTTCATGCTCTGGAATGCTCTCGATGTCAAATGGCATGGTTCTGATGGGCTCGGAGCTTCGTAACAACTCCGACTTGTAGACCCACCATGAATCGCCCCAGGCCGAAGTATTCCCACTTGCCCAGTCTTAAGTGGATTCCGAGGTCGGCCATTGAGTCATAAGAAGTCTTTGGGAGATTGAGTCACTCGGAAGGTTAGATCCGTCGAGCATGAGAGCCTCCAAAGGTTAATGGTATGGTGCGAGCTGTGTGGCTGGGTCGAATTGAGGTCCAGGCCCTGTTTTCGCCATGCGCAAGAGCTAGAATGCATTCGGGGAACATCCAGTGCCGACTCATAGGGCCTTAATTCATTGATGGCTCTTTCATAGCCTTGCAATACATTTCCTGTCACGGATAACCTTGAAATATCTTGAAGAATACGCAGGTTTCTAGGACGCAAAAGGAGTCGCCTTAAAATAATTCCTAATTCTCCCTCCACTGCGAAAATCTTCAACCCGCAATTATCAAGTTTTGTCCTTCCAGCAATACTCCTGACTTCACATAGAGTAGTGCGATATAAGTCGTTGGCACTCATATAGATAAGTAAGTACGGCGCCCCCTAGCAATTTAATCAACCAAAATCGAATTGGCCTTCAAAAATCTTAGCCATAAAAGAACATCATTTAATACCTTCTGATCTGTCGTCGGATTCTGGGGGTGCAACAATTAGCAGGCAGTACTCGGTAGCAATATGACTATTTACGGATTATTATTGGAAGCTGCAAGGAGCCAAAAATATTTCAAATATCACATCCAGGGAAGGCCAGACTCTCTCCGATCGCAGGATGCCTTGGATTTGCTTCTTCAGTACTCCGTACTCCAGCTAATAGTGTAATGTACATTCGGGTTTGCATTTGACACTTTTGATTTGAGCATCGATATTGAGGTCTAACTTCGATCGTCGAGTATTTATATGAGTCTCTAAAAAGACTAGGCGAAATAAGATCCAACGTAGTAGGCTACTATATCATATAGTAGCCTACTACGAACATGATGTTCATAGTAAGTAGTACTTGCTACATTAGTATCAGACTTTTGTCCACACAAACTCTATGAACTCAACAACTTGTTAGGTATTAGAAGGATTTCCGATCTTTTCCTTGAGCCGATGGGCGCCGCCCCTTCCCCATCAATAATACATGTGATTTAAAATTCGCTATACCGGTTGTACCAAAATGCAGAATATCGGCCTCCAGGGTGAATTAACTTAATTTAGGTGGACTTGCATATCGATAGGTATATGTATGTTGAGCACTAGTCAATCTTGATATATTTTGTGGGGTAGTGTTTTGTGATGTGTATTTTTTGAGTGCCCCAACACTTATTTATCCTCCTTGAAGAACCGGATTTGAAACTCCATAACCCCTGACCATACTTAATCCTCGAGTTTCTCCAAGTCACTATTGAGATGGTGGCGGTCATCGACTGCAGGACTGAGATCTGGGCGCGAACCGTGGGGCGGGACAGCTGCTAGTGCCAAGGGGTGAAGAAGTCGCAAGAGCAGTATGATCGCCCCTCACTCCACCAACTACTGTCAGTAGGACATCACATGTCGATTGAACAGCCCCACAATATGACATTGTTGGCAAACAAGGCGCAACGATAGGCTTAATAGGGGGCTTGGTGAAAGGCAGCTTGCCGTCAACTCGGTCTTCATTGGAAGCAGACTAAACCCAAAACCGTGATGATTGGCAAAGCTGAACACGAACCATGACGGCCAGTGCTGCGAATAAAGCGATCATTCACGCTGCGCCTTGCGGTCGCAAAGGTTCATTTTCTTTCATCTTTCAGCAGCGAAGAATATGTCTCAACCTAAGCCGATTCAAATCGTCCTGTGTTTCGATGGAACGGGGAACACCTTTCGTGCTGATGGCACAGAGACTAATATCCTGAAGATTTGTCGAATGCTACAAAGGACGGATGAGCAACGTGAGTTTTTGCGCTTTGGTTCTCTTGCTTGTGTCAACAGGACTGATCTAACATTCCAACAGTTGTTTATTATCAGCGTATGACCTCAAACCCCAAATCTACCCCAAGCATGTTTCCCGCCACTAACAAATCCCAGCCGGTATTGGCACTGAAATCACGCCGGGATCACTGGCAGCTACGACACTGAAGAAAAGCAGCCATCTGGGAAAGAGCAAAACAATCAGTCAGGCTTTGGGGGAATCATTTGACCAGCATGTTTTGGGTGGCTACAGGTTCTTGATGCGACACTACCGTGAAGGTGGAAATATTTACATATTTGGCTTCTCGCGTGGAGCCTACACAGCTCGATTTTTGGCAGAGATGCTCGACTATGCGGGACTGCTTGGCCCCGACAACGAAGAGATGATTCCTTTCATATGGGATGCCTTTTCGCAGTGGAAGTTAGCCCGTTACGAGGGAACCAGCAAAAGAAAGAACGCGACTGATTTCTTGAAGAACTGCCGGGAGACATTGTGTCGTCCAGTGACGAGGGTGAAGTTTTTGGGACTGTTTGACACAGTCAACAGCATTGCTGATTTCGAAATAAACAACGACACGATGCCATCCGCTCGAGTGATCCGACATGCCGTTAGTATTGACGAACGCAGAGTCAAGTTTCAACCGGTTTTATTGGACCCAGGCGTGAAGCCCCCAAAGAAGACCGGCAGTAGGAGTACGGTTTATAAAGAACATCTGGATCCTGTTAAAACGGAGCCCCTGGTTGTCCCTGGTCTTGACCGCTCCAAGGAAGATCTGGAGATCCACACCGACCCTGAGAAAGAAAAAGGGTCGAAGCAGAAGGAGGATGACGAGACCCAAGATTTGGAAGAACTCTGGTTCCCGGGTGGCCACGCAGACATTGGAGGTGGATTTCAGCGTGAGGCTGATGAAGAGTCCCAGCTAAGCCATGTTCCACTTGTTTGGATGGTTCAGGAAGCTCAGCGTGCAGGAATTGAGTTCGATCAAGAAAAGCTCTATAAGTACAAATGCTTGGAGAAGTGGGAAGAAGATCCCTCTGCCAGCACTCACTTTCATGAAGCGCTACGGCAATCCAGCACGGAAGGCCTATTACACGACCGTATCGGTTTCGGTGAAGGAGTGTCGCCTATTTCTGTGTTGGCGTGGCGTTTGATGGAGTATCTCCCTATACGCCGCTCGGACATGCAGCCAGATGGCTCGTGGAAATTATGCCATTGGCCACTTCATCGTGGAAAGCCTCGAAGCATTCCTTCGAATGCGCTTATTCACGGATCTGCCATTCATCGATTGCAATCAAATCAGGAATACCGCCCGGGGAACATGGTCATTGGTGGTGGTAGCAGGACTGCGAAGGATGCTCCTGTCGAATTTGGAATCGGACAGTGGGAGATCCTTCGTCATAAAGGAGATCCAACTCGTGAAACTTATACTCGGAAGGGCTGCAGAGATCATCACTAGGTCAGGGTGATTGAATGAAGGCTCAGGTGCGTGTGGTTATAATTGGGCGCAATGTGCCGAGACGGACGGAAGGACTGTCGAGTCTCTTGTTTCATAATTATTAGTATTTATCAATTAGAATGCCGTAGGCCAGGAGCCAATAAAACTGAAATTAAATAAATATTTTTTAAACAGATATCAGCAGCAGTGAGTCGGCGCGGTTTGCATCTCTTGAGAGTTGAAGAGTTGATTTTACTAGGCTTGATCTCCCGGAGTCGGTTTTAATTCCCAGGTAGCACTGTCTTTGTAACAGAAGTAGGGCCTCGGATCCTCCCGAGGATTCATCTTTCTCAACTTTCTTTCTGTACAACACACTGCCTATTATGCCTAGGTATTCTTTCAACTTTCAGCTTTCATGTGCAACAAAATGGAGCCTGGAACTTTGTTTTGCCCAGTAGTACTCGCCAGTAGCCTGAGGCACCAACCCTCTACTACTTATATCTCTCACCTTCACCTCCTGCACCTTCACCAATACACACATCTCAGTGCACATTGCCCCTATCTCCCTCTTGGTACTTCCTCGCTCGGATAAATCAATGAGATAAGATCACTTATTTTTCTTACGGTGAAGTTGTGAGTGGACAAAGCACATAAGTAATGATATGGTGATCATGAGGTTAGGGACAGAGATGAAAACTTGGGAGTGAAGTGACTGACGATTGAGAATAGATCCGCACTCTCTCAGAGATGCCACAGCTTCTTGAAAAAGCAAAGAAATCGACCAGAGAGGCGCCTCGCGAGCACTCCACCCAGCTTCCAGGATTAAAGCCATTGTTTCCATCAAGAGCAAACCTTTGTTTTCGATGAAAACAATGACTTTGTCAAATGTGGTTAGTATATTCTTTGTTTGTCTCTCATTCACATCATTCACTCTTCCACATAAAGACCAGCAAAATACCATATCTCCTATCTGACACCATCGAGATAGCCTCACTGCTGAGAATCGGTCTTCCGTCACCCAAACTCCGTATCAATCATGACCAGCAAATTTTTCCCTTCCCGAGGCCAATCGTCCTACAAAAGACCTAGAGATACCAAGTGGGAACAATACGTTGAATCTGGAAGATTGATTCAGAGCTGGATTCGAGACCCAAACGAGGAGGGATGTATTGTTCCTCAATCCCACCTAACATTCTCCGACCTTGAAAGACAAGGCTGGAAAATTGAAAAATACCGAGGCGCACCTTTCCCATCAGGATGCACCCCCGATGCCATTAGCCTAGGGATACCATACGATCCACCAGAGTTACGCAAGAGAGACCGTTCTACTCAATTGGTATCAATGTACTTTGTGCCGAACAACCATACTTATTCTACCCATCGATGGGCTTCAAGAGTCGCCAAATGCGCAATATTCATCACCAATATCGAGCGAAACTTAGGAGCTCCACGACCATGGATCTCAGAACTTCTCAAGGCAGTTTACGAGAGTAGGTTTCCCCTTCAGACTCTGCGACACATATTTGTCACTGTAGTCGTCAATGAAGATACTAAACACTTAGTCAAGGATCTTCTTTACACGGATGAGCGAGGGCTTTCTTGGCCTGACACCACCCGACGGTCGTGGGAGCACCAGACTCCGGAATATCATGCAGTGCTGGGGACGCGGATAGGGAAGATGGTGGGATATTTTGTTCTTGGCTCATATCCACGAGGGACACAGCGTATTGTGCGAGTAGTTACCTGGGCGGGAATACTCAATTCTGTTACCCTGAGATTTGATCTTGAAGAGAGTTCGTAGACGACGGGCTTCAAGAAACATGTAACATAACCTACAAATTGACTTTCATTAACATTCAGGTTTCTCAAAATGTGCATGATGGTAGAGCAATGAGATGATCAGGCACCGTCAAAACCGGAGAATTTGATCTGCCGTAGTAAAGCTCCGCCCCCCAAAAAAGATAGGATAAATAAAAAAAGAAATAATAATGATTGAGTACGTCCATGGTTACGCTCAAATGTCCTATTAGATCTGCTGGTTAATACAATATTGAGCAGATGAGAAGGTGAGCTTTCCACAATGTGTTAAACACATACACGGTAGAAAAGCATAGAATACTGTGACAAAATACTATTTTACTCTCTATTATTTTAAAGAGTAGTTGATTTCGATTTCGATTGATTAAATCGAAATTGGATTTCACAAGATTGACTGACTTTCGTCACGGGCATGCATTTTGAAGTGAATAATTCGCCTCTCAATTCATATGGCAGTTCGTCCATGACCCTTTCCTTATCATGCGTGAAACAAAAAGCTTCGGCTCATGCCTTAAAGAGCGGACAACAAAATTCTCCCATCCCTTCTTCCACCCAGTCTCTCCAGGATAAGGACACTTGTCGAAGGCCAGCCGAAGTCTGAAGGCCTCCTGGTATTTAATTCCTTCCCAGTCATATAAGTCCATCCAAATTGGCAGTGGAAAGCGCCCGACTTGGAGACGGACTGTGTATGTCTGGGGAAATAAAGCCTCATACAGAAGTTTGTGGTCACATGGCCGAGTTCCATTTTCGTATTGTATTTCGCGATCAGTTATCGCGAGCTCAAGACTTAGATATGCTGCGGCCAGCGTGCCACTCGAGCTGGTGATGTCGAGGTTTTCTTCCAGAATCGATTTATTTAATATCTTCCAGTCAATCTCTGCAACAAATGTAGCTACATTATCACCACCGAAACTGAGCTGCAGTTGTAAGCTTTGATGTTCAAAAAGATTGGTACTGTTTGAGGCTTACGTGGCCGGTCCCATCTGGTCGAAACATGATGTAGCTAGTGACATCGTTGTGATACCAGCGCTCAGCTGTCAGTATATTAAGAAGTGAGTTTTCACTTAAATGCATGTTTGTAAAGAATCCGCTGATATTTGATCATTCTAGACTCATGGCCTGCCGGGGATGGAATTGATGTCTTGGACCCCAACTTCCCCTCTTTGGGATTTAGGCCCCCCTCTAAGCTGCTATTCTTGTACATCTCTAGATATGATAATTGCCTGTTTATAATCCAAGCTAGGATCCTATGAATATTGAATAACTAAGTGTATGGTATATCACGAAGATCGTTTTTCAAATACGGTTAGAAATACTTGCGATATTACTTGCATGCCTTCTAAGCCACAGCTTGGATCTTTTTCCTGGCTTTTACAAAAGATCAACCGCACGATTATCACGCATCGAGGAGTCCGCGGCTAACACAATCCTAAGAGATCGAATCGCGTCCTCCATGTGCTGGGACAAATCCCGATCCGTGAGGATAGAGTCAAGCAAAAACTGCTGCTCACGGGCGCAAAGTGCATTATGATCCGGTTCATCCTCCATCGACAACATTTCATCTCGCGGGGAACCATCAACCATAGTACTGACGCGTAATTTTGATGTCTTCGTGTGGCTGTCAACATTAGCTGAGCCTCCTAAGGTCGTCGTGCTTTTCTCGTCCATAACAATAGAGACAGAACCCCTTGGACCGATCACATCCTTGACGAAATATGCAGTTTCGGACATCATTGGCCCCCAACCAGCCTCATACCAACCGACCGAGCCATCGGCGAAAATTACTTGCAAATGTCCGTAGTTAACCTGATCCCCCGCGGATATTTCATCGCTGAGAGCCAGACCCATACCACGGACTTGAACAGGCTTTGAATCTGTGATTTGGAGCATAACGTCCAAGTAATGGACTCCACAGTCAACGACGGGATTCTTCGCATCTTGAAGAAGTCGTTTGTGAATATTCCATGCCTCGCCAGTCGATCGCTGATTCAAGTTCATTCGCATTACAAAAGGTGGGCCGAGTTGTCGGGCCTGGTGAATAAATTCCACCCAGCTGGGATGGTGTCTGAGAATGTATCCGATCACCAACTTGCGATTTGTTCGGCGTGCTGTGTTCACGACTCTCTCAGCTTCTGCGACAGTCGCGGCTAACGGTTTCTCTACAAAGACGTGGGCACCGGCCTCCATTGCCATCACGGCGTATTCTGCGTGAGTCGCAGTGTGCGTATTAATTGATACCACATCTGGTTTCAGGGAAAGCGCCTCTTGTAAATTAGAAAGAGTTTGATAGCCCTTCAGCTCCTCCGGCAGGTGCTGGATCGGGCTTCGGTTCACGAGACTGATAATCTCGAAGCCTGGATTGTGGTGATAGGCCAGCGCGTGGCTGATACCCATCTGGCCGAGGCCAATAACTATCACAGTCAAGGGTTGGCGGTGCTGCTCCATTTCAAAATTGAGACCAGGGTTGATTTAAAACAGTTCACTGTTGCCTAAGAGAATGCTTCGACTGTGATGACTGAGGGATTCCCCGCAGGATTGAACCCTTGCCGTAGAGGGCTAGTCATTCTGGAGACATTCAGCCCCCAAAAAGTGACCCACCCACTCTGAGAACAGTAAACAGTATCTATAAGTTAAATTTTCTGCAGTAAGTATCATGTCTATAACCTCCGTACGGGGTAGGGGGTACCAAAAGGATGTTAAGTTGCTCATTATTGGGCGATTGCAGCTGAAAGCTTGTGTGATTCATCCAAAAATTGAGTCGGTCGCAAATCCCGAAACTTGGGCCTGGAAACCAGATGCGAAACAGTCACCAAATATTAGTGTGACGAGTCTGCAGTCTCATGTTCAACATGATAGATTATCTTGCAGGCTCTACATGATGATGTATCCTTTGCAGAGAATAATTGCAAAGTTGCAGATGAGATATTGTGATCGTTGGCCCAGCGGATCCGTGACGAAAATGACGATGGCATAACTCCACACCCTTCAGAAGTTAAAGAAAGAAAGAGTGGATACGCCATTCACAGAGTTTCTGAGCAACAGGCTTTCTGGGCAATAATGAACCGCGGCGGAACTTCCCCTGGGTCACAGGCTGACTTATTGAAACTTCAACGTACGTCGATCTCAACCCCTTCCAAACGTTGGCGATCATTCAGGGTCCTGCTGTGAGACCCCCTTTGCTCTGAAATCCGGAACTGGCTCAATAATGGCTTTCTTGAAATCGATCTCCCTTCTTGGCGCCAGATTCAAAATGGCATCCTGTCCCCCGGGCGGTTCAAACCAGGAGAGAAGATGTGAGAGTTGAAATCTTTCACATTTTTTGCCAGAATGGCTGTCGAAGCCCGCCAAAATGAACTCCCATATGATGTATATCCCTTGCATTCTTTGGATGACAGCAAGGTCAATTATTGCTTCGTGAATTGGATGATGCGGTTTAATGATGTTCTCGATGCCGAAAAATTGAATGAAGCTTTGTCGCAGCTCCTACGGATGGGCGACTGGAAGAAACTGGGTGGACGTTTACGATACAAGGTACGCACACGAGCTAAGAAATGGGTTGTTGCGATGGAACTTGGACTCACATGAAACAGGACAATGGAAAGTGTGAAATCCATGTCCCAAGATCTACAGGTCTCGAACACAGAACGGTCTTCTTCACTCGCGATTCCCACGACATCAGTCTAGACGACCACCCTATCGCCCAACGACTTCCCCGAGAAACACAAGGCCCCTCGGTACAGCATGTTTCCACAGACACACGACCATTCATTGCGCGGCCAAATTTCCCAACGTTCGAGAATATGATACGTCAAAACGAACCCATTGTCTCCTTGCATGTGACAACCTTCACAGACGCGACATTGGTGGCACTTGCATGGCCTCATCTTCTGATGGATGCAATGGGGGCCCGTGCCTTATTAGCTGGCTGGACCTCGGTCTTAGCTGGTCGCGAGGAGGAAGTCGTTAACGTTCTTGGGGCGCGTGAAGACATTTGCAGACACCCGGTTATTACGGACACAGATGACACATTGGAAGTTCTTAAGGTTGAAGAAAAACGCCTACGAGGCCCAGGTCTCTTGATGTTTGGGCTTCGTTTCATGTGGGATAAACTTTGGAATTCAAGAAGAGAAAGAAAAGTTATATTCTTTCCAAAAGACGCATTCGCCAGATTGAAAGAGAAGGTCCAACTGGAGATCGCTGCACTCGCCGCGAATCAGGAAAAACCGCCTTTTGTTAGCGACAGCGACATATTGACAGCGTGGGTGGCCAAAGCATTTACAGCATCGGAGCCTAATAATCGACCCGTGACAATCTTGAATTTGATGAATGCTCGATACCGGATTCCGCTTCTTGCCCAGTCTGCTGGTGTATTCATTCAGAACATGGTTCTTGGTACCTACACATTTTTATCAGGAAAGGCCGGATCGGAGACAGTCGGGTCCATTGCTCTTCAACACCGAGAGCACCTTACAGAACAAGCAACAGAAAAGCAAGCATTAGCTTTGCTGCGGGAAATCTTCCGCGAAAAGGATGCCGGAAAGGAGCCACAACTATTATTTGGTGAATCGAACATGGTGCCGATCATCTTCAACAACCTGCTCAAGGCCAAATTGATTGAAACTGTTGACTTCTCACCTGCGGTTATTAGAGAGTGTGGAAGTGACGAGAAAAGGAGGAACCCTCCGGGGACGATGGTCAACTATTATAACGAAGCTATAGGGCCAGGGTATGTTGGCTTCAATATTTTCAACATGCTCGGCCAAGACTTCGCTGGAAACTATTGGCTTATGGGAACTTTACTCCCTCGAGCATGGAAACAAATAGAGGAGGCAATCGAGAACATTTAAATTGATACCCCAGAACACAACTTCTGATGCCCCCGTCTTCCAATTGGTACTGCTATGCATATATTGAAAGCCAGAGCAAGCACATTGAGCTTTATGTTAGGTCCTGTCTACATTTGAAATGTACTTATAAATTATTCGGATTATGCAAGTCTTCATAAAAAGATATTTGATGAAAGAGAAAACAAACAAAACATTCCTCTTCTAATGACACCTGATCCGGATGTCTTTGCGATATGCAGGAGATCCTTGGTATTATTTTTGAAGATAGAGATGAGACAATTCAGGCCGACCCGCCCGTACTTCGTGGAGGCCTCGCAGCAACCGTTCCAAATGGCGATTGTCCGTCAGTGCCACCTCTAACCCTTTGGCGGTCTTCATTGGATACGAAAGAGCCATCCTTGTTAGGGGACATGAATCGAAACATCAAAAAGGTTCCGCCAACAACACCCACAATGCTAATAACGGGCGCGGCGAGTCGATTCCTTTTCTTTTTGTTAGCGACAAGAACCCGACAGGAGGCAGCTCCTTTGGCATTGTGTCAAGCAGAGGATATCCATACATATTAGTTGTTTCAAAAGAGACTTATCAAGATGTAACTAGTGTTCTCGAAATCGTAGATTGATCAATACAAGGCCTCGGGGAATGTTCGACCGCTTCCAATGCAATTTAGAGAACTATTTCCAACCAAGATATTTTCAGCATTCAAGATATTGTCCTTTCGTGATCTTTGCGGTACTACCGCAGTTATTTAATAACCCTGACGTCTCAATGTAGCGGGGGTGACATCATTGACTACCAGCCAAACTGCCGCGAATAAACATCACTACCCGCTTCAAGTTCTCGACGACCTATTTTATTACTACAATAGAAAAAATTTCGAATAGCTGATCAATAGCCTACGGAATTTCGAATAGAAAGAATGATTCAGATATGAGTTGCATCAAGTAAAGCCATATTTTATGCAAGAGTCCAGCAGAGTCATGCTATAAGCCTTGTATTGAGTTGGTTGCTAGGATTTGGGACCACCGGTAGATACAAAATTGCTGACAACACGAGCTTAAATTCCGATATTAACCAGAGCCGGATCGGCCAACATAGCGAAAATAGCTGGTTCATGATTCAAACAAAGATAGCAGAGAAGCTTTGCCAATCATATGGATTAACAGCATGTTTATGGCTTTATTTCAAACCCAAAATAGGACCTGCCTTAGACAAGATGGAAGCTATTATATCCAGGCGTACTCGCAACGTAATCGTTGCCGAAAGAGCGCAGGAAACATTTCTTTCCATCCAGGGTCGTGATTGCGCGGACACATCGCTTAGGCGACACCTTCTTGTCACAAAGCTCGATACATTCGTTTGCATCCTTGACAGGGATATCGGCTCCCAAATCGTTATCGCCGTGATGGACTTGTGTATTCGATGTTAGCAGAAACCACCAGAAGTTTGCACTGATACTTACTTCTGTCGCACCAGACTTCATAGCTTCTAGGCCCAGAATGGACGATCTCTCTGTTGTATTTCGTGTTACCTGCGCCTGATGAAGATTTTATTAATACAACGGAGGGTTTTGCTGCTAGAATTTTGTCATTTCTCACAGATGTCGTTTGGAAGCACTTTCGAGGGAGGTCCACCATCAGGAGGACCACCACCACCGCCGCCGCCGCCCGTCAGGCAAGCATCCTTATCCGTCTGGCATTGATCATATGCTTCCTTGAGCTTTCCCCAGTCCTTTCTGGTCTGAATTGTAACTGCCTCTGTCCAGGCAGCATCGCCCGCACCCGCGGCATAGAAGTAGCATGTACCACTGTGCCAGCTACAAGGACCCTCGGGAACTCGTTTGTCGCATTCTTTGGCACATTCCTCTGGGGTTGCGGTGATTCTCTTGTCACCGGCGTATTCACTTTTGTCGTGAATTTTTCCACAGCTGTATGTGGCTACAACACCAGGCCCAACATCTTTCTCTCCTGCGGGAGGAGGGTTGCAGGTGTTTTGGTAGGCAGTTTGAGCATTCGCAAGTCCAAAAAATAGGACAAGACTAGCAAGGGTGGAGTTGGTGACTCTCATTCTGGCAGTGAAACAAAATATAGTGTATTGGATATAATGAATTGCAATGGTTGATAGCTGCGAGATTTCAGCAATCATATGTAGAAGAAAGACTTAAATAGTATAATTTCCAGCCTCTAGGTTATTGGATAGCCTTGATGTTTTCCCCTGTGACCCTAAGATCTACACGCTTGACGTATGAGGTAGCTGAGAAGCTGCCCTTGCTGTTCCAGTTGCCTGCGATAATAGGAGGATCCTCTGTCCCGGGATCAATTATGATGTAAATAGCTTTTGTGTAACACAGACAAAACTAATGCGGCGTAAGTAAATAGTGCAAAGGAGAACTCTCTGCATCTCGAGTCTGTCAATATTGTATTTTGTATCGCAGCGCATTAACTTTATTCTATCTCGCATTGTGCAGAGTGTTGGAGAATAGTATTGAGAGTAATAGGAGGTATTCTTACTCATTTCCGATTCGATCTGACACCTCTAAGCCTCAGGCTGATGGATGTGCTGGCGCGTGCTCTAAATGTGCAGTATCAGTAGTAAAATCACCTGTTGACCACTTATGCCTAGGAGTCCACAGTAAATCTGGAGTCATGGAATCGTAGTACGACGCTCCTACAATGAAGTTTTTGCCTTGCTAGACTTGCATGCACACAGGTGCGTGGACAGCCCCACTATAAAAAGCAATCCCGCCTCTACCTGGCAATATGCTGTAGCACAGCATGACCATTGATGCATTTCGCATATGCATTAATATATAAAAAAAGAACTCAATAATAGCCGCAGAGTGGGGCCGCTCGTGTTGATCAGCGCGTTTCAGCTCTCCCCGCGATCGCAACCTCAATCCTCCACCTAGCTCCATGGTCGCACTGTTCGGCGACGTGAGTATGGATCGTCTATCGATATTGCCTGTCGAAATTATACAGCTCATAATTGAACGACTTGAATATGCATCCGAGGTAAATGCGCTCGCGCAGACATGCCGTCACCTATCCGACATCGCCACCTGTCCTTATCTGTATCCTCAATATGCCACAAGGTGCTCTCCACAGGGCTTCGACCGCTTGGTTGAGAACGGGAATGTGGAGTCCTTGCGCAGACTTGTCTCAAACGGAGCAGACTTGGATAGGTTCTTTGTTTACTCCCAAGGCTATCCCGCGAGAGATCGTCGCTCCCCAATAGCGGTGGCCGCATCCAAGGGGTTCACGGAAATCCTGCAGGTGTTTCGGGACATATGCGGTCCTGAGTTAGTAGAATCTACCGACTTGGACTATGCAATCAGGAAAGGGGACGTTGAAGTGTTGAAGCTCTTTGTTCATGGTGACGCGCCTATTGACACAAGGGACGAATTGTTCGAGTATGCGGCTTGCTGCGGTCATGTCGCCTCAGTCAAATGCATGGTTGAGGGAGGCGTCGATGTTAACTCGGTTAATGAGTTTTTAACCCCACTCATGATGGCGGCAAGGGGAAGTCGCCTGGATACCATAAAGTTCCTACTTGAGGCTGGAGCTGATCCTAATCTGAGCGCAAACGAGGAACCTATCAGTGGGATTACAACGACGACTTTGTATTACGCTGCCATAGCTCGAGTTCCAGGCACTGATGCCTCCGAGTCGGAGGCGGTAGTGCAGTGTCTCCTCGACCATGGCGCACGTTTAGTGGGACCGGGAGAAAGCGAAACACTAGCTTTGGCCCGTCTCGTCTTCCGTGGTGCCGAAAGTATGGCGAAATTAATTATGGATCGCAGTGAGTTTGAGACACGATTAGCCTCGAGTACAAAGGAAGAACGAGGCAGTCTGTTGTGTGTTGCTGTTGCGATTGGAGATGAGAAACTCACTCGGCGACTGCTTGAAATTGGCTGTCCCCCAATCGGCGACAAAACTTGGCCTGCAATTCAAGAAGCTTCGAAGCGCGGGAGATCTGAGATTGTGAAGCTCCTACTTGACAGGGCAATGGAGGAACCAGGTACCGACATGGAAGACCTTTACACGCTTGTTATAGCATCTGCTGTTTTTGGTAACCAGATACCAACTCTGGTGACAATACTTGACCATGGCAAAGGGTCTGCGATTCAAGGGGTAGCAGTTGAAGTAATAGCACAGACTTTATTCGCAACTAATACAATGCTTCGAAGCGAAGAGATCTCCTCAATCTTCCTGGGGAGAGGTATTTTGGACTTTGTTACCGAAACAAAGAAAATTCACTCTCTCCTACGGGAAGCGATAAATTGCGATAAGTATTCCTTTGCTATAGAAGTGATGCGTCATTTTGATATGGGTCCTTCAACCTTTCTTCCAGACACAAAAGGCACAATTTTTGAGCTCGCCGCTGAATATGGCCCGATGAAAGGATTTGAAAAAATCGTTTCACTCGGCATTTCTATACATCCCGATGATAAAACATGCCAATCCGCCTTTTTTCGAGCCGCGAAAGGGCTGCATGCCGAAATAATAGAATATTTTCTGGATCGTGGATTCTCGGCCAATAGCAGCCACACAATTTGTCTTGGAAGCACACCGTCGTTGACGGAGCCTTTGATCATCCGTGTTGCCAGAACGAAACTTATGTCTCCTGATGATGAGAGACGAGCCCTACAGACATTACGACTACTGTTAGAACACGGGGTCGAAATAGACAAGTGCAACTCTAAAGGACGAACTGCACTCGCCGAAGCTACAAGAATGGAGCATGTTGACTGTGCGAAAGCATTGCTTATTGGCGGAGCAAATCCATTCCATAAGACCGAGCATGGTAAAACGCCATTGGAAATGGCTATAAATCATGATCAAGTAGAACTTGTTAAGGAGTTTCTGGATGTCGCAGCGGCCCGTGGCTATCGTCATCATGACTTCCTTAGCCTGATTCCGAGCCCCAATATCAAACCTGTTGTCTGGGGAGGGAGGTTATTTCCGTCTTCAAGTACACCTACAGCTTGGGAAACAAACCAGCCAGACGATGAAGAGGAAGTCGATATTTCCGCGACTGATACAATGGGAAATGAAAAGCCAAATGAACTTCAAAATGAGGACGATCTATTCCATTATCCAGCTTACTGGCATAGATTCTTTATAATTAAAGAGATGAGACGCTATCACTGGCGGAAGATGTACCCAATTTCTGAAGATACTAAATGAAATATTTCGCAACGCACAAAGTCGGCCAGTTTTCAACCCTCCTTACGAATTTCTGTCCGATGACTTCGCTTGAAACTAAAGTTAGGTTTAAAGCAAAATTATTGCCAATAAATTCTGCTTCACCTGGTGGAAAGTGGACTACAATTCGCATATGGTGTCATTTCTCTATTCAAATTTCATATGCACTAAGCCAATTGAAATGACACGGAATGTTCCGGGGGTATTTGGGTCTTCCTTCCTTTTTATCCCATTATCTCATCAAACGATTGACGGACCTTATTGTAATACTGATCATCCACCAGGAGCTTCCAGCCTGTCATAGCCATGCCTTTCCCAGAGGTGACCGTTCGCTCATGGGCCTCATCGGTACCTGCCGCTGCAGTGAATTGCCGGGTGTGGTTATGCGCTCCGTCAGTGACGGGGATACCAATGAGAGCATGCAAAGCAGGGACAACTTGAGAGACATTGCCTTGGTCGGTCGATCCAGGCATGAGAGTATCATCGCAAGTCGCGACATTGACTCCTAAATCGCCCATAAATTCCTGGAAACCATCACACAGAGGTGGAATGACAACCAAATCCGCATACATCTGTGTTTCTTCCAGCTCAATCTTGCAGCCAGTTGCTAAAGCACCTGCATCTAGACACTTGCGAACGCGTTCGCCTAGTGCACGCGCTCCTTTCTCGGTACCGCTTCGGATAGTGTACTTGGTGCGCGTGAACTCAGGGATCGCGTTGGTCACTTTTGGTGCTTGCATTATGGCACCGTGGATTCGTTCATTGGGTCCAATTTGTTGACGCAGCATAGAGATATTGTTGTAAGCCGACACCAGGGCATCGAGAGCATTCACTCCTTCCCACGGACTTGCGGCCGCGTGTGCACTGACTCCATGATAAGATGCAGTGATGTCAAAACAGGCAATGGTTGATCGACCACCGATTCCTTGAACCTTCTCCTTGGAGAACTCATCCTCTGACATTGGATGCCTGTGAACTATTAGTAACAATTCTATGTCATATAGGGCAAATTGGCGTTCTCACATCATCAGAGATACATCCACGTTCTTATACGCATCTGCACGGATGAGGTCTACCTTGCCTCCACCATCCTCCTCAGCGGGGGTTCCAAGAAGCTGTGTTTGACCTGGCAGGTTAAACTTGCGAATGGCAAATGCGAGAGCCATGAACCCAGTGACGCTAGCGGTTGCGATAAGATTGTGTCCACAGGCATGTCCGATGCCAGGAAGAGCATCGTATTCAGCGTTGAAGTTAACACAGCGTTTGGTCGAGTCGCCAACAACCGCCTCGAAGGCAGTCTTCAATCCGTAGGCATGTCGCTTCACGGGAATATCGTGAGCCTCGAGGAATTCGCAAATCACATCATGGGCATGGTATTCCTCGTACGCCAGCTCAGGTGTCTCATGAATCTGCAACTTGTTAGAATAAAAATTGGAAAAAAAAAGATCGGAGTATATTTTGCTACCGACCTTCCGATTCAACTCTCGCAGTGGTTGTGCCAGCTCACTGATATACTGGTTGATAGCGGCTTGGACCTCGGCTTTAGAATGGGGGGCCATGGCGGACTTTTCTCCTCTTTTCAGGATTCTCAAAATGTGATGAAACAAGAAGTTCCATTCAGACTATTGGTGCCCTGGAGCCTTCTTATGCATAACCAGCGGCGGAACAGTCCGCCCTGACGCCGTGTTGAGTGCCGGCTAGTTGCCGGTTGACTTTTGGTGGCTTGGAGCGCGCAAATAGTGTTGATTGGTGAATGATAAGAGGCAGTATCCACCCCCGCATGCACCTACCAAGTATACACCAATATAAATTCAATGGACTTACTTGGCCATCAGTGCTTCCTATTTCGATTATCAGTGAACGATTACTTTACTTGCGAAAAAATGACTACTTCGACCTGGCAAGAGAAAGCTGCTGCTAAAAGGGCAGAAGCAGCTGCTAAGATCCCACTGGAATGGCGTTTGCCGGCCGAATTCCTAAGCCAGGGCGAGACTGGTGATGGCAATGTCCTGGATGTGCCTGCAAAATGTGGACTTCTGAATGCATCGGAAATTCAAATTACGGAGACTAACGATGCAACCGCTTTGCGAGACAAACTTGTTGCGCGGGAGCTGAGTGCTGTTGAGGTTACTACAGCATTTTGCAAACGCGCAGCTATTGCCCAGCAGCTCACTTTTTGTCTCACTGAAACAATGTTCCCACAAGCATTATCTCGGGCAAAAGAACTTGATGATTACCTCAACGAAACAGGAAAGCCATATGGACCTCTCCATGGCGTACCTATCAGCATCAAGGAGTCTTTGAATTTCAAAGGAGTACAATCTACATTGGGGCTTGTTTCGTTCTTGGACCATCCACCGGCCAGCCAGAACTCCCCACTTGTGGATGTTCTCATTGCAGCGGGAGCTGTCCTCTATGTGAAAACCAATGTGCCGCAGACTATGATGACCGCTGATTCACATAATAATGTTTTCGGTCGCGTGCTCAATCCCTATCGTACTGGTCTCACAGCCGGGGGAAGTAGTGGCGGCGAAGGTGCTCTAGTCGCCATGAGAGGGTCCATTCTGGGGATTGGGACCGATATTGCGGGTTCAATCCGTATTCCAGCTCTCTGCTGCGGCACTGTCGGATTCAAACCAAGCGCGGGCCGTGTGCCACCAACTGGAAAAAGCGCTGGTCGACCCGGCATGTCAGGCATCGCTGCAGTTGCAGGTCCATTATGCCATTCAGTTCGGGATGCTGAATTGCTGCTTCGAGTTGTATTCGATTCCGATATCTATGACATGGATGACACAGCCTTGGCATATCCTTGGATTGAGCCTTCGAAGCGAACCGAAGGACCGTTGACTATCGGGATTCTCCCTGAAGATCCTCAACAGCCTTTACATCCAAGCATGCAGCGTACCTTGAAATGTGCGGCTGAAAAGTTGAAAAGTGCAGGACATAACATTGTCGATCTTTCAGGGCAGGTACCTTTTATTTCAGCAGCTTCGGACCTGGCTTTCAATTTCTTCAGATCCGACCCCGACCAGACAGTACTAAAGCGTCTCGACGATAGCGGCGAGCCTGCTATCCCATCTCTTCGTTTCACTTACGATTTGGAAGGAAAGAGTGCTGAAACTACACTCCGTGAATTCTTCGATTATTCTGCAGCCAAAGCAAAGATATCGAAGGAGATGCGAGAGGTGTATTTGGGTAACAATAAACTTGACCTGATAATTGGGCCCGGATACCAGAGCACATCTGTTCCGCATGACACATACGGTGTTCCGATGTATACAGTCCTTGCTAACCTAGTGGATGTATGTTTCTTGAGTGACTCTCATAGATATTTCTAGCTAACAGATTGACTGAACAGTACCCGGCCTGCGTTATACCATTCAGCAGAGCCGAAGCTACTGCGGACGCGAAATTCACTCGCGAGGTGAATTACTATCCTCCCTGTGAGTACACCTTCGCCGAAAAAAGGAAAATGGGAAGAAACCATAAACTAATTCAGTTTCCCAGATGAACCCGATCGTATCGAAGGTGCACCGTGCCATGTTCAGCTCATCGGGCGCCGTCAAAAGGACGAGGTTTTACTCAAACACGCCCAGATAGTGGAAAGCGTTTTGGCAAGCTAGATCAAGGGCACCGGAATGGTGGGATAAATAGCCATAATTACCCTAGATAGTAGTTCTATATGTGTGAAAAATGCATTCGTGCTCTGCGCTATCGCTATCTAGAGAGGGGAAGCCTTGGACAGCCTTGCTTTAGCTTATAATTCAACACGCTAATGGATAAATTGTGCGACATCATTTTTGGCCCCATCCTTGCTCATTCTCAATTCATAAACCCAGGGCATTTTGATCAGCCCTTGATCTCTCACTCCCTCTTCGCTTCGACTATCCCAGATATATGCAGTATGGCCGAGTCTAAATTTGAAGTCAAAATCATTCCGACAAAAGAGGAATATGCCCGCCTTGTCGATGTGCTATGGGCGGCCAACTTTAATCCCTACAAGTAAGTGAAAAATTCTTATCATCCTGGTTCTCTCATTCTTCTCCTTGCTCATTTACCTTGCTCTTTCAGTCCCGTCTTTACTGCTGTACACCCAATCAGTGGTCACACTCCCGAGGATCGCGTCCGCGACAAAGCACTCGACACTGAAATCCGTTGGAATGCAAGCGAGCAAAACCCATACTCGCATTTGATTTACGTGATTGATACGGAAACAGATGAGGTGGTGGGCGGATGTGAATGGCTGATTTTCCACGAAAATCCGTTCCCAAAAGGACCTCAGCCCCTTAAGTGCACTTGGTACCCCGAGGGAACAGAGCGTGCAGCTTACGCCGAGTGTATGCTTTCTCAAGCATTTTTCCCGAGACAATCCTGGTTTCAGCGTCCCCACGCAGGTGTCAATGCCATGGGTGTACACCCGAAATATCGACGACGCGGAGTTGGTCGGCTCCTTATGGAATGGGGTCATGAGAAGATCGATCCACTTGGCTACGAGAGCTTTATTGAAGGAAGTCCAGTAGGCCGGTTGCTTTATGAAGAATATGGGTACCGGAGAGTTATGGGCCTTCATATTGACTTCCACAAGCCGAATCCAAGTGACGAATGGTCCAGATTAGTACACGAATGTAAGCCGCCTGCGATTCTGCTGCTCTGGAGACCCCCGAGAGGAGAGTGGACAGAAATGGTCCCCCCTGGCCCATGGGCTGTTCATGCCAATACATTCAATTAATCTAAGTTAATTTCATGATTTTTGTAAAATTCTATGTTTACCGGATTCGTAAAACGGGCACTCCGAGATCCAACTGTGTGATTAATGAGAATCTCCAGCCGAGAGCTATTGTGATTTTTATTTAATCAACGAGCCGAAGTAGATTTTCTAACGGTCATAGAGACGAATACCTCTTTTCGGCTATTTTAAGTATAAATAATCGGTGACACGATATGACTATTTGAGAAGCTCTTCACTCGAAGACAAAACAGGGGTAAATGCTTATTTCGGGAATAGGCACACTCGAAAGTGATATGCTTTGATGCCATTATCCACTTCGCTGAATTTAGAGTTTTAAACCATGTATCATATCTCAGTAAGGTGGAATTGTCGCAGATGTGGAAGTGACTATTGTATCAATTAAGTACTACTTAGTTGTACAACTGAAAGCCGGCTGTAAGCACCTCGGAGAATTCTAACCCAGATGCCCCTGTAAAGAGCCCGGACTCTATGCTACCATATGGACCCAACAGTTAGGACTATCAGCCATGAACGGATAGTTCTAGAATGATCCGAGATACTCGAAAATATCAAGAGCAAAAAGAACACCAAAATTATATGGGCAAAAATTATATAAGGATGTAGGAACCACAGGAAATAATTTCAATTGAATGAATTCATATCACCAAAATCCAAAACAAAATAGGTAAACGGTCCCACTGAGTCAAAGTCCTACTTTGATCCTTTTGGTTTTTCTCAAAACTCCAAGTCATTAATGTCATAATTCAGATCTCTCACTACACCATGCGATTCTGCATCTCCGTTCTCCTTCTCGCTCATCTAAGCCACTTAGCCACGACTCAAAAGGTCGGATCAGCATGCTCTGCGGACGAGGAAGGAAAATATAGATGTGCAAATATCAATCGTGATATTCTGATCTGTCATCTGGATCAATGGCTACTGTCCGCCACCTGTCGAAGAAACTGCTGCCGTGACATGGGTACGCCAGTGTGTACCTGCCAGGCAAAGTCTCAGCGCCCATGGACTGGTCCTCTACTAGGCCCGAAAGTTTTCATTGAACGCTGTGAAGAAGCTTTAGAGGGCTGTCTTCTATTTTAATCTATCTCATTTAAAGTCCTCTTAATGGTGCAAAGTTGTAATCGATAGAGAGATTGGTGTGGGCATCATCTACCTGGTTCAGCATGAAATTGAGGAACAGCTCAAGTTTTATTCGATGAAGACCACTTGATCCGGCATTAGGTAGAACCTGCACATTGAATTGCGACATGTAAATCACATATTTAAAATTCGTCCCACGGTCATCAACCTTCAGCCTCGCCCCAGCGCTGGCTGGCCTCACGGACTTCTAAATCCCCGAAACCCCGGCTGCTAGCACGCTAGTCTGTTTCGGGTGGCCTGAACATGCAGGGTGGGTCCTTTGCTTTATTTATTTTCCAGGGCGGATTGTGCTAAATATAATATTTAAATGGATGTTGCTTCCTTGAAGTATTTTCATTTTATTTCCTTCATGTTCTCCCGCAAGATTCAATGATACTTTGAGCTACCAGTTTGCCGTATGTTAGCAATTTCATCGATACCAGCACTGTTACTTTTCTCCGCCATGAATGAGTTCAAAGTTTGGGCCAGATGGCGGCCTTTGGAGCCATCGGAGGCATTTGGCGGAGAAATTTCTCGTCAATCGCAATTTGAACACGGCCAAGACAGATCTCGCTCGAATCTCTCAGTAACTTCATCTCACCGGGCCAAAGGCCTCTCCAATCGTGAGCACTCATGGAAGAGCGGCTTCTCTTTTGATGGAATTCTCCAGCCCGATGAGAGTAATCGCCGTGTTTTTGAGCAGGTGGTAGCACCCGTCATTCCTCATACCTTACGGGGAGATGTATGTAACTTCTTTGCATATGGCCATTCGGGCAGCGGTAAAACGCATACCATGATCGGCTACGACTTTGATCATAGTAAAGAATTTGGTTTATGCCTCGCATCGGCTCATCGACTAGCGGCAGAGCTGAGTACCATCAATGCTCAAAATAGTAGTTTCCAATTTGGCATTGGGCTTCGAATTTACGAACTTCGAAAGAACAAGGCCGTCGACCTACTCAATGAAGGAAAGGAGTGTTTTGTTCGTGAGGGGCCTGATGGCCGTGTCCATATTCGCGGTGAAACTGAAATGCTACAGGATGGAAAAGTTAGAGTCCGGACGATCAGGACTATACCATGTTGGAGCTTTCAAGAGCTGCAAAACGAGCTGAAAAAGGGACTAGAAAGTCGAGAAACCGCTACGTCATCTGTGCACGACCAAAGCTCACGAACACATGCTATAACAGAACTGGAAATAATTACACAGGATCTGCTCAGTGCTAGAAATGAAGTGACTGATCGCCAGTCAGATCTTGTCCCCGTTGGAAAGATGGCGACAGATATCTACATTGAGGAACAGACGCGAGCTATTGTCGTGACAGAGGACGGAAAATACGTCCCCAATCCTGACTATCAGGCTGATCAGGGGCGCATCGATGCTGCAGAAGCTAAGAAGCAACATTTTGAATCTTGCGTGAAAGGGGCCGAAGAAAACGAACGCAAGGTCTTTTTAACTACAGCCGCATTCCATCCTTGCATTGGTGGCAAACTCATTTTTGTGGACCTAGCAGGAGCCGAGTTTCTTTCTAGCTCAAATACAAGTGTCATGAAACAGACGCCTCTAGAAAAGCAACAAGGAAAACAAATCAACACAGATCTCCTAGCTCTGAAAGAGGTTATTCGGGCCAGATCCCTCGGTCAGGCCCGAATCCCTTATCGGTCTTCCCCTTTGACTATGGTGCTGCGTGAACATTTTGAAGGAACAACAAATACACACTCCGCTATGATATTGACAGTCTCCCCGAGTGGAGGTCGATTTGCGGAGACAATGAATACATTGAAATACGGGGATCTTGTTGGATTAGCAAATTGTCGGTCTTGATTCAGCTACTCTATTAGCATTCGGAAACTTTCATTTACGGAAACTTTTCTCTTTTTATTCTCTTGATGTGCTATTGAAGTTTCCCGCTCTTTAACGGGAGCTGTATATTCACAAATGATGACCCCGCAATTCCCACCTTCTGGTATGCAAGACAGATCTCCAGAGAGTATGTTCTTGAAATCAGACAAGAATCAAAACTGGGCACTAGTTTCGTGTTCCGAGGGAGTGAAATTGGAACCTGGAGAATCATTTCATAGTCTGCCTGTTTCCCTCTTTCTGCAGGTTGATCCGAGGCTGACGTCGAACGCAGAAGAAGATTGGAATCAGGAATGGCTGGCGGGCATGCTTCCCATTTAACTGAGGACACATCCAGATTCCCAAGTGGTACAGTGGACGTATACGCACGACTTTTGCTTTCACGAATCGGCCCTGTGTTTGAAGCCCGGAATGGCACCGCATGGACCTCAGTATGAACCACTATGTTCCGTGAAATTTGACTTAGTTTCGGCGGTGATGTGCACACAGTCGAATTGAATTTAACTTTGAGAGGCACAGTATTAACGCAACTCTCGTCATTGGCGTGACTGAAAAAGAAGTGTTCGAGTGGTAAAGCTCCCAAGAATTCCAGCTGTAGTTTGTAATCGGTGGACTTCGAGACATTCGGAGTGGAGGCATATGACGGCTTTTGAGATGTGACGAGATCAGGCTCAAACTCTGGAATGTGTTCACTGTATAGAGGAGTAACGGCGATCTCCTTGGAAGAAAAATTCCAAGGCTCTTTTGATTGGTAGGTCCCTGCGTGTTTCCCTGCGAGTCTTGCTTCCACGGCGTAACTAATACTGAGATTTCCTGGACACGAATCGTCGTTTGCTGGGCTCTTGGTATGATAATTCAAACATCCCATTGTAGGCGGAAGAGCCAAATGAGAGTTTTGAACATCCCAATGCTTTTCTCCGTGGCGACATGCATGGATTGGAAGCCTATCGGGCACGATAAAAGTGAAAGGTATTTTGTAAAGGAATCCAATCTCCAACACTTCGTATGGCGCGATATGATCCTTCTGAATGGGTTGTTGCATTTCAAGAAAATTTCTTTGTCGGTAAGTGCGAACTGGTTGCAGGATTGCATCATTCACGACGCGGGCGCGACCTGGAACACTTAATTAGCATTGGGAGTATTGCAAAAATCTGTGTCGCTTTACCTCGAAATGCAATTTCGATCATCCCAGGCCTCAGTAGGTATCTTGTTCTAATCCATACCGAGCCATTGATTTGATCTCCAGTAGTTCGAGAGCTACCTTTGTTGGTGTCGTCGTCGCATAATTCGATTTTTATAGTATCATTATGCTTTTTGCGCCAAAGTTGTCTAAGACGATTGACCATCGTGCAATAAATACGGCTGTGAGTCGCGAGACAGATGAGAAAAAGTGAACTTGAGAAAGATCGATGAAAAAGAAGAGACTTTCATTTCCTACGTGGAATTGGGGAGGTACTGTCCTGCTTTTTGTTTAGCGGTGGGTCCATTATCACTGGCGACACGGGCCGTGTGTCCATGCCTTTCTGATGACATGCAATGACATGCTTCAATGAACGCATAATGCTTTTCGTATTTCGGACGAAATTTGTGTCTGTGTAACTGAGTAGATCCAATTTTTCAGCGCATGGGGTCCATTATGTTACAAATCATCGTGTTCAGCCTCATCTGCGCGTTTTGAATTATACCGGAAAGACTTTATACACCCGGGTACATGCACCCGAGCCTCAATCCGCACGGTCCGTGGCCGGTCCGTCTCCAATGGCAATACTTGATCAGCAATTCAGATTGACAAGATTTTCTACCTGCATAAAGGCAAGCTTATTCCAAGTGCTTAATATGAGTCAGCCTGGTATGCCCTACTCACCAGCACTTTTTACACATTTTTTTCTTCCCGGACTATTCCTAAGATGCCAGGCATGCATGATTCCAGCAACGCGGCTATAACCAACTCGTAAACCAAAGACTACATTTTTACATTTCAAGTGAAACGTGACATTTCAAGTGAAACGTGACATTTCTGGAGATAGAATAATTTTTGAGGCAGGATCCTCTCTATTTTCAGATTGTACTATAGAATTGTCTTATTCAAGGTGCGTTGGCACAAACGGCTTTCACGTTGAATTGATCTCGAAATTGGTTAAAAATGCACTCCAACCGCAGCCCAAGCCCAAGCCCCTGAAAAATGATAGAAAGAGCATCATTCTAGCAACCACCTTCCATTTCGATGCCTGATTCCGGGCTCTCTGCTCCTGTAATTCGAATGCAATGACATAGACCCCGAGGACAATTGTGAAGATGGTTAATGACACTGCGAATGTCGTTTGGGAGTTGTTTCCTCAAAGTCAAATGTAGATCTTTTCCAGTCTGATTCTTGGGCTTTCGTTTCAAAAGACGGCAAGAATGATGAAAAAGGTTCCGGCCGAGATCATCATGTCTTATAACACCAGACAGAATGACAGCTATTTCCATATTTTGATTTTTCTGGTCAGCGAGCTTTCCCCTTTCCTTCTCCTGCTACGCAATATGCGCCTCCAAATTGCTTTTTTGCTTTCTATTCACATCAGCACATCCCTTGCAGGACTCATCGATGGTGCATCTCAGACAGCGACCGTACTTTTGCCATCAGCAACGATCCTTGGAACCATCAAAAATAATGTGGAAAGCTTCAATGGTATTCCGTACGCCGAGCCTCCAACCGGCCCACGCAGACTGAAGCCACCACAGCGCCTCAATAAACAGCTCGGTGTTTTCGACGCGACAAAATCCGCCGCGGCTTGTCCCCAATTGCTCGCGTCTACTGACAGCAAAGATTTTCTTCAAAGCATTATTGGTAAAATCGGTAATATTCCTTTCGTTAATAATGCGACCGGACAATCCGAAGATTGTTTGACAATCACGGTGACGCGCCCTGCTGGCACTGGCGCGGATGCGAAGCTCCCAGTTTTCTTTTGGATTTTGGAGGGGGCTTTGAGGTATGATTTATAACTCGACAGATCTCTTTTCGTGAATTTTCGCTAATTTCGTCAGCTCGGATGGTCCTCGATGTATGATGGAACCAGCCTCGTCAATTATGGCGCCGATACCAACAAGCCGTTCATTTTCGTGGCAGTCAATTACCGTGTGAACGCATTCGGCTTTCTTGCTGGGAAAGAAATCCTGAAAGATGGCGCATCCAATTTGGGGCTACTCGATCAACGTATGGGGCTCGAATGGGTTGCTGACAATATTGCGACATTCGGGGGTGACCCGGACAAAGTGACGATATCTGGCGAGTCGGCAGGATCTATTTCTGTGGTTGATCAGATGGTTCTTTATGGAGGAAACAATACCTATAAAGGAAAGCCTCTTTTTCGAGGTGGGATCATGGACTCTGGGAGTATCACGCCGGCGGAGCGTGTGGACAGTGAAAGAGCTCAGGCCGTTTACGATGGTGTTGTTGAAGCAGGTGGCTGTCAGAATTCCTCAGATACTCTCGAATGTCTGAGGTCGCTCGATTATGAAACCTTCCTCAGTGCTGTGACTTCTCGTCCAGATATACTCTCCTGGTCTGGAGTTGCTCTCTCATATCTCCCCCGGCCTGATGGAACCGTCCTACCCGACAGTCCAGAAGTACTTGTCCAAAACGAGAAGTACGCCCCGATTCCTTTTATCATTGGAGACCAAGAAGACGAAGGAACACTCTTCAGCCTTTTCCAATCGAACGTGACCAACAGCAAAGATCTTGTCAGCTATTTGAAAAACATCATGTTCCCCGAAGCTTCTGAGGAGAAGCTCACGGCTCTAGATAGCACATATGGTTCAGGGACATCAGCCATTACCAACGGAAGTCCTTTCGGCACCAGATTACAAAATGAGATCTTCCCTGGATTTAAGCAGCGATCGGCTGTAATTGGTGATATTTTGTTCACGCTTGCGCGACGTTCATTGCTGGAAATTACGAACAAGCTTCGTCCGGATATTCCATCATGGTCATTCCTGGCATCTTATGACCCGGGTACGCCGATTTTGGGGACGTTTCACACCTCTGATATTTTCCAATTCTTTTTTGGGATCTATGATAATTATGCTGCGAAGAGTATTAGCACATACTATCTCAATTTCCTATACTTCCAAGACCCAAATGCGAATTTGAATGGCACATACCCGGAGTGGCCGAGCTGGGGGAAGACGCAAGAGTTGATGAATTTTGAAGCAGACAAAGGGAAAATTATCAATGACACTTTCCGCGCAGAAAGCTATGAGGCGATCAAGAATCTGGGCAGTGCTCTGCGTCTATAGACAGAACTATACGGCAATAGAGATAATACATGCTCGAGTGTTTCAAACACTCGAGAAAACGCTGCTGACCTTTGCAAGGTCTTCTACCATGACTAGAAGTTACGTATTGAAATAAATGACAAGGACAAGTAATTGGAAATGTAGTTCTCCATTATGCGGACTCCGCAACATGCGTTGAGATATAAATTATAATTATCGACTGGGGTATATGTTGAAATGTCTAGACGCTCTATAATGCAACTCAAAAATCGTAGGGATGTTAAATTCCCTTTTTGTACAATGGCAGATTGTTATCTCATGCCAATAAAAACCAGTTAGACTGGCTTGGTAGTGTCATCCTGCAGATCTTCCACAGTGACAGTGACCTCATGGCTGTGCTCCAAATCGGACAGCACGAGCCACGTGGGGAAAATGCAGAGAAGAGTGATACCAAAGTTCAGGCCAATGCTGACGAAGTGGTTGGCATTGCCCTCTGACTGCATTGCCCAGGCGACAGTCTGGCCAAGAGCCTCCATTCCACGAAGGATACCAGTGTGGTATGAAAGCGAGGAAATGTCGGTGCTGTACTGTCCCACCAACCAGTAGAGGAATTGTTGAAAAGCTTGTCCTCCGAATTGCCAGAAGAAAACCAGAGCATAGGTCTTGCCGAAACCTCCCTTGAACCAGTCAAAGACAGGAGCTTCGGGCATGCCATAGAACTGATTCTGCAAGATTGACGCCCAGATCCAAGTTCCAGTGAGAACGACAACGATCGAGATGAAAGCGATGCGAGCACGGGTCTTGATGAAAATGGATTGGCGATCGAGAAGCGCAGCGATCATGAAAGATGAGGCGACACCGGCAAAGTTGGTGAAGAACGAGTTGAAAGCGCGGGCTCGGACGGTGAAGTAGCTTGTCACCCATGTGCTCATGAAACCGTTGTAGAAGTAGCTGATGAAGAAAGCGGGCAGAAGAAGGACAACGCGTCTAGTCAAGAAAAGCGAAAGAGCAGCTTTGAATTCAGCAGCCCAGCTGGCCTGCTTGTGAACCACGACCAAAGTGCGATCCTTGCGCTGAACCTTCTCGGCGGGGCTCAACAAGAGCGAAAAGGGAAGACCGAGACACATAATGACGATGAAGACAATATATGTGCCGGTGCTAACGGTGCCTTTGGAGGAGTTCTGGGCGTTGAGGCCGAGACTGATCGCACCGCCGACAATTGGGCCAGCGGCCTTTGCTGTCTGCCAAATAGCTAAAGAAAATGTCAGTATCAGCTTTGAGAAGTTTTTGATATATCGTGAGTCATACCAAGATAGAAAGCACGATCCTTCGGGCTAGGGTAACCGATAATGATAGCTGCCTCAGCAGCCCAGAAGAATCCAGCAGAGATACCGCACAGGGTAGCTCCGAAGAACATCAGCCAAGTGGTTGAGGAATAGCTGTTGGCATAAAGACCACCGCCATAGATTGGATAACCGATGGCTCCGAGTGCCAAGCCATAACGAAGACCGATACGGTTGTTGATAGCTCCAGCCATCACACAGACCACTGCGAACAGACCGTAAACTAGAGCGTTCGCTCCCGAGACTGCATATGGCTCTGCAGCTCCACCAGCTCCCAAGTTGTTCAAGGCATCCCACATTCCAGGGGCAGTGAACGAAACAGCACTGGCAATAGCAATCTGGAAGGGAATTGAACGAAAGATCGTTTTGACGCGACTGGTTTGTGGTTGAACGTCAGTAGCCTCGGAGGCCACATCCCTCACTTCATGCTGATCAGCTGTTGAACCCATTTCGACGGTAAGATCCAACAACGTCGATTTTATTATGACAATCAGATATATGAGAAAGAGAAAGCAAAACCATCAAAAGATATTAAATGAGGGAACAGTCAGGGCGAGCCATGCAAAATGATATCGGGGCTAACCACGGCAAATAATCGCGAGGGGCGATGGCGTGCTCAAAAATTAGCAGCTGCGACAGCGGGACCTTCCTTCTTTGACAGTCTAAAACCACGCGAGCAAAAATTAAAATTGTCGGCTGAGATCCGAGTCGTTCCCCATAGTTCATTTATGCTGCCAACCCGTTCATCTTTATTCTACAGAGTACTACTGCTAGTATACAACGCACTATATCAACACCTCAAAAGTACTAATTGCTATTATTCTGTACTCCTTTCTGTGTGTAATAAGAACATTTCTGCCAAGCAATTTGGTGGTCTAAGCGAGAGAGGCGATGCCATGGGAATCAATCGCTGATGCCGAAATCTTCTCGGACCCACCGGCCTAGATCCCGTTACGTAAATAAACGTGCCGTTTTTCTGCACGCCATATTTCCCCAAAATGTCTTGATTGTTGCTAGAAACCTTGATCAAGCACGAAAGTGTCTAGCTTCAGAAAATCAGGGATTTCAGATAAAAAATGGGGAGTTATTTGAGTGAAAGAGAAGATTTTATCAACGACGCGGTGGCGAACTCGGCTTGCCGGGACGGCTAGGCGCCAAGCTTTTATGCCTGGGGAATCTGGCGGAGATTTCATTTTTTCTTTGGCAATTTTGTTGAAGAAAAGACCCACATCGTCCGGAGCTAATCGAATAAAGCTGCAGGGGTAAATATATATGTGAATGACTCAGTGGTATCAGTCGGGGCTATTGTCAGTAACCACTAGTAGTGGTTAGAGTTGCCAGGCAGTACTACCACCTAAGCCTCGGGTTTTGAGTGCTAAAAGTATACTATACCTTTCGGTAGTAGAATACTTGCAAAATTGATGTACGAGAATGCCGAAAGGGCTGATAGTCCGAGTACCAGGTAGATCTTCAATTTGAGTAGAGTATCCCTGCCATTACCAGTAGATGCTGTGTAAACCATCAAAAGCTGCAACATAAATCCGAAATGACCTGCATTAATTCATATCCAATCATTCCCTAAAGCCCCAGGCTTATTCTAAACTTGAAAATGAACTCCAGATGTGTAGGAAATAAATCAGCCCGTAAATAGTCCTAGTCGCAAGTGCTGTTATAGTATTTCCCGGATGCAGCAAACCAATCATTGGAATGGATATCATGGTAATCAGACTTGAAACTGGAGAACCGATGTAAAGCAATGACGGAATCAAGAATGACAATAGCATGATTCTGGCTTGCCGTGGCCAATGTGGTAATGTCGCAGGTGAGTTTGTAACTTATCCTTGCGACCGAACGTCTCCTTGCAGTCACGTACAGGACACTTGAATTCTTCCGGGGCGACATGAGTGGACTTGATGTGCCTCCAGAGACAGGTCTGTCGGGAAAAAGCGCCATTATAAGCGCACCCTTCCCAACGGCATTTATATCGGCCATAGTGATTCACACTGAAATATGTTAGATAGAGATCGGAGGTGATGAGTTGTAAGTGAGAGGACATACTCAATACTCGATGCCTGACGCGAATGGGCTATGGCACCATGCCCACATAAATTCCCCACGCCCATAGTTTCCGGAGACTCTTCTTGAGAAGAGCTGAAGGATGGGATCCTTGTCAGCGAACTGTTCGTCTGAGTGTTGGACTGACAGGTTGGGTTGTGGATATCGGGTAGAATGTAGCTACTCTGGTTGCCGACCGGCCAGGCTACGCTATTCGGTTGGTAAGGTGATTCTGGTATGGCTGCCGAAGTATGACAAGGGGATGTTGGCAAAGGAGGTATACTTGAGTTTGAGCTGCTATCCGGTGAGCTGTGTAACAAGTTTTGTCCGACTCCCATCCCCGGCATCGGGTAGCAAGCTGTGCTAGCCCAGGGAATATCCGGATAGCTCGAATTCCAGGCGTTATCATTCGATGGTCTGGATAGGCCGTTATGGCAGTTGTTGTACGAGGGAGCTGTCATAATGCCGAAATTTGCACGAATATTTGATGCTACTCAAATTGGGGAAGCCTTGGGCTCACACGAGTCGGTTGAACGTTCGGAGTGGGAGGGCTTGAGAGAAAGGGAAGCAAGGCTCCTTTTCAAATGCTGTCTTTAAATAATCGCCTGACCATCACGAAAAGGAAATTCTACCTTGAAAATCATGTTTGAGTCGACGGTGCAAAAGACATCAGATCGATTCCTCATGCAGAAGAATGCCAGGACTAGGGGCTATTAATCGTCCATAACATCTAGTACATCCGATCGACGGCTCAGCGAATCGGACTCATTGGATTGCCTACGAGCTGCATAGGGTAGAAACGGCAAAACCGGGGAAGCAGATCCCGATGAAATGGCTGGTAAAAGCTGAAAGCTTGAAGATCATCCAGAACTATGGAATCTCCCAGACCGGCTCACGCGCGACACCTGTAGATTGGATAGTATGTACAAGCATGCGATGTCGCGTGGTTACATAACTTTACTCTCCACGGGCGTTCCGGGCCGCCTCACTCTAAAGAAAGTAGTATATTAGGTGGAGCTTAATGAATCCCTGCGATAAAAGAACATGGCACGCATGGAAAGAAAACACATGGTCGCCGTGGAGCTGCGAACACATTACACATTTCCCCCTGTGGAAAGCATTGCTGGGGTCGAAACATGCGACATTACATCCAGCATGTAGAGGAAACTTAATCATAAGTGAATTCCGTAGTTTCAGTGTTTTCTTCACTATATTCCCAACTTCTCATCACGTCGAGAACCGGAGCTGCAGCACGGCTGCCTAAGAAGCTCATCACCAGAGCAATGGGCATCATTATTTGCATGAGCAACCGAGGCTCCTTTGCATATGACTCGGTATATCCAAAGAAAGAATCAAATTCATCACATACCATCTGCAGGTTATGAGTCTGGTTCTAAGCCGGTATGTCTCTCCATAGCTGCATGGGATCTCAAGGGGGTCAGTGTTGACCAACCACGAGGTGGCCACGAACCCGCCGATCTGCAGGATGCCAAAATCACGGGTTGATTCTTAAAAGAAATATTTGAGAGACTAAATTGTCTGAGTTCTGCAAGATTCTAAAGTGAAACAAGCTAGGGACAAGATCTGGGCCCAAGTATGGACTCTCTCTCCGGCCGAGGGAGTGGCACCCGCACCCAGTCCCAAACCACGATGCTATTCAAGACCCACCCTTCCTCTTGTTGCCAAGATTTCAATACCTCATTCCAACATTCTCCGCAGATCAACACTGCGAGCTTGCAGGTTAAAGTGGAATTAATGCCGGATGGACCATCCTGGACCCAATTGTGGAGGAGCCTGACGCTAATTGCTTGAGCCTCATTTGTCGCGACTCCCGCGAAAGACTAGCTATGGCGACACAAGTCCGTACTTTAGCATCTGATCAGAGAAAATGAAAATCTTCTACTATTCGAGAAATGAGTCAGAGTAAGGGCCTTCGATAAAGTTTCAGAAGACGTAATGATGAGAGGAAATGCACGCGAATCTTGAGGATGCACTTTCAATTAGAAGATGAAGAATTGAAGTATCACTTCGCAGCAATCGAAGAGCGTCGTTCTGAGCCCAAGTGCGGTTCGACCTTAAGGTGATATGAATCTGGCTAATATTGTTCGAGTCTTTCATGCAGCCTAAAATAAGGCAAAGAAAAAAAAACCAATCGAAGTTCAACTGGAGTTCAAGCAAACTTCTCTTGAATATTACTACTTCGCCCTACATCAGCCGCACACTGCCAGAAACGTCAGCCAAATAGCAATCCACGCGATAAAAACCAGCAATATGGGAACTGAAACCCCCCAGAATTCTCATCGGGCAAGAAAATAAAAGTAAAACCCGCTAAAAAATAGCATTCAACACCGATAAAACCGACTTCAAACAAGTCAAACAAAACAAAGTCCCCGCAAAAGACTCCACCCCAAGTTGATTGGATCTTATCTCCCCATCTCCAAACCAAACTGACGAATCAACATCAACCTCACCAATTCAATCATAACGGACATATCGGACTACAGCCTTGTGCAAACAAAAGCATGATGCAACTCGCATATTCCAAATAATCATTGATCACGATGCCCCTGAGCGGTATCTCAGTGCCTTTGGGGAATCAGCATAAATATCAGCGACAAACCCAGACTGAACCGTCTTGTCTTATCCAACCCACATCACCCAACTATCATCCGAAATGCCACACAACAGAATCGCAATCTACGGCCACAGAGGCTGGGCTAGTTCCGCCATTTTCAACGCCCTCGCCAAATCCGGTGCCCCAATTCGAGTTCTATATCGTCCAGGTTCAACCGTGAGCGAACTTCCAGAAAACGTTCATGCCGTCGAGGTAGATGTCAACGATCAACAAGCTCTACGTGCAGCACTGAGAGATATTGATATTGTTATGTATATTTTTCAGCGCAGTCTTGAACCAATTTGGTTTGGTTTGCATCCAGGTCCAAGCTAACGAGGTACTAACTGTGAACACAGTTCACTAGTCGGCCACGAAGGCGTCACCCGACAACACGGCTTTATCGAAGCGATCCCACACACAAATGTTAAACTTTTCTGTCCTTCGGATTTGGCTCATGGTCTTGATGATCGGGGGTTAGGATTGTCTGTACCTGTTTTGAAGGCGAAGAGTGAAGTTGAGGAGAGGGCTAGAAGAGCTGGGATTCCGATTACGGTTGTTCAGCCGGGTTGTTTTGCGGAGTCTTCTTTGCGGGTTGGGTATGCTGGTACTACTGATTGATTATTGATTGTTTCATTGCTGCCTTGTCCTGAATATTGATTATTAATTTCGGTGAACAGGTTACTTGGTGTCGATGTCAAGAGAAACAAAATCATTTTCAGTGGGGACAGTGAGAGAAAGAAACTGAATATCTGGTACGTTATCACTTTATCATCTTTTCATTTGTCATTGATATCCTTCAATCGCGATTTTTCTTTCCCAAGTTGATACTAATACTATTACTCGAATCTAGTTCAAGAGACTACGTAGCCACCGCCTACGCCTCAATATTCCCAAAAACCCCCATCACCCAACTCGCAAATCGAACATTCGGAATCTCAGAAATCCAAGTCTCCGGCTCCGAAATCGCAAAGGCCCTCGAAGAAAAACATGGTTCCGCACCTACCATTTACAGGCATAGTCTTGACGAGATAGAAGCTCAGATAAAGAAGTGTCTCGATGAGGGTAGTTCATTGGCGGCTTTGTGGTATTATAGATGGATGTGGGGATCTGGTTTGCAGGTTGAGTCGATTGGGGAGGAGATTTGGGATGTTGAGGGGTATGAGAAAAGGGATTTGGGGAATTTGATTCGGGGAGAGGAGTTTGAGTATAAGGATATTCCGGAGCAGGTGGTTGCTGCTTTGGATGGGACTTTTTTTTAATGTTGAAGGTTTAGGGGAATGATGGAGTAAATCCATTTCTGCATGATTTGAGATCAACGGCAATAACCTCGTTCAAGATTCAATCAAATAAATATCTATTTAATTTTAAGCCCGGTACAGGATTATTTGAACTTATTCAATTAGATCTGAACAATAGATTTGACAGACAGTTCCTCAAGGGGTATGTACGCGGAGTCATGGACTCAAAATTAGATCAACTGTCACTCCTGCAAACCGGTCGGGTGAGCCAAAGGATACACGACCCAAGAAATAATATATCGCATTCAAAAATTTCGCTCAGATGGGGTATTTGCTTCATAAAATAGAGTTTGGCCTGATTCATCACAGGCTATATCAAACCATAATATCATGTCAAGAACACGCCTGACACCCAGCCATGAGGTGATTCCGCTCCGTCGTAAACTCTGACCAAAGGCGGACACAAAAAATGGCCGCTCTGGCATTTGAGTTGCGGCAATACCGCCTAGCATGAGGATCCATAATAATGGAATTCGAGTTTGTGGTGAAGACCATAGTTCGGAGGCGTCGGGATTACGGAGAACATCGTGTAGTTGTTTGGCTAGAAGGGCCAAGGGAGTGCTTTGCGCTGGAACGGGGAATATCACACCGACGGCGAAGATCCAACAGGCCAGGCGACAAGCTTCGTATGTGATTGCATGTGTGGGTTGTGCGAAGTGGTTGGTTATTGTTGCGGCGGGAGGGAGGGAGAGAATGGTATATTGCGTTAGATTGCGTTGATCGGCTAATAGTGATGAATCGTGAGCGGTTGCGAGATTAGTGCGAACAATATTGATGTAGGTATGTGCGGCCTGAAAAGCTTCGGCCATCTGGGGGGTCATTCCGATGCCACAGAGTCGACCGAAACCGCGATCTATATCGACTTGATCAAAGCCAAGGAGCGGTCGAAGGGCGATATCGCGCCGGGATTCATCCACGGGCCAAAACTCAAACCCTGGCTTTGTGCAGAGCACACTTGCGGTGAAGATGTCAGAACTAAAGATTATGTAAGTTATTGTTCAAACTGTCTACTTGAATTCAGCTGGGACAACAAACAAAGATATAGTCGCAGCCAGCCCGCTGGTCTGGATAACCCTGAGTCCGCCACGCATGATGATCAACTGCACCAACCCTTGAATGTGTATCATATTAGGTGGTAAACACCCATATACGTTTAGCCACTGTAGGCGATGAAAAGGTGCTTTGAAAGGAGTCGGTAGCTGTCGTCTGAAAGTGTCATCCATCGCCTGATGATGAGCCATGCAAATCACGCTGAGAAGTACTGCATCGCCAACCCGGCGAGTGGGATCCTTCATAGCCGAATTTATCAACTTGATTGCTTCCATTTCACATAGCTGGAGAACACGTTGCTGCTTCGGACCAAAGCTGGAACTTGGAGTTGCCTGGTTGAGCCATTGCACCCGCTGGTGGCAGAGCGACCCATACATAAATGCCGTGAATAGCGCTGGGTCGGACAAAGAAAGTGGAAACCAATCCTCGCCTGCCTTTTTGACTTGTCGGTTCCTGGGGATCAGCCCCGGCCATAATACCGATGTCACTAGAGTATGTGTGAGTAAATTGGGTCATTCTCATTCAAATTTCTTCTCGAGGCTAAGAGCACGAACAGTATGTCTCACATGTGTTCACCACGTCTGGTGGAAATTCCGTAGGATATGTGCCGAAGGGATCGAAATGACCTGAAATCTGGGGTTGAATGCGGGTCAACTCGTACCATGGCACAAAGGCCACTGGTTCCGTTGAAAGACCCGACTCCGGAGACTGCGCATCGTCGCTACTATCGCTGCTATCACTGGCATGGGATGGCGGGAATGAAGAGGGCTGCCATTGGCGCGAAGATCGCTGGTTCAACGCACTGGAAGGAAATCGGCGCGGGGCGGTAACATAGCGGGTCGGATGGGGCGAGGGGCGCGAAACGAGCGTAAACGAAGAAGACGATATGGGGTCGCTCGGCAAGATATTTCGCTCGGGGCGGGGGGCAGTCAGTGCGCTGGGAATATTATCGGGGGAATTCGAATTCCCCGTCGATGGTCCTGCTGATGCCCCTGACGGTGTGGTGAGTGAAATCGAGGCTGCGTCACGATCTTTATCTTTGGTTTGGTCTGAAATCCATCGTCCCACATGCGCTCGTACTAAACGTTGCGCTTTTAATCGCTCGGTTTCGGATGAAGGTCTAGCATTGACAAAATGAATTCCCTCCGATTTGCGAATACCGCCTTGTTGTTTTTTCTTAGATGCCATTCTCCCTCAAAGCCCAGTCATCACCAGCGGGGGCGAAAGATGTAGACCAGGATCTGCATCCTGCGAGTCAGAGGGTCAAAGGATCGTCGATGAGATTTCGCTGGTTGTAAATGAGGGGCATTCCAAATAATCCAAAGAGATAAACTGGAGGGAGAAAGGAGAGAAAGAGAGAATGCAGAGAGAAGAGAAGAGGAGGGAGTAAAAGGAGGAAGAGGAAGAAGAAGAAGACAAAGTTGGTCCAACATTGATGACCCCGTGACTTCCTGCTGATCTTCAACTTTCTTCTTCTTTTCCTCTTTTCCTTTTTCTTTTCTCTTTGCACTCTTCTTTACTCTGCTGCTTCTTCTTCTCTTCTGTTCACTTCGATCCCACTGCCCTCCACTAGCTCTAAACTAAATCGAGTGAGCATCATCGCGTTACTCCCATCGCCATTGGATAACTTCATCCATAGTGGAGCTATCACTTTAGCGCCGCATTAGACTATGCCCTCCTATCATTGATGACATTCATCCCCATTGTTTTACATACTAAACAGTACTACGATGATCCAATCAGGGAAAACAAACCCGGATATCAGCTAACCAATACCGAAGATCTCAATCGCGCAAAACGAAACCCCCTGACGACTCTGCGTTTACCTACCTAAATCGCATTGTCGCGCGACTGTACAGGTCCATTGCCCAGAGACGCTAAGACAAGCAAAGGAGTGGAGATTCATTTCCACCACTCGGAAGATCCAGTGCAGTCGCCAAATGCATGCAACATGCGTATAGCGGGTACGGGGAAGGTAGCTATCACTTCCGTTCGTAATGCCCCCCTTGATCAACTCTATTCGAGCTGTCTTAGGGTTCAATCGTGATGCCCAACTGTCCACTCTAAGCACAACAATGACAGTTGGCAGTGCCGATCACAGCTTTGCCGGTGGAGACTTTCTGCGGAGAAATTCAGTCGAGGCCCCCCACTTCTTTAGCCGAGGTTTAATCACGAATGGACTGAATACGAAGCACAAGGTACGAGGTGAGGGACCTTGGAAAAGTACCGTTGCTGTCAGTTCGGAAAGGCGTGTGCTTATGACGATCTATACATATGTATATGAATCCTTGCCATGCGTCGTTGTGGGTGGCACAAAGCGGGTTCTACTTGTTTGCGCAGGTTAATGCGCAGAATCTGGATTTTCATTGCATTTGCATCTAAATATTAACGCAGGACTCCGAAGTCGAGAGGGGGAAGATGGATACAACATGGAATATAGATAGAGAAGGAACTAAAAATAATAATATTCATTTGGTATTCAATTCATTACGCTTGAAACTCAACCTCCTAGTAGGTACTAAGTGAGTATGTAAACTCCCCATCTAATCAATCTCCAACAAGGAATACTTCGCACTCTGCCCAGTCACCGAATCCTTATACTGCTCCAACGCCTTCTCAACCGCAGCCATATACCCAAGAACCTGCTCTTCCTGCCAACGTCTGCCCACAATCTGCACCGCAGTAGGCAAACCAGCCATCTTACCCGAATCATAATGCTTCCAAGCCCCACGAGCAATAGCATTATCGGCACCAAGTTTCTTAAGCGCAGTCTTATACGGAGTAACAAGTGCATCACGCACAGCATCCACATGGCCAACGGGTATCACGCCAGCAGAGTAATCGAGAAGATTCCACAAGAACGTGTATCCACACGAGGAAACGGCATCATGCATAGCTTTGTGTGGGAGTGCGGGAGTAGCGTTGGCGGGACAAAGGATGAAATCATATTGTTGGGTTTCACCGTCCCACCATTTGTGCCAGGTTGCGCGGAAAGATTCGCGGGCTGCGACTAGGGGCCAGAGTTGGGCGGAGGATTTGGGTCCGAAGTCTCGGATTAGTGTTGCGAGGATTTTGTCGCGCTTGATGTAGCGGACGTAGAGGTAGTAGATGTAGCGAAGGGGTCGGGGGAGGTGGGCTACTCGGCTTAGTTGGTTTGCGCCGGGATCGGAGGGTTCGAAGCTGCGGAGGTTGCTTTCGAAGTGGTGGCAGCCGTCTGAGTTGAGGAGTTGAGATGCGAGGTTTAGGCCTGTGAATGGGTCTGCGTTAGATGGGGGTGTGATTTCTGAAACGGTGTGGCCGGCTTTAGTTAGAGCAGCAACGGTGGTTGCGACGGCACGTTCAATTGCTGGGGTGGGAGGGACGACGCCTGAGGATTTAGTTAGCTATCAGTTCGTGGGGTTATAATAGAAAGACTTAGAACGTACCATCATTGCTCATTAAACCGATGCGGAGAGGCTTATTCTGCGCCTCGGTCTCGAGATCACCGCGCCATGAAATCGGGTGCACGGAGTAGTCGTACTTCCATGGCTGCATACCGATAAGTGCGCGAGTGAAATAAGTGAGATCGTTCAGTGTGCGAGCCATTGGGCTGAATACACTGGGAATTCCTTCCTGGCCAGGCATACTAGTGCTGACTCCGACCTTGGGCCAGCGACCAGTACTGCAACGCAGAGAGTAGATACCACTCCACGCAGCCGGGACACGGACAGATCCAGCAACATCAGAACCAATTCCGATACGACCACCTTGTGCCAACAACGCACCCTCTCCGCCAGTTGAGCCACCAGGTGAATAGTCAGGGACATGAGGATTGAGGCAGTGGCCCCAGAGACCATTGGAGGACTCGAAGGATAGCAGCGTGATAGGAAGTGCTGTCTTTGCATAGGGAACCGCTCCTGCGAATTTGTTAGTAAAGTTGTTACAGCGAGTCTGAAAAAAAAAAAAAAAAAAAAAAAAATAAATTGATGATGGAATACATACCAGCATCCTTGAGTAGTCTCGTCATAGGACCATCTTCTTGAAATGGCTTATTGGCCAGCGCTGAGTAACCGAGGGTTGTATCAAAGCCCTTGACTTGAATTGAGTCCTTGAGGGAGACCGGGATACCTGCCAGAGGCCCCTTCAGATTGATATCAGACTCGAGCCATGACTCGGCCTCGGGAAGTAGTATTTCTGTGATGCAGTTGGTGCGTTGCTGTGCCCTCACTGCGACCTTGCCGTAGATGCGCAAGACGCTGAGTGGGGAGGTTGTGTTGGTCTGTATATCGCGGACCAAGTCCTCGATTGGTTGGTCGATGATCTTCTTATCGGCTTCTGTGATATTTTGATGGTAAGGGTATGGTAGTGAGGTGAATCGAGCGGCCCTTTCCGCTTGTTTTTGATTTCTATTATACGATTAGTATATCATTGCCTTGAGCTGTGAGCTCCGAGAGGAAGGACCGAGGTAACTGACCGTATACGACGATAGGTGAAGTAGTCAAAGGGAGGAAGCATGATGGGCGGTTTGGTGAGAATGAAAGGGAGAGAGAGGGAAAGAGAGGGAATCTCTTTAATTAAAAGAAGAGAAGAGAAGAGAAAAGGAAGAAGTTGAAGGGAGAGAAAGAAGAAGAGGAAGATGTGCGGGGAAGGCAAATGTGGGGAATGCGCGATAAGCCCGAGGCTGCCCGGCGGTGTTTAGTCCGCACTCCGTTGATAGCCACTTACACCAAGTATAGTTAGTGACTAGCAGTTATGGATACGGTTGAGTTTATTAGTTATTATTAGTTAAATATCCTCGGTCTTAGGGCGTGGTTTGTACTTTCGGATCACCGAGTACAGTGGAAAGCACAGTGGGTGCATCATACCATCAGTATGTTCTACAAGGGATGGGAGGATAGTATGATACCCATTAGTGCCACTAGATAGACAGCCACCAGATAAGGAGTTACTAGATTATCAGATAGGTAAATAATCGTAAGTATTGAATTTTATTGATTTATTTTCACGTAGTGCTATCACTAATAGTGCTATATAAAATATTTTCTCCCAGTCCAACTCATTGCCGCTGGAGGTGCGGCGGGTATATCTCCAAGTCCTCAACGCCAGCAGTCGCTATAAATGCAGAGCATCAACAAAGTGCAAGTCGCCAAATATAATCAACAATCAAATGGTGTTTCGTTTTCGTTTTCTTTTTTGGGTTATTTTCGGGGATTTTTTTTTTCTTTGTGGTGATTTTATTCATGGCTCTGGTGACTGAAGCCAGTTGTGCTTGGCTAACCACCAGACAACCACACCGCCAGTCACCAACAACACAATGCAGAAGAAAATGATGAAGCCGCAGATAAGCGATCGTTTACGCTTTTGACGTTCACGCTCGAGCCACGAATCTGGTTGTCTGTGTAACATGTTAGTTACGATTTGCTAAAGGGGTGAGGGTTGGGAGGAAGGGGAGAATCATACTTCTTCACGGCCAGCTCAAGATCTAGCTGGCTTTGAGTCTTTGCTTCATCGTCTCGGTGGACTGCGGTGGAAAAACGTTTCCAAAAGTAAGGGTCGCGTACAAGAGCCATTTGGATGTGATTTTGTAGATGTGGATAGTAGGTGTTGTGATTTGGCTGTTGTGCAGCAAGGCGGGATGTTGATGCCCCTTGCTGGACCAGGACAGATAGATGGAGATTTTGCAAGGACGGCGGATGAGTAGTATTTATTTAGCTTAGAAAGCAAGGTGACAGTGATCTCGGTGTGATATCGGGTTGTTCGAAGATGATTTAGTAAGGGTGTGCGACCGTAATAGAGCTAGGGTGTGAGGTGAGCGGGGAGTGCCGAAGATTAGATAGAGGGATTGAGGGGATCCGGGGCACTTAACTGATGGGAAAGAATGGCTGTGCGATCAGATGCAGGCCGAAGAATTCAACAGCAGCCGGGTTGCCTCTGAATGGAGGCTGGCTGGACGAGCCAGCTCATATCTGGCCCGTCTGGCCCGGCTCGGATATGTGATTGTTTACTCATGGGCAATGCGATAAGAGGTAAATCTGGCAATTTCATTGCAGATAGTTGTCATGGTTCTAGTGTTATCCAATAAACTCGTCGTATTTTGAGAGGGAATACCGCTGGTCGATGTGGTATGTCGATCAGGAATGAAGGGGTTCATTGCCTGTTGACTGTTGAAGTGGCCGCCAGGGCCGAGCCAATGAAGGAACAACAGCCAAGCTTCTGGAATGGAGAACCTTTCACAGATCTACCATCAACATGGGTGAAATCTTGTGGCTGGATGTCGTGCAGTATAGTTGAGCAGATATCTCTTCGGATACAAGCCATTTATTGGTCGGACTGGTAAGGATAAATCGGAAATCCATATTCCGAAATTAATGTAATTCCGGAACGTGGCCAATTGTCGTTTGAAACTCATTTCCGAAGTACATTAATTGTATCTGTTCCAGAGGCTTGATTTATGTGGTCCATGTGCTATTTACAACAAGGGGGCATGATTCATGAGGCAATATTTAACGCAAACTACATAACGAAACTTTATCTTTTTCCTCTTCTTGGTAAAAAGTAAACACTATCATATTGTCCATTGCATAATCTCATAATTAACTGGGTATCTTGCTAGCAAAAGTAAATTAGAGCTATTGTATCCGGTGCATTCTCCCATCATGAAGCGTAAATCTGTACAGGGGCTGTCAAGGACGCGGAGGTATGGCCTCGTGCCTTTTCGTCATCCCAAAATGAGAGCATGGTCTTCAGGGAGTAGGTTCTCGAAATGAAACAGGAATGGAAAGTTGGTGGATAAACACGATTGTCTGGTAATGTGGCCAACAAATCAACCGTCGCCGTATAAAATAGACTTAAAGTCCCAGTGTCATCGTCTATTTTGCCCTGCGGCTTCCAATCAATCGGATGATCTTCCGAGACAAGCGATATCGTCTCTGACCAAAATGCCTGCCTTGGGCCCCAAGTCAATGGCCTGGATAGATCGGAAAATTCCTGCCACGGTTCCATCCCGAAAAATGTCATGGCTTTAAGTTTGATCTCGGTTTTGACCATCCGAGGTGGTAGTTGATTCCCGGATTCTGGACCAAATCGAAAGTTTATTCGCATCGTCGTTGACGATTTAGCGCCGATCTGTGATTGCGGCCCGTCGCTAATGTCGATTCCGGGTGGCTGAAAAGCTGAGACTATCATTGATCCCGATTTTGATCTCAATACACCCCGTTTGAGACGTTTTTCCATGCGCATTTTGTAATATGAGTTTTTGTCGTCGATGAGGAGCGGGGGTACTTCTGATCGTCGGGGTAAGATGTAGATCGGGTGGATTGTTTCTTTGAGGGATATAGGCCAATCCGCTTTTGACATCTTTTCGACAATGGAGAAATTGATGCTGTATTTTAACTCCGCTTCGTTTGGTGACATGTCCTTCCCATTTTCAAAATATTGGGATGCTTTGCCGAGACTGGGTGGTAATTCGAGGTGTTCTTGATAAATTTGGGAATTGGCGCACGGATGATGGCACATTTGCACAGGGATATGAGAAGGGACAACGAAATTGAATGGAATTTGATGTGTTTTCTTGGACTGGAGGACGGCTTCGAGAACATATTCTTCGATCGGGAAGTCAACGTGAAAAAACTTCTTTTGTAGTGTATTCGCCGCGATGGGAATGTGGTTTTCCATATTTTCGGTTTCCGTCATCATCTTTCCTACTTCAAGTAAGTTCTTGGTCTTCAAATCTGATTATGTTTCAAGGGGGTTCATATAATACATACCCTGGAAACTAATGTTGATATTTTCGAGTCGAGTTGCATGATGCGGTGTGAAGAATATTTCACCTTGGATCACATCGTTCGTTTTGAAAAATGGTTTGCCCGAAACATTTCGAACGAATATCTCCACGGTATGGCCCTTCATGACCGGCGATGAAACGGATCGATTTATGTTGAGTCAAAATTTTATATTAAACTCTGATGTAAAAACTATCCCATGTGGTCTTTCAGGGATTAGTGGAACCTATATATTCGCCGAAAATGCCGGCGCTGTTTGTTGATGGAAGGCGTCGAGCCATCGGCGGTCGATCCTTACACCGATACAACTAATTGAACCAATCCGAGCGAAAGATGGCCGATAGGCTGGGGACAGTACCCTGAAAATTTGAATTCAGTAATTTCCATCTATTGCAAGACATCCGAGCAGATAGGCAAAAGAATCAATAAGCGAGAACTTAGAGTAGAGGGCCAAGTTGAATGGTACTTGGTTCGTTCTAAATAAAGCCTCCGAAGCTTAAAACCACAGCTATACTATAAGTATAGCTTAAATCTGCGCCTTTAATTTTGAAAATAATGGGAGTGACTACTCTGTGTAGGTACACAACACATGCAGAAATTCAGCTTTTGATTAAACTCAAAGCTTGTTCTACTTATTCTTTAACTATCAAGGCATTTACTTGATCGTGCCAATGCAAGATGTATTTAGTAGACATAGCGGGTCCTATTACTGATGCGGAGAAGATATTCAAGGTCTTATTCAAGATGAACTATATTGAATATGCAACTAAATCATTTTGATCAATATTAAATATGTATTGGCGAACAATTTACTCTGTAACATTTTACTTCTCTGCATGTTCTGACCAAATTGGGTCAATCGGAAGCATCGGAATCGCCACTCGGCAAAGTGAGATTTGACCGACCGCCGACCTGCCCTCAACGCAGAATTTCACCGAGTACATACCACTACACATCTACCCATTACCAGTCCAGTACGACCAATCTCGGCGTAAATGCCTCCCTCCTCATCTAAAATACAAAGTCATTCGGTAGGTAAGCAAAAAAAGAAGAAGTCCATCGCGTAAGTATAACTCTCATAGTTACCTCGGGTAGACGCGCCGCTCGCGGACTGACTGGACCTTCCTTTAGTTGCCGAAGATGTCACACGCACAAGATCAAATGCTCTGGGGAACAACCTTGTTCTAAGTGTCGGAATGCTGGGTTTGCTGCCGATTGCACTTATGTGAATCGAGATCGACAGATTAAGGTCCATGAAAGGTGGGTGCTAATTGACTCAGCTCCACCTACCTACTTACACCTGAACTAAACTGTGAAAAGTTATCTCGAGCAATTAGCTGCTGAGAACGAACGTCTGCGTGAACAGCTGTCACAATCTCCGAGAACTTTGACTCAATCCCCACTCGCTCCTCCAGGTAACCCTTGTCTGTTTCTTCTTTGTCTTCTTGCAGACATGTGGCTGACTCTCTACAGATGAACATGTTTCGGATGCCGATGCAGCCGTGCAGAATCCCATGCTTGGCGAACGAGGGTGGTTTCAGCCTTATGATCCCTTAACACCACCGGTTCATATCGGAGAAGCAGCATGTACTGCTTTTGCAACGCGCTTGCGTCAAGTACTCACCCAAAGCAAAGGGACAGCACATATGCCGCGAACTCAATATACTCCAGAATCAACACTATACAAGATTCGAAATCCGGCATTAGAATGGCCTAGCTTGCCGCAAGCACGGTTGCTCATTCAAATTGTTATTAATCAGGTCAGTCGGGTGTACCATTTATTTCTGAGAAAATCGACCATTCAGGAGTTGGAGGATATCTACCGAAAAGGAACTTTCGATGACCCGATACTGAAAACCAAATTCTTTGCTCTTTTCGCACTGGGAGAAGTATACTCGGCAAGGTCAAATTCCAAGTCTGAATGTGGAGTTCCTGGGGCGGAATATTATGTCAATGCAATGACCATGATTCCCATACTTCCCGAGCGACCTAGTATGACGGTCATCGAGTCACTATTGCTCTTGGTACGTATATCCTTGTTATTTCTTTGAATCTAAGCTGATTAAACAGTCCTTGTATTCCTATTTTCTGAACCGACGCCATTCCGCATTCATTCTGGTCGGCAATGCAATGCGCCTTGGTCTGACATTGGGGTTAAATCATGACATCCCTGAATGCAACTGCCCAGACCCCGTCGAGCGCCAACATCGAATTCGGCTTTGGTGGGGAATCTATGTTTTCGATCGCATGTACGGATCTAAAACAGGTTGGCCCATTCAAATTGCCGATGATGATATTCATGTTGAGATGCCGTCGGAAATGGCAAATGACCCACATGAAGAACAATTCTCAGACACTCAATTCTTCCTAGCCAGTATCAAGCTAGCTCGTATAACGGGCCAGGTTGTTGAAAGAGTTTATAGTCGGAAAATACAACCGGACTCGTTCTTACAGCGAGAGCAAAAGCTGCTTATTTCTCTGAAGGAATGGTCTCAGCAACTTCCATCTCATCTTCGATTGAACAGAGATGGCCAATCTCCCAAGAATGTCGTGTCTTTGCACCTTCAATTTAACCAGGTAAGCTCAATTTTTCTTGCAAAAAGAAATAGATGATCTGGTTTTTAACGGGTACAGTGTATAATGTTGGCGACACGACCTATTCTTCTCTTCGCACTCATACAATCCAAGAAAGACACAGAAGAAGATCCGGACCAATCCTCTCCCTTGAAAGAGCAAACCCTCAAAACGCTGAGCGATGCATGTATCCATGCCGCAAAGAATACCCACTCACTGATCGTCGAGGAATGGGCAAACGGCTCCCTTCCAATCTACGGCTACTTCTACGCACATTATCTATTCTCCTGTGCACTTATAATGGTCATATCGAGCCAAATCAACCCGGACAACTTCAGTGACTTTTCCCTCTTCGAAACCGCCTACGAAATCCTTCGTATGATGCGAGATCATGGAAATTTGGCCGCGACCGAATTTTACGACAATTTGGAAAGTGTGCGACAGTGTCTGGATGAAAATACACTCTCAACAACCCGAAAAGCCTCATCAAGCTCCCTTATACCTGGTCCCGGCAATTCTGATGCTCTGTCGTTCCTCACTGATCCTGCTCACCGACCTAGTGAGGTATCGCTGGGCGGAAATATACCCTTGCCCGATGCTACAGGACATGGGAACTTGTCTGACGAAATGATATTCTTGGATGAGAGTATGGAAGAGTTTTTGGCACAACCGGAAGTTGATTTTGGGCCGTTGGATTCATCTGGATTGCCTGTCAATGTTGCGGATGCCGTGTACTCATGGCCTGACTTCTCACTTTGGACAGCATGAGATTATGTGTGCTTCGGCCAGGGAAGCGATCTAAAAAGGTTGGTCTGATCCGGCTTCTCGCTACTCGAAAAGGTTCTACTCACGACTCACACATGCGATATTGAAACGTTTCAGCCAACTTGGCCCCCGAAAAGCAAAACACCAGGCTATGAGACCGGGGTTTAGTAGCCTGAGAGCCTGCGAGCCTAAATGAGCTACTTTAACGACAAGTCAAACTTACTAGCCTTTCTCGTCAATAGTATCGACACATGCCCAGAACAAAAGAGCAAAATACGGAGTAATTGACAGCTGATTGATCCTCATGGGTCTTCTGCCCCAATCTGGACCCTCAACCTGGACCCCCAAATTGGCAAATTGGCCCCAAAATGACCCGCAAAATCCTGCATAGACGAATGAGCAAAGAATTTCATGTAGATCTCGTCTAAATTTGTCAATTTGTCCCCTACGATAGGGGGGCTCCGACCGTGTGGTATTGATGAACCTTCAACTACGTATCGATAAAAAGCGCAGCGTCCCTCTTTGATTTGGCCCCCCCCCCCCCCTCATAAGTGTCCTCATTTTCACCCAAAGTGCAGCATTTTGATCGCGTCGATCGGGTCAATTCACAACCTGAAGTCCTTTAGAGGATGAGTAGCGATGATCTACTCGCTAAGGGAGTAGAGTTATCAGTTTTTCCGAAGAGCGATGCGAATTCCGATTGTTTGATTCAGAGCAGTTCCAGCTGTGACAATGTGACGCAAACGCAAACGCAGACGCAAGCGCAAACGCAAACGCAGAACAATGAACTCGAACCCAACAATCCATTGATTCGAAACGACTATACTAAGAGAAACCTCTTTCAAGGATGGAAGTTCACGATATTTTTGGCTCTCACGTCGAGTGTCGTGGTCCTATTGTTCAACGTCGCATTTCTCATTTTCACGGCCAGTCAACAAGGAAAAGATCCCGCATTATCGAGAGGAAATTGTGAAAGAGTAAATTATTTAAGTACCGGGTTTCATTGGATTATCAACGCATTGAGTACCGTTCTCCTCGCTGCTAGTAACTTCGCAATGGTACTACCATTCTACAATGTCCTTTTCAAGTGTTGATGTAAAAATGGCTAATCCCAATTCTCGCATCTGTTCAGCAATGTCTAGTAGCACCGACAAGAAAAGAAATCGATCAAGCGCATGCGAAACAACGATGGCTCGATGTTGGAGTACCGAGTATTCGAAATTTATTCAGTATATCACCGCAACGATCGATTCTATGGTTTTGCCTATTACTTTCTTCGTTACCACTTCATCTCTTCTACAACTCGGCAATATTTTATGAAATCGCAGTACCTGCCTACGACGTCTTTGTTGGACCTGAGATCAGAAATGTGACAAATTGGGCGGATATCGACTTGGGAAATAATAATGCGAGTTCGACTATGGGTCATTCTCTCAGGGGTTTATTCGATGCTGGGAAAAGTGGGGTTTTGGAACAATTGAGTCCTTCGTATTGTGTGGTGATGTTTGGAGACACGTACCAGACTTCGTATGGGAAGGTTCTTCTGGTTGTTAATGATAACAGCACATATGGGCTTCTTTATACGAACCCGGTTTATCAACCAGCAGGATATTCGGGGACCGACGATGCGATAGTTCCGTACGAGTGGCTATGTCCTGCAGACGTGAATCAAGAAACATGCATCAAACAGGGAACTAGTCCTGTTCAAAATAAAGCAGACAATCATGAGTGGATTGTGAATAGTCGGCTTCGAGATGGTTTATTTGATTACTCGACCTCGGGCTCTACAGTACAATACTGTCTCGCGGAGCCTGCGCCGGAGAATTGCAGTTTGCAGTACTCTATTCCTCTGACGATCGCGACTATTGTTTGCAACATCATCAAAACATGTGTCTTGTTATACATATGGCTCAGAATGAAGGATACCCCCATATTAACGATTGGTGATGCAATCGCTTCTTTTCTTCGCTGTCCGGATCCCCATTCAAAGGATATGTGTCTTGCTCCCAATGGAAGTGGTGCATACATACCTATCATCCATGCCACACCTAGGGCACTTTATGATGGTGAAGAGCGCCGTCCGGTGAAATATACTGGAAAAAGACGTCGACGTGGCGCTGCAGTGTCAAGCCGTTGGGGGTTCTTTATCTTCTTGTATGTTTTACTTTTCCCATGCCCGACTAAGTGGTCTCCATATATCACCGGAAATGCGCTAATATTTACTTCAGCTGGGTGGTAGCGTTTATAATCAGTATTCTACTACTCGCTATCGGTGCTCGTGGTCTTGCAAACGGAGTAGACGGACAGCTCGGAGCTATATCCTCACAAAACATCGTGAACGCTCAAGACTCTGGTTCAAACTTCATTACCAATTCATTCATTGCAAATTTGCCTCAGGTCATATTTTCATTCCTTTACGTCGCTTACAACAGCCTTCTAACCTCGATGTGTCTCGCTGCTGAATGGAGTCGATTCGCAACTGGTCGAAAAGGACTACGTGTTTCACATGGTCCCATGTTAGCTCAACGGAGTAACTATTTCCTTTCGATTCCCTATCGATTTGCGATTCCATTGATTGCAGTTTCCACGATCCTTCATTGGCTTGTTTCGCAAAGTCTTTTCGTGATTGCTGTTGAGGCGTACGATTCGAAAATGCAAAGAGATCCTTCGCAGGATGTATATGCATGTGGATACTCATCTGTGGCGATTATTAGTGCGTTGGGGGTTGCAGTTGTTATGTTCTCTTGCTTGATCGTGATTAGTCTTCGCCGATTGGAGTCTGCGATGCCTGTGACGGGGAGTTGCAGTATAGCTATTGCTGCGGCATGTCATCCAGGTTATGATCCTAACTTGAATGTTCAAATGGAGACAGTCAAGGATGCGAATAGTGTTGTAAGTTTATCTCCGCGTGAAGAAGAGGAGATGGCAGTTATGACTGTTCAATGGGGATCCACTCTTGTCTCTGGGCCCGTGGGGCATTGCTCGTTTAGCTCTGGCGATGTATACCCACCTGAAGAGGGAAAAGAATACCAATGAGATTTTGTATTTATATGATTAGCTATCATTTAGATGTATATATCATATTCAGTCATTTATTATGTTTTGAAGTACACTAATAATATTAGCGTAATCTCGAACCTCCGAAAGCGGCGGCTCTGAAGGGTCCCTGAGACAATCTAGACCAGGCGCATAAAGCACCCGCTTTTGGAAGAAATCGCCTATTGGACTATTTTGTGAATCAAGGAATTTTCTTTGTATCCCGAATGTCTGATTCGATATTTCGGTATGCAGGTCTATCTCAACTCTTCTTCTCAATGTCACCATACTATTATTCCATTGGGCATCTATGTATATCAGCCTGACTGTGTGAGATTGAGTGCAGAGTGCATACCCAATGCAGGACATGTTGGGAAGATGCATATAAATACTATCTAAGAAAACAGAATAGTATACTAAGATATATTATATTATGTTCTATATAGTTCTACATATACTAGTTCTATATAGTTTGTTGGATATCCCGTGACTTTGCACATGGCAGCTACTGCTGACTTCTTCGTCTGACTTTCCCAGCTGAGACTTTCTCTTCTTTTCTCCCCTCGAGGAGAACCAATTCTCCTCATCACTGCCTAATCAGCATATCAAACTACCAGCCTACTGTGACTCATCGTCATACTACTACATAGTATGACTTGAATCATCCAATATCCAACTATCCAATATCCAACTTGCTTTGATCCTCTCATCACCTCTCACCCCCCGCAGTGGGTCCATGTGCGTGCCTGACCGCCCCTCGTTGCCTGGGGATGATCGCACTGCCTTGAGTCTTTATTCTGCTTCTGCGCCCTGCAATGCCCTGGATTCCTCTTCTGCATGCTCTTCAAACTGCTCCAGTCCCCATCCTGCCATGTCGTCCGCGGCGAATTCCTGGGGGACCCTGATCAATCCTGATAAGAGCCCGGCGCCGTTGTTGGAACAGTTATGTTTGGCGATCGCCCAACTGATGGTACGCCCCAGTCTTTGAAATGCGGCCCCATGTTCGAGAACCCACGGTTCACATGTTCGCATATTGCATATTTCCCCTGGTACTAATGTTCCTTTGCTAGCCTTCCTTCGACTCAAGCGGCACCAGAGATCTCACCCCAGAACGACTCGCCTGTTTCTATCGTAAAGTCGGCGGAAACTACGACTCGCTGTTTCTTGAGACTAAATCGCAAGCCCTTTCATTCATATACCAATCCGTGGGATGTTTTCACAGTCTCCAACCATCCAATAACCCATATGAATCACCCTCGGTTCCCTCGCTACTCCCACTGGGCTTTGTACGATGGCAGACAATACAACTCTTGATGGACCCGGATGAACATTCACGTTATTTGCAGAACGCGGTGAGCCAGTGGGATATCGTTGATGCGAATGGTGATATTTTCCCAAAGGAAATTCCACGAGATGCATTCCCGTCGGAACCAGATCCTGAAATGCTCCAGTGGCACGAAGGAGTTTGTCGCAAGCTTGAATACGACTTCGTGAAGAGACAAGCCCACCGTGCGTCCCCTCCAAACTTTGGCGCATACCACTATCATTTCAGTGGCAAGGAATCTCTCCCGGACGAGGAAGACTACTTCTCACACCCACCCCGGCGGGCAGCGTCACATCGCCATGGGCATTATGACTCAGATCGACCGACTCGACGGCGTCATCATCACCACCGACGCTTGAGCGGTGATCATCCCCCGTCAAGCTCTCGTAGGTCGGAACGCCCCGACGGTGGGAGATCAGGAGTCTCAACACCCCGTATGCGATCGCCCTCACCGCGGTCCGCTCGTCCACATCGCTCCCGAGGCCGAGATCGTGCAAGCATGTATGGCCATCCTCTCAGCCCAGGAACGGAGGACGGCTCGGCGTTCCCTGATCTAGCGGAACACGAGCCTCCCTTGCACCCAGAGGGTCACGAACCTCCCAAGAAGCACCGATCCCGACATAGTAACTTATCACCTCCCTCCAACGCCCGCGCCCGTCGCCACTCTCACGACGCATATACGCGTAAACCAGCACGAGACCTCTCACCCTCAGCAACACCACGACGAAGCTACGATTCTCGCCCGCAAAGATCCACAATGTCGCATTCAGAAGCAGCAGCAAAATCTCGACGAGAAGAACGATCGCATTCAAGAACCCCTGGCTTCAAGTTTCGCGAATTTACCTTTGACGGTCCCGTGCCTGCTCCAGCACCTGATCCACCGCAATATACCCAACCCCCACCCCCACCCCGCGCTGTACCCCGTCACCGTTTCAACCTTGAACCGGAAGATGCTAGACGGGGCAGTTACAGTGCTGCCGGTACTGGTAGTGCGGGAGGGAGTCGACCTGGTAGTGGAGGTAGTGGATCTGACAGACCCCGTTCTTTTAGCAGTGCTGGTTATTACCATCGATCGTCGCGTTGGACAAGTCCTAACCGAAGCTCTGCCTCTAAGCGTTTCATACCGACTAGCCTTGCCGAGGATGAAATGTATCCTTCGCCGAGGAGACCGATATACGACTGATGAATGAATGTTACCTACGAATTTGATGTTTAACTGACTTGACCTGACCTGACCTATATTTGATATTTGATTATTTTTTGGCGTGGCGTTGATATTGGCATTTTGGACATTCTTCGCTACAACAATAACCTCTCTTCCCTCATTCTTCACCATCCTACGCTGGTTTTTATCCCAATTCTTGAAATATATACAGAAAGGTTCGGGATTTTGGGTGGTATCTGCTCTTCAGCTTCTCTCTTCTCTTCTCTGTCATCTAGTGTTCTTTATTACTTTACTTTTGGAGCACTCTACTCTATATCATATAACCATGAGATATACTATTCCACAATGCAATAACAATGATCAAGAAATACAATCAGTTTTAAAAAGGGGATTCTCAATTCAGAAATGCGACCAACCTATTCATTCGAATTTGGCAGCTCTACACTAGAAGGCATGTTCGTCGCGACAATTTCTCAAAAACAGACCTCGTACCTCCAACCAATCACTATTTTAAGAAATAATCGACCCTCGAGGTGTAAGAATCGTACTCCGTACTCAGGAGTCAACCGCAAAAATCTCCGCTTCTACCAGCCTTACCCCTATAATCCAAATCCTCTCAGATCGGAGACTTCCGACAAACCGCCACGAGCCACGAGAACGCCGAGAAGAGGGTAAAATAAAGATCGTCCAGGGCTTGCAGATCAAACGAATGAAATGAATCGGAAAAAAAAGACTACTAGACACTACATAGACGCCACGGCTGACCAAACCGAACGGGGTATGTACAGTACAGACAGACATGGGCCGGGGAGGACGAGGGACCGTTTGTGAGAGCCGCCTAGCTAGCTAGCTAGTGGCTAAGCGAAATTGATTCCAGATTCTAAAGTCCAGGTCCAGAGTCAGAGTCCATGTTCTAGTACCTAGTTTGAAAGCCGAGACTGCGCTAGAAGACTAGGCTTCGAGAATTCGAGAACAGACCCCAGCCACGACTTGCACTACTAGCGACTAAACTGGGATTGGAATGAATTGGGTCCACGAGTAATACCGTTCAAATGACCTGCCGAAACCATGCGGAGGACTGACTCACGCAAGGTTTGACAGATCTACAATAGTCACTACTAACTGTACTAGCAAGTCGGGGAGTTTTCTTTCGAATCGGAGGGATCTGTGATCTTCAAAGTATGTATGTAAAAACAGAAAAAGTAAAAAGCATCGTATCTATCACGGACCGGATCGTCGATTCGATTCGATTCAATCGTAATTGCAATCGCGATCCCGATCCTTGACTTGACAACTTTTTACTCCGTACCTGCTTTACGCACTATCTCTTGGCATCTTCACTTCGCAGCATTTTCTTCATTTCTCCACGGAGTAAAGCCAATGGTACTTCATGCAGGGGTGAGAAATTGGTGGGCCTGGCGTGGAATACTGTCGGTACAAGCACTCGTGTGAAAATTTCGGCGTGGTGGTGGGTCTTGTCGATCTGAAGCCTTGCCTCATCTGGCCATGGTATTGTAATTGCTGATTGGTATGGCGTTTCTGAAAATTGGGACATCCTTGTTTAGTTTGTGAACAATGCGCTTTCTGTCATTTCCTGCCCTGTAGGCATGGCACTTCGTCTAATGGGTTAGCTCGTCATGGCGTGTGTCAGGGTTGAATGTGAAACCGTCGGGTTAATGGAAGTTAGGGTCTACAAGCTGATCGTTTCACTTCAAGAGGGGATGCACGATGATTGGATTGAGTATTTTTGCTTCTTGTCCGTAGTCCTTACAAGGCGGAGTACGTATTTTTTTATCCTCTAGTCCCTTGGAACGTACGTACGGCCTTGTGGTTTAGTGTCTCCGTTTCCACGTTGATGTGCGGAGATCATAGCTTTTCATCTCCGAGAACTTGGACGATCCACTGAGGGTCAAGGGGATTTTCCGGATTAACACAGCCGTCAGATAGAAGCCGACACCAAATCAGAATGTCCATTGTCTCCGTTGAGCCTCGTATTCCGTCCACTCCACTCACCTACCATTGCCTATTGCCTCTCGTGCGCTGTCCGCGTCCACTAGAGTATCACGCTAGCTTGGAAAAGGGAAAGGCCTCCATCAACATCGGCAGAGGTCCGGTAGATATTAATAATTCATTCTTTACCCCGTACTCCGTACGATTCTGCTCCTTTCACTCCACAGCACTTTACTTGACGAACAAAGCCAATGTTTTACAACAACCCCATCGACTCTTGACAGCATCCATTCCATAGGGCTGACTGATTGAAGGCTGAAATTAAAGGGACGACGACGGCGATATGGTTGTCTACGCTGATGCGGCGCCGGGACTGGCGGCCACTACGATCTTATTAACGACGTTGGCTCTGTTGACGTTTGGTTTGCGTGCTTATTGCAGGCTGAGTCGCAGGTCATGGGGACCTGAAGATTGGATTATGACTGCCGCATTGGTTCGTTATATCCATGCATCCAATTTAATTTAAGATGACGACCCTAATTCGAATCATAGGCACCGTTCTTCGTGCTGGTTGCTGGATGCCTCGGTGGTGCATTCAATGGAATTGGTGCTCATACTACTACACTGGCGAAGCCTGGAAATGAGAAATACTCAGCGGAGGCGCAGAAAGTGAGTTCCGAGTCAGATTTGTTTTGAATTCTGTGAAATACTAACCACCACTTGCAAACAAATAGTTCTTCCTCATTTTCGAAGTTGGCTATTGCGCTGCTATTATACCGATCAAGCTCAGCATCAGTTGGATGCTGATTCGCGTGGCGGAAGGAAGAAAAGCATACGTTTATGTGCAATATGTCGTGATTGGCATGTTCTCCGTGATGAATATCATTGCATTGATCTTCATTTTGATCAACTGTATTCCCGTCGAGTAAGTCGTTCGCATACATCATCTAGTAACGATATACTAACCTAGTTATAGAGCTGCTTGGGATGCGAAAGCCCTCGCAAACGGTGGCCACTGTCAGCCAAGCTATGTTCTGGCTGACGTTTACTACGCCTGTACGGCTGTCAACATCTTCACTGACTGGGTCACTGCTTTCCTGTAAGTCATCCCCATCTTTCGACTCTCCCAATGAATAAATGGCTAATGCAATTATAGACCCGTGCCTTTGCTTTGGAATGTCCAGATCAATCGCAACACCAAAATCTCAATTATTGGCCTGATGGGACTTGGAATCTTGTTCGTTCATCTGCATCTCCTTTCCCCTGCTTGAATATCGACTAACCTTTCCCCCTACAGCGCATCGCTCTCAGCATGTGTCCGTCTCAAGTATACTGTCGCCCTCACCAGCCAAGAAGACTATCTCTTCGAAGTCGCAAACGTCGTAATCTGGGGCTTTGCTGAAAATGGTATCGGCATGATGGTCGGTAACATCGCAACTCTTCGTCCACTTTTCCGTGTTCTACGTGATCGCAAGACCTCTGACTATAAGAATTACCACAACTCAAACGGCATCAGCGGCTCCCGTTCCGGAGGTGCCATGTTCTCCCGCAACTATGAGCTCGAGAGCGGAAAGAATCTCAATCATACTACTACTGAGGTTGATCATGGTCAACGGAGTAGCTTGAGTGATGGGGATAGCCAGAAGGATATCCTGCACAATGGACAACAACCTGGTCAAACTGATATCCTTGTCAGTCGCCAGGTCATGGTGGCGTACGATTAAGTCATTCACTTTGACTTGATTTGTCTGGACTTGAATAAATGAACATAATCACCCTCTCTTTTTTTCCTGTCGCATTAAACTCACTGGTGTCTTTTCAAAGCGTGTCTTTCCTTGCATATTTCATTGAGATCAAATATAAATTAATAGACATCGGAGACTCCCCGACATTCTGCATGCACAGGCTTGTCAGTACTGAAATGCACGTCTCCCATTGAATGTAAATCTGCGGCTCCGAATAAATCTCGGGGTAAATCCGGGGCAGTTCGTCATTTTTGAATCTGCCGATCCGTCGGAATTCAATCACCGACAGAGAAAAATCTTGGCATTCTGTCCACTTTGAGAGATCTCACTCTATTAACTCTGCATGGCTCGGTCATTTTGCACAACCAATTCGCTGCAAGTCACTTGATGCATTATTGAGTATAGCTAGACCTGTGGATCTTTACCCCGCTGACCTTCACTGGGGATTTTATTGCCTTGGGCTATCTCTTCTTCCCCACTACTCTCGTTTGCTTCCCCGCGAACATCATCCCCCGCCACCAATTTCACGATTTCTATACTTCAACATATCTCAACTATGCGATGAGACTCGAGTGACTGAAAGATGTCTCCGAAGCCCAACGCCAGAAGGAAGCATGCCTCTATGGCCTGTGTTCCGTGCAGGGAGAGCAAGATCAAGGTAAGCTAACTTTTGCCACTTGCTCTCAGATCAACAACTAACTACCATAATCAGTGCGATGGATCTGAACCAACTTGTTCAAACTGTCGCAGTAAAAGTCGAGATTGCAGCTATCAAGCCGTCGATAAAAGGAAGTAGGTCAAGCGCGACTGAGTTCGTTCCGTGACATACAAATTCAATATCTGACCTGTGACAGACTTCCTCTACGAATAGCCATTGACTTACTCATTTCAAGAGTCGACCAACTTTGTGAATTTATATGCGAAAATGGTCTTAGTCCACCATGTACTGCACCCGAAAAAGACGCGGCTTTGAAGGAGATTTTGAATGCCCTTGGACCGACTAAATCCAGCCCAGCTGTCGAAAAAGTGTCCGGGTCTGAGCAGGAGGTGTCACCCATTCTATCAAATGACCCGGAAGTGAATACTGCAAGGTCAAAAATTACAATGGGACCACCTCCTATCCCGGCATCTATTGCGCTTTCGAAGACCTCCCCAGCAAATTCGCCTAACGATACTACCGCAGAGGCTTTGATGCCGACAGCCTCCAACACCTCCCCACTGTCAGGAATACAGGTTGAACAAGGGCTATCGACCCCATCGGCAGATACCCCTGAAAGTATTCTCAGCAACTGGGATATGGACTTGGCCTTTGGAGGCTCTGCAGTGCCTGCGCCAACCGATTTGCAACGACTCATCGAGTCCACTTCTGAACGTGATTCCTTGGGCCTTGATCTAGATGGAATGCCTCAGCCAGCAGGCAATGATATGCCAGGCGCCACAGCCTCTACAGCAAGTGATGATGGTTCAACATTGGTGGAGGACCATGACACCACAGCTGATATCGAAGGCTTAATCGATGACCTTTCCGACAGAGTCGGCACACTACGGATAGGCCGAGGAGGCAAAACCCACTTTTTCGGACCAACTTCTACTTTCAATTTACGGGATATGCCACATTCTGATAACTTTGACTCACATCGAAGGATTCATGGCTATGATTTGCATAATCCAGACCGAGTTGAGGCTGATAGAGAAGTCCCTGCAGAACTTGAAGAGCACTTGATCAATTTGTATTTCAGTTGGCAGGATCCTTCTTTTCATGTCGTTGATCGGAAATTATATGAAGATGCTAAAGAGAAGTGGTTTGCTATGGAGGATACATCATTGTATTCGGAGGCTTTACGGAACGCCATGTAAGTGTTGTGGAATTGACCGTGGTCGAAAATTTGAGCTGGATTCCTGACAATGAGCTATAGGTGCGCTATTGGTAGTGCCTTTGAAACAAGATTTCATCCAGGCTATGTCACGTTTCCAAAGACTTTGGTTGACTTTTTTGGAGATCGTGCGCGATCGCTCCTTGAGTCTGAGTTGGATTTCCCAAGTGTGGCGACTGTTCAAGCGATGGTTATTCTAAGCAGTCACGAGATTGGCAATGGCATGGATTCGCGAGGCTGGCTGTATAGTGGTAAGTGGTACTCTGGACAAGACTTACGTAAATGGCTAACCCTTGACAAGGTATGGCAATTCGACTTGCCTTTGATTTGGCACTGCACATCGACATGTCCTCGCACGTTGCGAAGGGTGTTATATCTGCGGCAGATGCAGACCTACGCCGTACAGTATTTTGGGCTGCTTATGTTGTTGATCAGTAAGTGGCAAAATACTCGCTCGTTCAGGATTTATACTAATCCTCGTCAGTCAATTGGGATTTCATTTGGGAAGACCCTTCCGCACAAACATGGATGATGTTACAGTTGGGAAGCCTCTCCAGGCTTGTTGCACCCAATCCCAAGAATGGCTACCATATGAAAATCCCGCTTCATCAAGACAGCATTTCGACATGTTGGATTGTACTGGGCTTGTCAGTCAACAACTCGTCTCGATGTGTGAAATAATGGCGCCTTGCGGATACGTCTTGTAAGATTATCTCTGCGCTCTCCTGAATGCATGTCCACCCCGAACTAATTTCATCAAGATATACAACCTCCAACATTGACAAGTCCTCAATGCAAGCGTTTAACGAAAGAATTGTGGCTGAGCTTTGCAAATGGAAAGCCAAATTGCCACCTAAATTACAAATCGACCTCAATGATCATTCCTCGGCTTACCCTCCTCATGTGCTACTACTCCAGTAAGTGAGCCCTCTTGTGCTTTCCTATATTCAATTCCAATTCAGAAGTTCTGACCAGCCACAGCATGCAATATCACCAGAATATAATCTACTCTCACCGGCCTTGGATGTCCAAAAGCTATCTCCAACCACAACCACCAAAGGGCCCAGGCTACCTCCATGCACGCCAAATGTGCATCCAATCCGCCATTGCCATCGCCAAAATCCTCCTATTATACGAAACCAGATACACACTACGTCGCATAAACGTCAAAGCAGTCTCAATCACATCTTCCGCCGTTCTCCTTCTCCTTTTCGCCGCAGTTTCCAACTACCCATCCCATTCCAAGGCCCATATCGTCGCCCATTTAGGTACATGTTTCCGAGCTCTCGACGAATTCTCACTATCTTGGATGAATGCAAGACGCGCGAAGGATCTACTCGTCACACTACAGCATCAATGGGAACTTCGAACCCATTCTGGAAAAATGTATCGGCGAGCTGATGGTGTAACGTGGCCACCAAATAAACGTTCAAGAACTTCTGCCGTTGGCTCGATTCCTGCTTCTATTTATTCTGAAAGACCAGTACTAGCTGGTACTAATGGGGATTTTAATGGGGCTTTGGGTGCGGATCCTGATTTGGATTGGATGTTGATGGCGGATGGGGATCTTTTGTCGGAGACTTGTGATCGGGATCTTTTTAGTTGGGATCCTAGTTCTGTGATGATGGAAAAGGAGGTCCCGTGAGATGAGATTTAGAACTAATAATAAAGTTTTTGGTTCAATCTGGTGATCACAGCGTGCGTCTTTTATAGTATTCACGAGAAATAAGTAGATTTGATCCACTTTGCCGAAGTCCTCCCTTTCAACGATGTATCAATGACATGAATGATTGTTCTTAATTAATGCAAACTGAATATGCATGAAATATCCAAGAAATAAATTTTCATGTTTGCTTTTTTGTGTTCTTGCTGCGAGTCTGACCAATCACGTGTCTCCCTGCAATGTTGACCTGCTTGCCCTTTTTGGCCGCGACTTCATCCCCTTCACTTCCCATTTCTATCGACATCCACTGACAATTTTGTACACCGCGACACAGATCTCTGGTTATGCTGGCTCGTGCAAGTCTCCGAGCTTCAATTCCACGCGTCTCCAAGGGCTTAAGTAGGGGTCTGACATCTCGCCACTGCTGGGCTCCTCCTGCTCAGTATGGCCTTGCAGGCCCACATATCATCAGCTCAAGACGGAAGTTCAGCCAGAGCCCCTTGTTGAAGCCAAGTTCACCGAATGTTCAAGTCACATCAGAGGAACTGTTCCGATACACTGAAGGTCGATGGCTTGTTGATGACGATTTGAATCAAGAATTACGTTATGTCAAATTTGATGTCCACGAGCTTTGTCTAGCGGCTGAGAAGGCGATGGACAATGGAGCCAAAGTCATTCGTGTCGATAAGCTGCCTTCTCGGAATAATCTAGTATTACTATTAGCTATGGACGACGGAAAAGAGATCATTGCGAAGATTAAATGCAAGATCGGTGGTCCTTTACTTTTGTCCACTGCATCTGAAGCCACCACTCTTTCTTCTGTATGCCCCGTACTACGCCTCGAGTGGTTATCTTAAATTATATCTGACATATTTCCTTCTAGTGAGCAATTCCACATCTATATCGGCCCCCGAATTATACGGGTTTGATGTTCATTTGGACGATAGCCCAGTGGACGCGGAGTATATTCTGATGGAAAAACTCAAGGGCGTCCCTTTATCGCAGAAATGGGACACAATGAGTGGCCCTGACCAGATGAAAATAATCGACCAAGTCGTCCAAATGGAAAAAGAGCTTGCTAACATCCAATTCCCAGGATATGGCAGCCTTTACCCAAGACACTCTCTACCTGAGGAAGTCTGCTCCACATACCCACTCTCTCCTTCAGTCGATCCGGAGGGGCTTTTCTGTATTAGAGCAACCTGTCACGACTTTTGGTGGTATTTAGTGGAGGAGGACGGCTCTCAGCCAAGAATCACAAATCCTGGTCCTTGTAAGCGAGCTCTTGATTTAGGCAGATACTCAAAAGATCAAGTCGCAGGGGCTTGGGCTAATATATTTTATTATATGACAGGGAAGAATATTGCCGAATATGCAGATTCGGTTTTACAACGACAGCTTGCACTCATTTCCAATCCACATATCGCGCCAACAATACAGCAGAGCCTCGAAAGATTCGAGAAGTCACAGACTCTCGTCGAATATGAAGACTTACTGGGGAAAGCGCGAAGCGTAATCCCGATCCTCTCGCGAGATCAACGTGTACTCGACATAGTAGAGCCTATCTTACGACACTCCGGGCTAAAGTTGGGCAATATCTACGTATCAGCCGATGATCTGACCAAGATTGAAGGATACACCGGTTGGCAGTCCGCCGAAGTCCTTCCACTATTCGAACAGAACAGAATACTCAATTTCCTCCCAATTCCCATTTATTACACTCAAGGTGCACACTCTTATTCGCGGCCCGACAATTTCCATAACCTGAGTGATGAGGCGCAGCAATCTGTTCTGAAAGACCTACAGATGTCATCCAAAGCCAAGTATTACGAACTGCGACGACGAATGAAGATTCCAAAGATGAACGATCCATTCGAAGTAGACTACAACTTATGGAGTCTCTTACAACGTGCCGGGTTGCATTCGTCAGGCAGTTTAGCCCCATTCCGCAGCCTGATATATCATCTATTTGAGAACTGGTCAAAGCTTGACTTGCCAGGAGTTTGTCCCTTTACTATCTCCGCTTCTGAGTTTGATAGACACGAGCAGCAAATTGCTAAGTTCCAAGCGGCACGTGAGGTACAAGGAGTCATGGAAGATAAGCTTTCAACAGATTCCACCGGATGGGTGGCTAGTGATCAATGGGACAAGATGGTTAAAGTGAATGAAGAGCTTCATGAGGATTTCCATCAGACTGTGAGTGAAGAATTGGGCTCTCAGTATGCGGCGGACGTGTGGCCGTTTCCACCTGGACCAAAGTGATCATGTCGAAATGAAATGAAGATCTCCACTCACGGACTTGTATTAGTATGACAATAGCTAGGATACGAAATGAAACGACTCTCTACTCAATTATTACAATGTAGCGTGCACTTCTAGTAGAACAGGGCACAAAGAATGGCATTGCTCGCAGTAATACATACTGATACGAATAATACTATCAGAGTATCGGGATATTGTGTATTTTAAGGTCATTTCGTGTATCAGCGGAAGTATAAAAATTTGCAATTTCTACAACTTCACGCAGACCAGCAACTCCCAAACTATTCAGAGCATGAATGGGAATATCAGCTGATAATATTCACTTGACTATTACTAACGACTCTTGGCCGACCACGCGGATATGCACGTTGACGCCACAGGAGTGAGATCAGCTGCTAGCGTATGATCCTGAGATGTTTCATTAATCATGCCAGAACCCACAAAAGTTAGAACTTCTAACTACAGGTAATCTACTACTAGTACTACTAAATCTAAACCTGAAGTTATTCACCATCCATGCCCTCCTGCTGGAAATGGCTCCGATGCAAATCGCCCATCATCCGATCAGCCCAACCTCGCCCGACATTCCCCGCGCCCGAAGCGGCTAGCGGCTGTCTGTCCGTCGCGGGGCGGCAAACGTTGTCCTCTTTGCCGCCATTGGATTCTGCTATCGATGCTGGTGTTGCTGATCCTGGATCTGCCTGCTCGTCTTCATCTTCGTCAGTGTCAGATCGGGATAGTCGGGCTCATGACGGGCTTCACATGGGGCCCGAGCTGATGGAGACTCTTAAACGGACTGTCGCCTCGGAAGATGGCCTGGCCGAGTCTCAAGGGCTGAGCGATGGTCACCGGAAGAAGCCTCGGTTAAATCAGGAGTCCCATCCTGCTCGTGTGGAAGTTAATGATCCAGCTGCTGCTGGTTCAGGTTCAGGGTTAGGATTATTAGAATCAGATCCTGAATTGAGTGACTGTCCCTTGCATTTTGCCCTGCAGGGTGGCCGGGATGATGTCGTGAAGGCTCTGCTTACTGGTGGTGCGAATGTGGAGCACCAGGATAATCTCGCCCGCACCGCGTTATTCTATGCGGTATTGCGAAACGAAGAAATGCTCCGATTAATTCTCGATCATGGGGCGAATGTTCATCATAAAGATTATCGTGGCCTGACGCCCTTACTTTATGCTGTATATCAACGTCGCGATCGGGCTGTTCGCATCTTGCTAGAACATGGTGCTGATGTTACTGCGACAAGCAATATCGGCGACAATGCCTTGCGATTATGTGTCGATATCCCATCTCCAAACTCGGGATGTCAAGGGACAACTGAATCTTCCCTGGTTGTCATGAAACTACTCTTAAAACATGGGGCCGAGTTGAATATCTGCAGCTCAGCCTTTGACATGACACCTTTATTGAATACCGCCGCTTTTTCCGATTTTGTCGCAGGAGCTCAGCTGTTGATTGAAAATGGTGCGGGAATCGAAGAAGTGGACCTTATGGATCGCACGCCACTTCTCAATGCGTGCAATACTTTCAAAACGACCGATGGCAGCATGGCAAGACTCCTTCTTCAACAAGGTGCCGAGGTTGAGCACAGAGACCACAAAGGTCGGACAGCACTTGCTTTAGCTGCTTCAAGAGGTCAAGATATGACCGTTCGCATTTTACTTCGACATGGTGCCAACATCGAGGCCCGTGACCTCGTTCTTCGGACTCCGCTTATGCATGCCGTACGGGAAGGCTGGCCCTCCGTTGCCACGGTACTTTTGGAAAATGGCGCCAGGGTGAATGTCATGCAAAGAACGGGCCTCACTCCTCTTGCGGTGGCGATCAAAGCTCTTCGAAGGATCATTGAACATTCAAAAAGACACTCGAATCAACGCCACGTCAAGGTTATTGGACAGCTGCTTTCCTATGGGGCGGATGTTAACCTCATTGGGGAAGAGGCCCGTCGCATATTGAATGGGATTAGTCAACGGAATGGGGATGCCTGGTCACTGTCTGAAAAGGTCGTTGCAGATGTAATACGAGAAGCGGAAACATCGACTCGAAATATTTGAACAAACACAATCACAAACACCGGAATGGAGTTGTACAAAGGCTATGTCTTCATGTGTATAAAGAACGAGGCTTCATGCGCACATACTTGGACAGGAGTATTTATTTTACGCGTTCTCCGATATGTTTATAGTTATATACCTAAGTGAACTAGTAGTTCGCTTCAATCAGGGATTCTTACGTGCACAGAATAATGTCTGATATCATATTCTTCTCAGTTGTCCATATTGTAAGCATCCACAAAACCACATTCTAAATAAACTACTACCGCTTATGGAATATGAACTACCTAGTTTATATTCCATAATCTCTCTGGCCACCTCCTTCGCTACTTCCAGATCGGTTCAGTAGCGGCTCTCGCTCCCAGTCTCTGGAAATTACACCCTGGGGATCTTGTCGCGTCTCGACTGTAGCAGAAGCGGTTCGCATGTTCGTCTTCCAACTAACGAATCCAACTAATGCAGCTCCCACAACTCCAACCATAACTGTCAAGCCAGCATTTACAGGCACTGGATCTCCTTCAAATACCTTCAGGGTGAGCGTGTCAAGTCCAGCTTGTGCAAAATTCCCCACGCCTGCAAGGCAGATGATCAAACCGTAGACTTTGCCAAAGGTTTGAAAGCCGAATACCTTCGCGGCATAATCGGAGACGGCTGTATAATAGAAAGGTCTGTAAAGGACGAAAAGTATTATATTCGCGTATGCCGCTTCTGTGCTTCTCGGTATACAGCCTAATATACCTATAGCCGTGGCAGTTGAAACCAGAATCGCGAGAACAGTTCGGGTTTTCAACGTGTCGAGGAAGGTTCCGATAAACGGAATAGAGAAGAGACCACCGACGGGCAGCATAATATCGAAGAGGGAGTTTATGTGTTGTGCTTTGGAAGGTGAGTCGAGTAGATAGGTATATTGTGTTCGGAGTGATGCGACGAAGTAATTTATCCTGAGCATCATGAGAACAGTGAATAGTGTGATAAGTGCAAACCATGGCGTCTGTAGTTGGGAGAGAGCACTTTGGCCATGTAGCACACCCCAGACCCCACTAGTATGTGTCTTTGGCGCATTTGGAGGCATCGGCAATGGCTTGGGGCTTTCTGGTCGCGATCGAACTGGTTGCGGGGAGAGTACGCGTTGCGGGCTTGTGGGATTACTGAATACAGTATCGTCGATCCCAGCTGCTGAGAGTAGTGAGGCTGTGCCATCATCGAGGAGGTTTTGAATTTGATTTACAATGCTTTGGCGCTGCGCACGGCGGCTTTGGCGTTGTCGTTCGCGTTCATCATGATCTTCAGCTTCCGGATCAACCGTATCGTGCCTCTCTTCCGTCACCTGGATTTCCGCATGCTGAACTAGTTCACCGGCTGTCTTATAAGATGTCGCAGGCATGACGGTAAGCTGTGCTACCGAGATCATCACTGGAACAATAAGGTAGGCAAGAAAGAACTTTTGGATGGATATCGAACCTCCGGAACGTTCATTGATGAGGCGGAAGAAAAGGAATAATGCGCTGGATGCATCGAAGGCCCCAGTCAAGGCTGATAGGATTAAGCCTGAACGCATGGGGAAGGTGTTCGATAGCTGGAACGATGAAATGAAAACGAAGGGCCCGCCCAAAGATAGAAAAAGATAGCCAAGTATATACCCTTCGAAGGGCAATGAATGGGCGAATGCAAATATGACGGCGCCGAAGGCCAAGAAGATACTTCCAATGATCCCACTAACTCGAGGGCCCCAGGAATCTAGGATAGCCCCTACTGGTAGTGCAGAGACATTTGTTGCCACGGCGGCAATGGTGAACATCAAATTCAACCTTTGAACGGATAGGTTAGCATAGTATTAGAATAGCTGTAGCCGGAGATTACGGCTTACCGAATTTCTTGCCCGTCACAGACGGAGACATTCTGTTCAAGCTCTTCCCGTGAACATAAGTTTCGATATACATTCTCATTGACGAGTACTGGTTTCAATGCAGCGAAACCGAAGACAACACCAGACGAGAGAAAGCAGTACACAATCGCCAAGCAAACCTGGACTGGACGCGTATCAGCTCTGCGAATTAATGAGACAACCCGTCTCGACTACTCTCTATTTTTTGGAAGGGGACTTTCGGCATACCGACACGCTTAGCGGGGCTAACTTCAAAGGCCCCGGTCGTCTCCGACAGCCAGTCCCTGGATTTGGCTTTGGGCTCAGACACTGTCACGGGCCCCGGTTCCCACCCCCGCTCCGCACGACTCTCCCGCGTTGTCGTGGGGGACAATCCAGTGAATGAGCGATCATCACGATCGTCACCACGCTCGTTCCAGGCGGGACCAGCGTATGGATTGAAGTTCAATCTGCTGTACGTGGAGGGGAAGGAGGAGGAGAGAGACTCTGGTAAATCCTGCTCCAAGTCGGACTCCTCGTCAGTACCAGTGGAGCCCGACTCCTCCTCCGCTCGTCCCCGCAGAAAGGCGGCGGGATTCCGCTCCCATCCCTCGAGAAAAGAGATGCGGTTGAGCGACATCCTCTGCTTCTCGTGCTTCTGATTCTGATTCTCTTTGTCATGGAAGTGATGAGGTCAGGCTTGGACGAGAATCAAGGAATCCGGGGAGGTCACCTGACTCTCCCCCGCTTATGGCCATCGCGCTTTCCCAAACTAACGTGGCAGATAAGCATAAAACACGTGCACTTTCCTGATATCAGAATTATGCCATCCCATCCCATGGAGTTGGGAGTTTATCCCATGGCCATGGGATGGGAGAATACAAATTAGCCTAATCTACCTGTATCAACTAACATGGTGTATGGAGCACAGAGTAGTATATTTCAGCCGAAATCATGATTATTCAAGTCAAGACGATGATACACACCTCCTCAAAATGTGGTGCAGGATATACTTCAACTTGAATGCAGAGTTTAATCTCCCCAACTCTCAAGACATACCTCTTTAGGTTTACCGCCGGCACATCATCTGAAAGAGGCAGCTCCAAGACTCGGCATCTGTCCCTCCCCACACAGTCTACTTGTTTGTACGGACGAACATACACTACTCTGGTTATACCTCCGGCATACCTCATTTAACTTTGTGGGCTGCAGACGCGTCACGGCATCTTTCCATCCCCAACAGTCTTTATCTCCCATCGAATCACGGCATCGGCTTCATGAGCACTCAAGCCCCCAACGATCGACAGGGTTCGACGGGTCCGGAGTACGCCATCCACGGGTCCAACGAAATGAAACCCGAAGCAAATCGCGGACAGTACCGAATTGCCTCGTTCAATTCGCCCCACTCGGCGTTTTCTGTGCCACCGAAGTTCCTTCAGTGCCACCATCTTTTGCGGGATTTGTCAGGAACACGAGTCGATCCCGGAGTCGCCGATCCAATGATTGCGGTGGTGTGTTTTCTGCTAAAATCGGTCCGCAGAGGGGCAAAAACGCATGTACGAAGTACCTACCACTAGTACTAGCTACTCCATACATGTACTTCGTATAGTCTAGTCCATCTTAGAGTTTCTAACTTCAATAACTGCTATATGGGCAGTTGCTGAACAATGCTGAACGGTTGGTCCCCGATCTGTGGATGGCATCGACGGACTTGTCCCCTGAACCAGGTAATTCGGTGAAAAATGTCCGGTTCAAGTGGGTGATAGCTTTTTACCCCTGGCTACGCTAAATCCGTACCCCAAAGCTTAGACGTTTATTGTGGCATTACCTCGCCGTAAGCACAAAGGATGACATGCCTTATGATGACAAGGCCCAAGAGTTTCAATCAAAATTGATTACTATACTTCGTGCGGATTAAAGGAAAGTAAAATAAATGTCCGAATCCAGACGGAGCTTTGCCGCTTTATTGTGATTGGTGTTCTTGTGCATACCGCTAAACATCTGCCGCTAGGATCACTTTTCCCACAACTACATGGACGAAGAAATACAAAATGATAGAAAAAAAATCAAATAAATCGAGTAGAAAAAAACCCTCGAAATAAGGAGTAATCCTCACGATATTCCCAAATTAGGGGCCATAGAAATGCTCACCGTGTTTGACTCGCTTGTTTTCACCTTGCCGGGTTCCCGAGGTTCTATTGCGGCGTCTCGGCCACGCCCTGATTCTTACAGAATTCCTAGATCTTGCTGGTTCGGGAAACGATCGGTTTCAATCGAGGGGGGAGTGCAAAAGTTTGTTATGGATGCGTGGGGGCATGCGTACCAACCACATCTAGCAGGAGACTGTCAAAACGCTGGGCGGGTGGGGAGCGTTGCAATCATAATCAAAGCCGGGCCACCGCTGGACCTTGTCGGGCGGGTTTTTTTTTCTATCAGAACCAATTCGAATGAAGCTCACCCTGTTCTTGAAACCCGCCCGACCCAGTAAGACCAAAATACTGTAATCCCTCCCACACTAAGAGGAAGGTCGAAGTGCAGAGGCAAAGAGGAATTTGCCCTCTTGGTCGAAGCTAATCTCCAACTGCCCGGGCGTTGGCTGGTTAGGACTCCAAAAAAAAATCCACGCAAACTCGCCATGATCTACCAATGCCATTTCAAGATCCCCACTCTCTCCGCCTGAGATATTGATTAGCAGTGCTCCATCAATCATCCCAGGATCGTAGCCTGGCCGTTCCCCCGGAGTGTCTTTATTTATCTCGTGGCCTCGGGCCTTGAATACCGAGTTATGTTTCCTTTCTGGAAACCTTCCCTCTTCGTGTTTCTCCCTGCCATCGTCACTGCGTGATGAGGGGATGGTGAGTGCAAATTCAGATACACCGGTCAACATCAATCCACCAAATTACTAACAAGTTCATTCTCCAGCCTCACTTGTCGGCTGCGCCATTTGAAATGTAAAAAATTCCAAGAAATCTTCCTTGAGAGAAGACTTATGATGATCGCAAGCAAATTCTAACACTGCATACAGGTGACAAATCGGGAACGAAATGTCTGCGGTGCCAGCGATCTGGCCGCGAATGTGTGCCGGCTCCCGGCAAATCTGAAGAGGTCTCTTTCCGCCACGGCCAGAACCCATCCCTACGTGGAAAGGGTCCCCCGAGATACGGGGAGAGCGATCTAGCGTTTCCAAATGATCAAGTCTGGGTTGAATCATCTTCTGAATGTACGTGACAAGCGAAAATTTGTCGGATAGTCCATTTTACGGTCGGCAAACGAAACAAGAACGAAAATGAAACAAATTAGAAAAAAGAGAAAACAAAAAAAAAAAAAAAAAACTAACTTTCGACCTGCAGATTCCTTCAAAGATGAAACTGACCAGACGGCATCAGAGTATCATGTTGTGTCGGTGATAGAACCTAAATCGGTCTCTAGATCACCTTCGGAGGCCCGTTCGACCTCTTCATCAACTATGGATTCTTCTGTTCATGGTCTGAACAATTCAGTGCCTCTTTATGTCGCAGATTCTCGTGGTTCACGTTCAACTTCTGCAAATTCACCCCTCTCCTCAACCGCCCCCGTTGTCCAGGCAAGGCTGGCAAGCATCAATGAGGCATATTTACTTCGACATTACCAGCAGCACCTAGCACCTTGGGTAAGCCTTTTCTTACTTTTTTCTTATGTCTATTATCACTTTGCAAAAGTCCTAATACGATCCCAGCTTGATGCCGGCGATCCGGAACACCGATTTACGTCGGATGTGGCCCACCTCGCCAGTCGGTGCCCACTACTACTTTATGCATGCATTGCTGTATCAGCATGCCATTTATCTCGAACAGCAAACACCATATCTCCCGATGTCGCAGACAGTTATCATGAACGCTGCATCTCAATTATGCTACCAGTGCTCGACAAACCCGAATTCGACATTGGGATTGACATTCTTCTCAGCTCCACCGTGATCTTGCGCTTCTTCGAACAAATCTCCTGTACGTCAACTCTCAACCTAACCCCCCACATAATCTCCGACAAGCGACATGTTCCAACTGACTCTCCACTGATAGCCCATACCCCTTCTAACGACCCGCAACGCCATCTCCTCGCAGGATCAGTCTACATCAGCTCCCACGTGGACTGCGCTATCTCCGGCGGTCTTGCCTCGGCCTCCTTCTGGGTGTTTGTAATTCAAGACATTCAATTCGCACTTACGTACCAAAAATGTCTTCGGCTAACCTTTGGACCCTTTGACGACCGTCTCCGCCGGTGGTGGGTCGCCAAGCCGGTCCTTAGCGACGGCGACTGGGTTAACCGGGCGATCTGGATTCTTGCCGAGACGATTGACTTTTGCTATAACGTCTCAGGTCGGAATTATGGTGGTCATTTGGGAGTTGCGGGTGAGAATGCTTTGAAGCAGAGAATACTGGAGTGGGAGCAAGGCCGTCCGGATACGTTTGTCCCATTGCACATATCGCCACCAGATCACGCCCGAGGGAAACCTTTCCCGGTGGTGTTATACACAAGTCTATGGCATTGTAAGTTTTGTTATGTCTGCAGATGTTTTGTGCGCGTTATGGATGCGTCTGCACGGATACTAGGGTTGGGGCTAATTCTGGTTTCTTCTTGGCAGCTACTGCGATGCAACATCTATGTCTTGCCAAGGCACTCATGTTGATACGTGAGACGGAGGTCTATGAAAACTCAGCAGAGCAGCGTGTGGCAATTAAGGTAAATACCTCAAGTGGTCGTCAGATTGCTGGAATATAGTGCTAATTTGATTCACAGGGGCGAATTACGGAGAATCTCAATTATCTCTTCGGTATTGCTCTATCCGCTGACGATGAACCATCATTACGGATTATGGCGTGCCATGCATTGTGTGCCTGTATGTTTGTGCAATATTCTCGAGCTTCACTCTTGTTATCAAGTTGACTAATTCCTTTTTCTTCCTCACTACAGGCAGCTCCTGGATAGATGAACCGCTCGCCCAAAATTTATTGTTTGATCTACTTCGTCGGACGGAAAGAGAGAATGGATGGCCATGGGCATATGTGGAACAACGGATTCTGCATACATGGCAGGGAAATTCGCGTTAAAACAGTTATATACCCACTTTTTTCGATTACAATCCAAGAATGACAAAATACAACTTAACTTACTATAAGCAATTTTTGTATGCCAAAGGTTTGGCATTTGGTGTAGAGTCTCAAGTCTTATCTTATGGCATCAATAAAAGCAGTTACAATGCAATTGTTCATAAAATCTCCACAAAAATCTTCAAGTCTTAAAACTTCTACAAGAATGAAAAGAATCCTCAGATTCATCTTCACCACCTTGCCAGCCTGGCACTCTCCACCCTTCTCCATACCGCGTCGTCAACCACAACAATCCCCCAGCAAACACCAAAAAGCCCGCACCAATCGTCATAAACCACCCCACTCCAATCTCACCAATCGCAGGAAGACAAGCAGCAGTCACAATAGCACCAGAAACATTCCGAACCATATAACTCCCCGCAATAGCCATTGAACTCTTTCCCGTACCTTCCATCACGTCCACGCAATATACATTCAAACTAATAAATGCCAATACTTGGCCCGCAGCTTGGAAATATAGAGATATCACAACGAGGGGGATTCCACCCACAGCCTTTTGTACGGCCCATCCGTATATGAGACCACAACCTGGTAAGATTATTCCCATGATGCTGAGTATACTGTTTAGTCGGTCTTCGGGTACCCTTCGACCGCGCCGCCGTATATATAATCGAACAACCCAGTCGGAAATCTGGCCACCGCATAGAGTACCGGTTATGTAGCCTGCTGTTGGGGCTAGATAGAATAAACCCGCTTGTAACGGTGATGTGAGATTGAAGCGCGGGTTGAGTACTTCACGGACAGGCGTGAGGATAGAATATTGGTACCAATGTAGTGAAGCGACAGCAACAGCGATGACACCTAAATTCCGGGACGAAAATAAGAGAGTGATTATTTCCCACGGATTCATTAGATGCAAGAAGTGTTTGATTTTCTTGCTGGGTTTCAAATCCGCGAAAATCTGGTTTTTCTTGACATGGATTGTTTCGGGTAGGAATATCGCTAATAAAATCACTGAGAGAGTTGCCATTCCGGTTTGAACCCAGAATATGACTCTCCAGAATTTATATGTCACGATTAATCCGCCGAATAGAGGTGCGAGGCCTGGTGGGATTGTTGTGCTTGCCATGAGCCATCCTATTGCACGGCCGCGGGTAGTTGGTGGATAAATATCTCCAACGACGACTGTTGCGATGGTTTGGCAAGCTGTTACCTGGGGAGCGGTAAGGAAGCGGAGGATGAAGTATGCTGGTAGATTTGGAGATAAAGCTGTTCCCAGGCTGAATGCGAGTAAAAGGGCATTTGCAATGAGTAGGATTGGACGACGTCCAAATGTGTTGGCGATTGGAGCGTATAATACAGGGCCCGCAGCCTGACAGAGAATCATCAAGGCATTGGATGTGGCGATCACAGTTTCTGTAGTATGAAAAGTTGTTCCGACTTCTGGGAAGGCTGGTATGACTGCAGTAGAGCTGAGTGTGCATTGGAATGATGACCAGGCCAGGACTAAAGTGATGATCACTTTGCGTGTCGCCGGGAAGCGATTGTAGATATCATCGTGATCTACCTCCTCGGTGTTGGCCATGATACAGATATCCACAATCGGGAATCACTGCATATCTGTTTTGAAGGTTTCCAAGCCTTTTAAGGTTGGATTCTAGCGTGAGCCGATGCATAGAGATATGAATAATGTGAGTATATGATTCGTCCAGGGTGTACAGAAGATCTTCAAACAAGGGGCTGCCAGTGGGCCACTGGCATACTTCAAAGCGGCAGAGAGATATTGATGACGAGTCCAAGACGGTACAGCATTCCAATTCTGGGACGCCGACCTCATCACGAAATTTACATTCACATATAATAGTATATACATCGAGGTGAGACTCATCAAATATGTCAAAATGCCAAGAGTAGAGATAGAATACAGCGGACAGTTGCCAACCAAATCTAGCCAGCCTGGCGGCCCTCCAACACATCCATCAACGACGCTCAAAACTGGAACGCAGTATCCAGTGAAAGCGGGAACGTAAAAAGACCCTCATCCATCATCGTCTCCAATGCAAAGAAATTATTCGGATCAAAACTTGGATCCATTTCCATTTCAGTATTACCAGGCATACCCATCATCGGTGTCATGGGCATACTCATTGGCATATCTGGGAAAGTAGTAGCGCTGGGATGTGTGGGTGTGGTGTAGGCTTGTGAATATTGTTGGTAGAATGATCTGTTTGGATCGGGGTCGTGAGTGTGAGCGTGAGTTGAACCTGGGGTCATTGATGAGATGGATGGATTTATTGAAGGTGAGAATGAGGTTGCTGTTGGTGTTGGCCAGCTTGGTTCTGGTTTTGGGTGGTGATTTAATGGGTCGAGACGGGTTGTTGGATTGGGGGATTGTGCTGGTGGGAGACCTGGGGTTAATGTTGATGGGGTATAGACTGTTTGGTTGCGGCGTTCTGAGAATGGGTCTGCGGAGTCCTTTTTTGTTTGGCCTGATGAGGCTACTATGCTGAGGAGTTCTAGTGGTGTTGTACTGGTTCTCGTCTAGAAGTTATCATTAGCAGGTTGCTCCATAGGGGTCTAGAATAAGATGGTACATACCGGTTGCTTCGAGTCGGAACTGTCAGAGTTGGTCTCTGCAACAAATATTTCTCTCAAGGCAGGACCATTGTCCTTCTTCCTGATGAACCAATTCCGCAACATGGCAATTATATTTCCGAATTTCCCGGCAGCACGACCGCTGTCTAGTGAAGCGGCTTGTCGGTAGTGATTCGTAACTTGATCCAGGTAGTATTCCAGTTTTAGACTTTCGATGTCGATCACCTGGCCAATGCGACTGTCCGGCGCAGTCAAGAGACAATATATCTTGATAAGGCTAACAAGAGGGTATGATGTTCGAGCCAGCGCTACCGTTGGAAGACACGTAAGTCTATCTGGATCAACACTCAGGATAATGTCGAATGCACTATGGGTCGAGTTGATGCAAGTGGTCAAAGCATCAATTAGTGGAGCAATAGCGGCTGTCGGTATTCTATCACCTGATGGAGATTTCATCACCCCATTTTGTTTGCAGTCGATACTCATCGCGGTTTCATGTACAAAGAGATTTAGGACGTGGTAGGTGTGGGCCAGAAGATCTGAGAAGATAAGCAAAAATCCAGCAGGGATGTGGCTTCGATGTAATCACCTGAGTATGAGGTATCTGGAATATCTCTCTTCCATTGCGCAAGCTGGTTGGCGAAGCCTTTAATCGTGTATCGAACCTTGCTATCCGAGAAGGATGATATGGTTTCTGTATCATCGGAAAGCTGCATACTCGCATCTTCCATAATAAATGCCAACTTCACCCACCATATAGCCTCTCGGTCTGAGGGCAAAGCTTCGGGATGGGATTGCAGGATATCAACACATTGATCCATATAAGATGTCCACCTAACGAGTTGGGTTCGTCGCAAAGCCGTGGATACTCTGTTAAAGTTAGATATGGGGGGAAAAACCAAAGGAGCTTAGATAAAAATCAACTTACTGAACGGACATAAAATAACAACCTAGCCATGTTCGCCTTGCCTCTGGACCATTCATATCCCCAGGCGGCTTTTTGATCAACTGCTCTCGCAATTTCATAAAGGGTCTAGGTTCGGTGCCGCGGGACCGGTTCAGGCCAAGGTCCATACACAATATCACAGCAAGGTGAACCAGTTGATAAAATTTCAATTCTTCCAGTCTGTCAGGTGGCGTATACCATATGGCACAGACCATCAACGCTTGTACTAGCTCAAGACACTTCTCGCCTTTGACTACCACGCGATCGGCGATCATTTGGTACGCATCGTTGAGAAGTGTGAGCTGTACGTCTTTTTTGAAAGGTCCTATCGCAGCAGCAATAATCGCGAGGAAAAGAGCAGGCTTCTCACGACGGATATCGCCCATAGTTGTTTCAGGCTGGAAAACTACGAATGGCATCTCTGGTGCCATGCGAGTGACATATCGATCGAAAGCCGCTTTGGCAGATTCCACATCAACAATTCCCTTATCGATCACATCCACAAATTCATTCGAATCTTGTTTTGGCGGCGCAATATCACCTCCATATGGACCGCGCCAATGCACAGAGTCTGATGGTTTTGGTAGTTGTTGTGCTGATGGACTATCCGAGCGAGCATACTGTGAAGCGAGAAATCCATCATGGTTACGCTTGCTTCCGCTCGGCGCATTGATTCCGTGTGGTGACGAGATACTAGGCTGCGTTGGAGGACCCATCAATGGTCTATTATGGGACGATTGCAAAGTGGCCGTCAAGGCATCGATCTTGCGCTCCAATTCCGTCACGCGACTATCAGTCTTCTTTTGGCGCTTCCTTGTCGGCGCCGTGGTGATACATGTGCGATGCGCCTTGGCGCAGCGCTTACAAGATCCATGTGGATGTGTTGGATCAGGATCACAGCGAACCTTCAATTGGCGACACGGTTCACAAGCGCGGGGCCGTTTAACGTCTTCCGGGTCGGCAGACGTCTCGGCTATGTGTGACATGTTCAAGGCGGACCGGCCTAGTGGCGCACCATGACCGTGCGAGTCCGCCATGTGTGACGGGGGCTCCGGGTAGTCGGATGACATTTTTGTTTGCTCTTAGGCAAATAGGGGCCGGTCGGGACGGCGAAATGGACGCCGGTCCGTTGTTCGCGATCTCACGGTGCAGCAATGCGGAGATTCCAGCGGAGCCGAATTGATCGACCTGTGGAGCGCGCACAACAGATGAGTGGAACTAGAACCAATAGTTCATTCGCTCTAAACCGATCGAATGGCTTAAAATGACAGCTTTGAAGGGTGGATTAGCCAGTGCGAGGAATGTTTGGCGAGCTGTAAGGAGTAGAGAAAAGTCCCGGAGGACGGCGGAGAAAAGCACCGATCACCGACGTGGACCTTCAGGGCTGTCAGGGCGGTCGAGAATGAGTGGTGGCTTGTGGGGGAGTGAGACTTGGCGTAGTACTTAAGTATTTTTTAAGAATGCCTGCTAGTCTTTAAAGAAGGGTCCGTTTTTCCAATTTCTCTTCTGTCGCTTTGAAGTAGCCCTGAGCTGCAGAGAAGATCAAAGAGAAAAGCAAAAAGCAAAAAGCGCCAAAGCAACAAAGTCCGTCAGCACACGTGACCAGGACTGCCAGCCACGATGACAGCAACAATAATTAAGTGAATTGATTATTGAAGAGATGATTTGAAAGGCTATTTAAGGGAGATATTCAAGAGAAAAGATAATATTCTGTTTCTATATTCATAAGGTCGTGAGGGGGAATTGTGAAAAGACACAAGGACAAGCTAACAAAACAAAACACCACCAAGTTCAAACGCCAAAATTGCACAGCAGACTAAGGTAAGGAGGTACCTGAGTCTATATATCCGTAAGACACGGAGGATATAGTATCTTAAATCGCAAAAGATCCCATCTTCTCCAATCAGTCTATCCCATAGATAACGACCAGCAGCTAATATGTCACCTTGTGCACAGGGCACTCTGCCTTCATCTTAAACCAATCCACAATACAGTCTTTGTGGAATTTGCAAAGACATTCCAGTCGAGCAAGAACTTGTCCAACTTCATAATCCTCCATGCAAATCGTGCATTCTGCAACTTCATTATCCTCGCCAAGACAGTCTTTCTCCGTTGCGGTAAATGCCAGCATACGCGTGATAGAAGAAGACTGCGCGGGGGGTTGTTGGGCTGGGCCTGGGCTGGCCGGGGATTCGCGACTTGTTCCGTAACCATCAATACATTGTCGGATGTGCGCTTCACGAGTTTCAACGGGATGCTCGTCGTCAAGTGGTGGGAACCAACTTCCACAGATTGGACAAATATCTTGTTCAGAAACAGGCGGGGGCCGCTGAACAGGTTGTGGTGGGTTGAATATAGGATATACTGAGTTGGATCTTTCTGATTCCTGATGTGGTGACTGGGCTTGGAAACTTCGTTGAATATCCTGACGCAGTCCTCCCAAACCAGAAGGACGGTCGTTCGCACCTACAGTCAGTCTACCCTGCCGCGAGCTTCGGTTGTCGGGCTAAAAAGGAGTCAGTGAATCTGCATATTGAAAAATAAAGGAACTGGTGACAAAATACCGTCCAGATATTTCCCATAGTAGAAGAAAGGGAGTGTGCTGAGCGGTGACCATGAGGGCGTTGAGACTCATATCCTAGAGGGTTGGGATTGGGGTCTGGTACGCATGGGTTGCAAAGACGGACTTCTTCTCCACCTCCCAGTGCAGGGTTAAGGATGGATCTCGAAGTCGCGGTATCATCGCCAGTCAAATCAACAACATTGGACGAATGGCTTGACCGGGAGCCAGGAGGAAGAGGGGCGTCGGTCGGCTCTGGTGGTCGAACAATGTACTGTCTGGGGATTGTGATCCGGTGAGGCGAACATGCAGCACATACGACCCGGCCGCACTTTCTGCAGTGATGTTTTCGATGCCAAAAGCTGAAGATGGTACCGCAAATCGGACAACTTGACACTTCCGCATCTGGTTGCCATCGTGGAAGAGTCACCTCCTGAAATATATCGTCAAGAGTCGTGTTCCGGGGTGTCTCGTTGGAAGAAGACAAGGAACCTCGGGCCCGGCGATTACGAGACAGGCCTTCGTCACCCGGCTGCCATCTTGGCATGCTCACGCTGGAATATCGCTGGTGGCCGGGCGGCCGAATCGCATTTATAGACTCGCCTGAGTGTCGAGCGGAAAACGATCTATTGCGAGCCTGGGGATAAAACATGTCCGAACTTTGACGTCTCGCAGAACGACTCATGTCAGAATCAAAGCGTGGCGATCCTCCACTTTGAAATCCTCTGGCGGAAGTCGGCGACCTTCCGTAAATCATATTCTCGAGATCATCTACCAAAGCTCGGGAATGGTGAGTATTAATCATAGAAGAAGGTCTTCTCCGAGACGCGGGTCTTTGATGGGACGAATATCCTGAGTTTGGTCCGTCGTAATGAGGAACCAAGTCAGGAAACGAATAGCCACTATGCGTTGCGGGCTCTTCTGGTGTATCCCGTGACGAGCGTCTTCCTGATGTATGAGATCCACTAGGACTTCCACCGAGCCACTGCGCTCGAGGCATATCGACATCAGAAATAGCAGCACCTGCTGGGGGATCTCTTGACGGGGCTGGATAATCATCACCGATGTAACTAGACCGCTGCGAAACCTTTCGCGATAATGATGCTGGGGAATTGGGCGCTCGATCGGCTCTGCTGGGCACTGGAGGAGAGGATGTGATATCGATAGCGGTATCGTATGTCGATCCCGCTACCCCGGCTGTATTTCTTGTTTCTGTTGGTGGGGCAGTTCGATAAGGCAACTCTCTAATAATAGGGGTGTCGCGGCCAGCCGCTTCACCAGAATGCGATGGGAATTGAGCTTGTTCTGCAACTCTCTTTGCCATGGGAGCTGTAGATGATTCGGCTACATCAACATCATCGTCCGAATCAATAATTATGTGCGCGGTAGAAGCATCAACCTTCGTGTCCCTCTCGCGATGTTCTGTGTTCGGCGCTTGCTCGTGCGACAGATCGATACGTTCACCAGAATGGCTGACTGTGGAGCCCGGTGCTGAGGCGTTGCTTGGAGGAGACATCTCGAATGCCAGTCGAGGAGAATTTTACTTTGCGGATTAGGTTGGGTAAGTGTTCTAACAGGGCTGCGAGATCACTCTCGGCCGTGAGCACCTGGCCCTTTCGTCATGAGATATGCGGCCGTCCGGTCAGAAAAAAAGTGCAGATTCGAAGGTATCTTGGAGTGAATAACGAAGCGGCGCTGAATTTTTCGCCTGTGTGTCACTGATTTAGCGTGCCCAGTCCGGCTGTTGTGGCAACTGCCCGATGAGGCTCAAGGATGCAGATCTGGCTGGTCTCGTGATGTCTGAATAAAGGATGTCGAGTGGCAAATCGGAGGCCAGTATCGAATCCGACTACCCTCAGTGATTCTATGGCCTATGCCGCAGTATAATAGCAGACCTCGAAAAAGCAAAGGGGCCGGACGACAGGGCGCGCGCGGTTTGTTTGTCAAAAGGAGGACTGCGTTAGCGTTGGCCGTCGTCGGCTTATCGGCGGCCCCACTGCTGAGGCGGTGTGGGCTGGCAGATCCCACATGACGTCGCCACTGCGCCAAGATTGATGACTAAGCAGTCAACAACACCGAAGAAGTATACAACAGCCATGTTAACTACATAAATTAGTGAGTTGTACTATATTATTGGTATGCTGAAAGGAGGCTAGCGGAAGCTGTTTTGATCAACATATTCAACTAGTCATCTAACGATATATTGATAGTTTGGCCTGTAGTACATGACTCAACCCAGTGACAGAAGGAGAAAGGGGGCCACTTCAGCTCAAAGTAAACATTGGAAGTATCAACTTCAGAGCTAACAGCCAACCTGTTTGAAAATGCGACGTCTTTCCAGAATGTAAACTACAAGAATTGGGCGAAATGAGGGGATTAATCGGAACAGATGCCCTTGGTTGGGTTTCAGATGAGGATGAACTCGAACGGTGCAGGCTGGTCATTCAGAGCATCAAGGATGGTTTGATGGAACATTCGAGCACTGAAATTGAGAAGACTGCAGTTATTTCTCATTTCCCTTTCGATGACCAATGAAGAGGATTTGTGACAAAATATGATATTCTCATAATTCAAATCTCGATTTCGATATACCAACCTGCTTCCAAGCCAGTTGGTTACATAGCGGTGCATCCTTTTGCTTCGTAACTTTTTCGATATCATTTTTGATCATCATATTATACCATTATGATAAACCCTTGTTAAAATCAGAAACCCACTCCGATTCAACATGCTTCCTAAACCAGTCTGTATTTTCAACTTCGCTAAATTTCATTTCTCACCAGCCAAATGGAGCTAAGTGAAAGTCAACCGAAACACGTTCATTACCCGCATTTTCAGCAAATGAACTCCGTATATCATGGGCCATTGTCTCTGGGCCACATCCAACAAGCGCAAGTTGTTTTCCCACGGACGAGTGAATGATTTCAATCTCGTTTCCAACCACAGCACTAATATTCGGTCTTCCGCAGAGGAAAGCTTTTTTCACTGTTTCTTGACTGTGATTGCTAGATGTATCCTCGGATGAAGTATTCTCAGCAAGGTCGGAATTATTTGAGGAAGATGGAGGCGAGACAACTGCTTCCATGTTCTTGGGGTTCTTTGGGAGCTGGTCATCCTTCTTCTCTGGCAACTCCATTTCCAAATCCGTCTTAGAAGAGGACGTGAGGTATACATCCAGGGATAGCTCGATATCCGTTGCGGCAAAAGTTTCCTCCCAGGACGAAATGTACCGTTCATAAACAAAGCGATAAAACATGGGGTTTTTAATAGCCCATATTATCTTGACCTTTTTGATGTTCATATCAACATATTTGCCGCGCCGTACTGAGTCGACGAGATGTTGCATGAACGATGTTGCAACTGTGATACCTGCACCGCCAATGATGAACACGGCACTTTCAGATTTCCACGGATCGAAGTTTGAACCATACGGTCCTTCAACAGAGAGCCAGGCTTTTTTCTCATTTGATGAGGTGTCAGCGTCAAAGGGACTGTGGCGGAGCAGTTGTTTCCGAAGCCTAGAGGTGAATCCTCCTTGTACGCCGATGAGAAAGTGAAACTCGGTGTATGACTCCTCTGCAGTTTGTACCGTATTCCATCCACTTAAAGTGAAAGGGTGACTTTCCCAAAATTTGAGAGAGCGCCACCCGTAAACGTAATAGTAGCTCCCAGGGCGAGGGGAAAGAATTTTCCTTACTCGAACCTTCAACTGGATGACGTTCGCTTCTGAGTTATACTCTGCGGATGAATACGAGGCGGGTATATTCCAGATTAGAAGACGGAGAATTCTTCCAAGTCGGTCAAATGACCAGACAGCAACACAAGGCCAGATGAAGTTGACGTAGTCGGGGCCATCAACTGGTAAATGACTGAATTAATTAGCACATTACTCCACTCTCGGGGAAAGAATGAGACTCACTATGAAAGCCCAACGAGACAAACAACAGCAAAGGCCTGGTGAACCATCAAAAATAGTTCATATGCCGACTTGCGGATGAAAGGGCTTGCTATGAGAGATGTCAAAATGATTGAGCATGCCGCCTGTGAGTGGGTATTAGTGATCATTCCAAAAGCCTTGCCACCATTCTCCTTACAGCAACTCCCATATACCAATCGATATCTTTCCAGAGAGGGAGGAAGTATTCTGTTCCAAGCTCTTTGTTTTTCAACATATAAGTTAGTCCAGTACTAAAGAGATGCATCCTGAGGTATCAAAGGGAGTCAACGCACCTTTGTATTGATATATGCAGACTGCCATTCCGTGCAGAAAAATCAAGATAGCACAAGCCCTTCCAATCCAACGATGGAAAATATTGAATGTCGCGAAATCCCATCCTGTTGCCCAGAGGAGGAAGTTGTTTCTTGTCGCAAACAGCCACATGACGGGTAGGTTGTTAATCACTAACGCGCCCGCTCGATCTCCGATGTACCTCCAAAGTTGTGTGGATTTCTTGGTGAAGCTGTACATAGAATGGAGTCAGCCAATCCATTTTCAGAATCACCGCGGCCAGTGGAAATGTTCATTATGTCGGTGTCTTACTAAAGGTTCTCCGAGAAAGCATGGTACTCAACACACATCAGGACTATTGTGATGATGAAGTATGCTGAAATGATGAAGACTTGGAATCTCGGCGTAGAAGGAGTTTTGAGAAATTGTTTGGTCGGATTTGTTTTTAGAATCGGAGGCACAACTAGATATCGGTTGATGAGGATGTGGAACTTCTTCATGTTCTTCGAGCGTAACAGAGATGAATTGGTCAAGTATTGGAAAAGATTGTTTAGGACTCCGAAGAACACAACTATGCCCCAGAAGCCGATCAGAGCGTAACTATGGAGAAGCTGATTGTCAGGAATCTTCAAAAAAGAACATGGAGAGGAGGAATGAACTACCCATAGTTATGTCGTTGCGTCCTTTGATTCTCCCAATCATACTTTGAAAATACCCCGTAAGTATCGCCTCGCATGTAGTCGATCCAGCATGACCTACAATAGTCTGATACCCAATCTTGAAAAGCCTCTCATCAATAGAAACAGAAGTATTAAAAAAAGCACCCAATTGCGTATCCTCATAAGTCAAGACAGGCCACGATTTCACATCTTCCGCCGTCACGTCGTCCACAATTGACCAAGGAAGAAGTTCAACTGCTCCATCTTCCTCGCAAGCTTTATTAAGACTGTTCCATCCTTCTGAAAGTCCATCTTCAGGACAATACTCCCGCATACACATGAATGTCGACTTCACCTGGAGGATATTTCTGCATAGAGCACCATAGTAATCTTCAGCCGCGCTGATTCCGGAAAACTCGACGTTTGAAACGGTTGTTTGACATCCTGTTGCGCAGACACTGTCTGCTGTGACTAGTGCGGTTTGCCAAAGGCAGAGAAGTAGAAGGAGAGGAGCCATTGTCGTATACCAGCCAATCCTCCGAAGATAGAGTGATGATCAATCTCCTATGAAAGTGCTAGCGAATGGCCTCCATATCAATAGTAGAGACCAACCGTACGATGATCAATAAGCAATGACAAAAATCTTCATAATTCCGCACTTTCTGCCTAGTATAGGTACCCCATTATGAATATTGCCAAGTTTGCCATAATTGCAATTAATTTCATCCGTGCTTGTCTCGTCTCGTCAGGTCAGAACAAATCCTGACGCTATAAGCCAAGATCTAGAAAGCCCATAATAAGAGAAGATCGGCAGATTGGCGTGTCTCACCACCTTTCTTGTACCTTGAAACTTCCTAGAACGAATTTTTTTCCCTATCAGATCGACAGGTTCCGAGATGTTGGGGTTTGGGGATTTACTTCTTGCTTTCGAATATGGAGTAAGTACGGTTTGCATAGCCTCAATGAGGTGGGCCTGTGGATCAAGTCGTTGGATGTAAGTAAGCCAGGTACGGAGTACTTAGACTTTGGTTCTGGAAGGATTACGCCATGTTGCATTTAATGAAGATCGAATTCGGCAGAGAATACGAGGTGGTAGTATCAAGATCAAAGCTTAGTTTAATTCAAATCAAAAAATCAGATTAGATCTCATCTGATAAAATCGTAGCTTAACAAGAAGTAAAGCAATAGTTAATGCTTCATTGAAGCACTGCCAATTTCTCACAAATCAGATTAGGCATCAGAATGAGACTATCTTATGCGCCAATTAAGGTCCACGGTGCTTGGCATCTTGGCTTCTGCACTTGAGAAAAATAAAATAAGGGTCTCCTCCGTAGTTGGTGCATCGTAAATCTGCCCCGTTTGGATCAATGACAATTGAATTCCCCGGCCATGCGTTTTTCCACCGAGCCAAGAAAAAGGTCACGCTCGTCGATCCTATTCAGGGTCTTTTCCGAAAGGAAATCTACTTAGGTACCTACCAAGTTAGCTAGTTAGGTTTTTTGATTCCGAGGTTTGTGCGAGGATGATAGGCTTAGGCTTGGCTTCACTTCCCTACCCTACCCTTCCCTTGGCAATGAAATTGTAATCTGATCCGAAAATCGGGCCTTATTGGCTGTTGCAGGGGTCTGCTAATTTTATTTTTGATCCACTTTCTCGTATCGTTTTTGCCTTGACTAAATTCTTGACAAGACTTCTGGGTCGATGGGTCGAATAAATAGGCTGAAGGTTCAGTCTGATTGTTTTTTTGAATTAGTAATTTTCTATCTGTCGGTAATGAGGCAAACCATTCAAAGGGTAGTAAAAGCCAGCCTTATGTGGTACCTAGTGCCATCGCACTCCAAGGTCACTTAACTACTATATGAGTGACATCCGGGTATTAGCTACGGTAAACAATAAAACAAAACATTTGGAAACGTGGTTTTGCTTTTGCAACCTGTAATCCAACCTTCTCGAAAGAGTTTCATAATCGAAAATGAATAAATTAAAACCGATATCCAATAACGCAGGCTATGCTCACTCAACTCAACTCAACCCGAATCCAATCCAATCCAATCCAATCCAAAAAGAAGCAAAAGAGAAGCAAAATTAAATGAAATTTCATTAAGTGCATTGTTTATCGCACTGAATACCAAATCAGATCAAATCGAACCAAACCAAACAAACCGACCCAGGATGAAACCGCACCGATTAAAGCAAAGGTTAAGGTAAGTTAAGTTAAGCTAAAAGAGAAGATAGCAAGGTGGAATATGAAGAAGAGGAAGAAGTAAAATCGATGGAAGTGAGGAAGTAGAGCAAATGATCAATTAACGCCCGCGACAATTTTGGTAGTGTGTGTGAAAGAGGGAGAGAAACTTTGATTGAGGACTGGAGCAAAGTAAAGAAATTCGTTGTGCGTCGGATCCAAGCGGTAGCGTCTAAGTTCAAGTTCAAATTTAGATGAAGGTCGGTAGGTGGGGAGGATTTTTAATGGTGAGGAGGTTCAGGGAGGAAATAGTAGTAGAGGAGAAGAGGAGCAAGAGCAAGAAGAGGATCGTGTATAGTGGATGAGGATGAGGATGTACATTTAAGAGTTATGGGTATGGGTATGTTCACCGTGGATCTGTTCATCCACAAGTTCAGCTTGACTTCCCGTAAAAGACGGTTCATCGGGACTTGCTTCGTGTATATTGTCCCTAGTCCGATATTGAGCGACATAACCCATACTAGAAGGGCGATCTGGTCTTGATCCTTGACGAGCTATTCGATGACTCGACGCGTTGGAGTTGGATGTTGATGCGAGGGAGTGTCCACGTTCTCGGGATGGTGAGCTGCTTCCACTAAAAGGCAGTCGTGCTGTACCGGGCGATTCGGCTTGAAGGTGGTCGGGGTCTGGTCCACTGCGAGATGGAGAGCTAGCTTCGACGACGGCTGGTAGGTCTGGGGCAGTGCTGCTTTCTTCGCCGTGGACTGAGGTGGCTTGTGTACGGCGGGATCCTACTCTGCTGGGAAGCTCGATGCTGCCGACGGAGTTAACTTGAGGGAGGATCGGTGCCCGGGCATCGCTTCGAGTCGGGGTGTTGTTGTTGTCTCCTTCTGAATCTCTGTATAGAGCTTCGTCGCCGGCGGATACATTGCGAGAGTGACCGCCGACGTTCTCGCCGCCTGCTTGTTCTTCTGGATCGTCTTGGTATGGGGCTTCGTTGTAGTCTTCAACGGGGAATAGACCAGGTGGAGGGGCGCGGGCGCTTCGAACAACCTCGAATCCTTTGCCCTTGTCCTTTGTCTTCCCTTGGAAGAGACCGCGGAACCATCCAGTTGCAGAAGAAACTGGTCCAGTCGGATCGGCAGGTCCCGTCTTCAACTTGCGAGTGCCCATGTGCGAAAGTGGTGGGCCGCGGACTCGGTAGTAAAAGTCGACTTCACGGACTGCATAATCTTTCTGCTGTTGAGAATCTTCAATATCCATGTCGTCTTTGGGTGCCGGGAGGTATGCGGGCACGGGTGTACCACGGCCAGACATGGGAACTGGGGGTCCTTCTCCTATATCGTCATCAACATCGCCCGAACGACTGGACTTCAAGCCGGGCTTCAAGAAAGTCCTGGAGCTCCGTTTACTCCGATCGCCAGTTCCAGGTTGGGTAGAGCGTCGCACTGCACCGGGTCTCGGGGGTCGATAGTAAGGGTCGCGGGGATGTGCAGCCATGAAAGTACTGCTGCTGGGTGAAGCGCTGGAGTAGCCACCTGGCCCTTGGTATGCGGTTGGGGATTGTGCATAGATACCCGCGCTGGGAGCGCGACTATGTGAACCGCCACCACCTTGTGAGCTTGCGTAGTCAAGAATACCACTCGCACGTCCCTCGCTAGCTGTAGCGCGGTTCAATAGCAAGGCAGAGCTACCAGAGAGGCTGCGCGGACGCGATCCTTCGAATTGAGACGACATGCGCCCATCAACGTTGGCTAACATCGCGGCCTCTGAGCCCATACTCTGACGAGCAAGACCCTGGCGAGCCTCACGCTTTGACAGCTGGCGCATGCCAAAGACCTTGGACAAGCCACCACGAGTGGCACCACCGGCTCCAGCCATTCGTGCCAAGACCTCAATTAGTGTCTGCAGCGCATTGAGGAAGAATCCAAATATCAAGACAAGCGCATGCAAGACAAGAATCACATAGCCGATCCATCCCCGGGCAGCCCCGGATATCGTCAGCGAAGGTACAAATACGACGCTCATGATGATGGTGAGGAATCGGACGAGGGAGAAGACGCAAGAGTAGAGGTTCATGTGTGTCGGGGATGGGAATGGTCGGAATGCGATAATAGTAAGCACAGAGACCACCTCGCAAATGGCCAGCAATACAACCTGAGCAATACCAGACGGTTGGAGAGCTCCAATAGCGACACCGCGGGCAAAATTCAGGAATATCGGGACCATGGCGAAGGCGGCGGCATCGTCGCAGTAGGTGTTATACAGTGGTCCGTAAAGAAGAACGGTGGGAAGGTCGTCAAAAAGGTGGGATTTGGGGCGGGTGGAGATGATAACTCGGACCATCCAGATGGAAAAGCATATTAAGATGACAATGACGAGTGCCGCCAGGGCCACGCTATAAGCAGGGGAACCTCCAGCGGTGACCAGCTGGAAAAAGGAAAGGGAGATGATGGGAAGGAGGAAATAGTTGAAGACAATACGAATGACATTGCCAATGGTGAAAGGCATATTTTTGGCCCGCAAATCTTGCTCGGCGGTATTGGCCAGTTCGCGATGTAGCCACCGCAAGGCGAAGCCCAGTTGTATCAACAAGGTGATACACCCGAGGACGACTAGAAGCCAAATAATCATGCCCGGCCACATATCTTGAGTGCTAGCCATGCCGACCAATTGGTTCATTCGATCGAGTCCGTAGGTGGCATTTATCGCATAGACGCCGTCTTGGATGGGATTGTTTCCACCTCCAGAGACAAAACTCTGATTGAACATGAGGGTTGACCATGATCCGTGGCTGACGGCAGGTTGAAAAAATCCCGGATAATTAAGAGAGAGGGAACCTGTCAAGACTACATATTGCAAATATTGCAGGCAATCCGCAAATCCTGGGGTGACAAGTCGGAGAATATCCTCATCGCGACCATAATTGCTAGTCCACCGGAAGACATCAGTAGTACCCCAGGGAGTGTACATAGAGGCAAGCAGAGTGGCGACTCCAACCAGGACCAGAATGACCAAGGGGACGTATGCAAGGGCATTTTTGAGGGGTGCACCAAAATCCGGGGTGATCGGCACAGTGATACAGCCCAGCTCTGAGGCGGAGGCATCTCCTAGTAGGATTGTGAACTTCGGGTTGATGGTCGAGAAGCGGTAGGTGGACACCATGTCATGTTGGACGGAGAATGACCGTAGCGTACGTATGTCGCTCCTAGATTATGGAGAGAGTTAGATCAAGTGAATCTCATTGATTTTGCGAGGATTTCCAAATCAACTTACGTGTTGCCTGTAAAGACTGGCCCCAGCGGGCATTCACCTTGGTTCACGGTGGAGCAGAAGGGGGTTCCATTATGCCATGGCACATAACTCAGCACATCGAAGTCTGTTAACAAAGTCGTGTACTTGTTTGTCTTTTTGCTGAGATCCCAGATCTTGCCATATGTTGAGGATGAGTTAGACCATTGGCTATCATCTGGCGAATAGTTATAGGTTGATCCATCTGTTGTACCAGAGACATTGCCGTAAATAGTCACATTCAATGGATGAAGGGGATCGGAGAGGTCAAATGAGGCGGCGACATCGAGGGGTATGAATTGGAGCTGTAGAGGATCTGATTCCGAGATGGATTTGTCGATACAGTTGGTAAAGTCCAACAGAGCCGCAGCCGTTGGTGATATGCATAAGAAAATACAGAACAGCGTCATCCACCAGAGGAGGCCAGTTCCTGTTGTGATTCCCAAATTCGATGGTCTAGGCTCCAGCGATGATCGCCGTTGTGATTTAGAGGTATCTCGCCATGGTTGACCCTGTGGCACAGGGAGATGCTCGGGGGACAAGTTATTCATCGCATCAGGTATACTCCAGGCAAGCGACCTCGCACGCGTCGAATCGCGACACATTTCGGGGTCTGGCATCCGGGATGACCTCCTCGGGGAGGTCAACCCCCGGTATTGGAGATCGAATCCACGTTGTGTTGACAATCGAAAGGCCAGCGCGGGGCTTGCGGATGAGCTTGCACACACCCTGAAAAGGGAATGAAGGGTTCGAATGACACGGTTCCGGGGGTGGGCAGGTGGAACAAGGACGAGGGACCGGGTTGTTTGAAGGGCGATTGGGGGGTGGTGGTGGTCGGGGAGGAGAGTGGAACGCGAAGTCAGCGTACGTAAGTCTGCAGGCTGCGACGGGAGGATCCGGGGGGATCAGAGGGAGGGCAGAGGGCAGATCAGCCGAAGAGATGCAGTGATGATGAGTGGAGGAGATGAGTTGAGAGGTAGCAGTCTGCTGAATGGCAGTGATGGAGAAGAGGAGTGGTGGTAGTAAAATGTTTGTTGCTGCTGCTGCTGCTGCGCCTTGTTGGGTCTGGCCCACTGAGAGATTCTCCTTCTGGCAGGTGCGCTTACAGTAGACTTCCCTGCACAGTAGACTACTCATGGTCGCTCTTTCTTACTTTGTGTAAACAATAAAAGTAAACAATAAGCTACACCTACTCTACTTACCATGGTTAACTAAGGTATTTTATGTACTCTCGACTTAGAAAGAGCGCAGCTATTGTACTCTGGTCATCTGATTAGACACTCACATACTTACCTGAGGTAGTCTTCTGTCTAGTCAACACTACTTCCCTTTACCACCTCTCTCCTATCTATTCTCTTTTTCTATCTTTTCCTTCTCAGCTGCATTGCACACCCACTGATTCTCCCAATATTCCAAACTATACCAATCCAATGTTTCAGTCGATCCGTCCACCGTGCTCCAGCGCTTGTCTCACTTGCTGATCAGTGCCGCCCTAATCCCATTTTCTTCTTGTCACCCACTACCCAGTACCGTTAGCTGCCCTATCTGCCCTACTCTACTCCGTACCCAGCATTCTTTCATGTCGATCAGGAGTGCCATTGCAGGATTGGCTGTTTCCAAACTCGTGTCGCTGCACGCCTCTGCTCTCCCGGTTCGATCTGACCAGCCCACGAGTTCAACCCAACACCATGTCTCAGTGGCTGTGGGATCGTGGCTGGCGTCTTTTCAGCCCGGTGGGCCAATCCCACTTACTATGTCCAGTCGATAGGATATGCCCTAACGCCCTTCTGGTTATGCACCTGTGCGCCACACCGACTCGACTTATGGGGTGCCTGAAATGGAAGCCTCGTACGGAGTACGCTGTGGTCTGGTCTGCCCTATCGTGTGGCTGGATTGCGGATTGCTTCACCGAACCTGGCGGTATACGAGGTTCCATTGCTTGGTACGGAGCAGTCCGTACGGAGTACATGCTTGGTAAAAGCTAATCAATTCCATGCATACATTTACGGAGTATGGAGTCCGGAGTACTGAGTACTGGCTGCAGGATACTGCAGGGTCCAGCCATCTTCTTCCGTTCATGACCCATTGTCCGAACCATTCCAAGGCAGCGGTCAGACAATCTCGCAGATCAAAGAGCATAGACAAATAACGTGCTTGATTCAGGCCAAGACATCAATTCCCTGGATGTCCACATGGCTCATTTCAATTACTAACTGATTACGGAGTATAACCTGCACCATACCCTAGGGTATTCATGCATCCCTACTCCCCCCGGCAGTCAACCCGGAAATTTGAGACCTTACACTATTCAAACTTCATCCTCCACTTCACTCCACCTTCATCACATCCACTCTATCCTTCATTTTCATCCTCAAGTTTGAATCTTCGATCGGCTATCCCGTTTCCTCCCTCTTCCATCGTGTTCCAGCCCTTTCGCCAGAATCAATGAACCCTGAGTAGTAACCAACCCCTATCAGGTTTCCACGTCCGGTCGCCAAGTCGGACCATCCCTATTAGACAATAGGGCTGTTGTCTGCAGATCTTGCAATTGCTGGTCTCGGGAACCAGCATCCTGAGAGTCAGACACTACCTCTTCAGCCGACCAAGACTGTCACCGTTGAGCTTTGATGGCTAAGTGGAAGAATGACGACTATGATCATTGCAAGAATAGGCTAGCATTACTGGAATCTTCTTGTATATGGTGTGATATTTGATCAGCAGAAGACAAAAAGACAAAGGGTGACTGCAAATGTCTACAATGGTTGTAACTTCCCTTATTTTGCTAACCTTCAGAGTCTGCGCCGACCCAGCAATTCCTTCCTCCCAAACCTCCCTCAACTTCCACACTCAAACGCTGTCCTTCGCTACTCAAACAACCCTATTTACCCCAACTCAATGCCTTACGGCAATAAAAAGCCTTCTCAGATCACTCTGGCAAATTTTTACTCCGAAATATAGCTGTTCTGGCCATGTGAATCCCACAAAACCCCCCGGGAATAAGTGGTGTGCTCCTTTAAATAAAAGTTCCAGAAATCCCTACTTAAATCCAGCCAGGATAACCTAGCAGTAAAGTCAGTCGGGTTAGTACAAGTTGGTCGTGCCCTTGCAGACTTCGAGTGCTGTCAATGTAATCCCCGTTCGACTCGGGGGCCCGACGGTTTACTTTTTGCTTCGCGTTCAAGTCCGCCTTCTGGCATTTGAGAATTTAGTAAGATCCTTTCCATAGCCTTACACGTTGCTTTTCTTCGTTTTTAATTTTTGTTTTGTGAATGGATTTCTTTTTCCCCTTCTTTTGAGGGTATTTTTATTGCCTTTTTGATTAGGCGGGCCCGAAATGGGAAGTGACGTGATTCATTTGGTGTATAGGTATACCATAGTATTTACCTAATGTAGGTATGATGAAGGTATTCCTGTAGTATTCTGCGTGCCTTGGATTCAACTTGACTTTCAGCCATATATCCTAATATAGGTTCTGTGGCTCAGAAATATTCTTGATACTATATTTTCGTTACTTAATATTAAGAAATGCAGATATCAACACAACTATTAATAGAATGATGTAACTAGCATTAGAATTACTGACTGTTTTGTCCTGCTTGTAGTAGGTACCACATACTAGGTGGTTTATAGTATAAAAAGGTCCCAAGGTGCAGCAGGGCTGCACCCTCTTTGAGAGTAGGTACTGGACATTCCAGTACTCATGGAGTACTGCTCCAAGTATTAATGTGGAAGTAGAAACATGGCGCATTATATTAGAAGAGCAAAAACTCAATATACGAGGCCTCCATCAGTCTTATATTTTGGATGTGGATGTCGCGTGACTGTAGTACGAGTTTGGAATGCCTTGATATATATTATGCATTATAAAATGTACCCTAGTAGGGCTTGGATCCGGGGTGGCACTGACCACCTGCGGGTGGTTCAATCGGTATCCTGGATGTACTCGAGTACATCATGGAGTAATCAGTAATCTTGGAATTGAATTTATGAACTTCATAGCATGGAGTTTATGAATTCTATTAATGATATTTTATTTCACTGTAGATAAGTTATCCCTAGTAGCCCCACAGTGCAGCGACCGCCTCCACAGTAGGTAGTCGGTACGGCGAGTCCGTCTGCAAGTGCCGAGTACTACCTAGTAGGTGTAGGTGTAGGGCTATCTGTAGATAAGAATACTCCAATAGTACCGCAGAGTAGGTACTCAGTAGGTACTGGGTAGTTCTATAATTACCCGGAGCTAAGTGTGACAAAGGGTTCGTTCTTAATTTAGGGTGTTGGTCTCAGCCCAGAATAGACAGGAGGACAGCCAATGGCGTCGTGTGGCGCCGGGCCCGCATGCCTGGCGGGAGGACCAAAGGGGGAAGCCGGTACTAACCAACTCAAAGATATGAATATACAATAGAGAATATATACTATATTCTATATATTATCTACTATATTATATAGTAGATAATATAGTATAGTTATCAGCTTTAATGAATACTATAGAGTACTGTATACAGTGAATTCTTGTAACGTGGCATGCCTCGTCAGCGGACCCGCCGCCCCTCCAGGATGGCTCGATGTGGTTTAGGCGAGTTTCATGCTGAGACGGTCCACCTGGAGTCCGGAGAAGTGGAATAATCAGAGAAGTAAGAATATAGAATAGAATATACTACTAGAGTAGTATATATAGATATATTAGTATATCCTATATAGTATATAGAGAGTATACCTATGCTATGGTAACTAGTAGTTGGCATACCTTGAGTATATAGTATTGTTATAGTAGGACTAAGTATGGAGTAATACTCCGGCTATTCCATACTTACTTACTTCTTCTATTCATGTTGATAGTTCAACATTCTCTCAGGCATGTGTCACTCCTAGTCGGTTACCTGGGTGCTCCATTCCGTCTACTTTAAAATCATACTCTATCAATTAATACTACTGGACTGTACTAACAGTACAGAAACTACAGATACTACCACTAAGTACTATCTCTGCCGATCTCATCTCCACCAGCAAACACCCTCCTTTCCCTTGATCGCCTGCACGGGCTTCAATCGCCCCTCCCGCCTTTCTGATCTCCCCCCCCCTTCACCTTCTCTCCCCGCCTTCTTTTCTTTCTGCTTTCTGCTTTTGCCTCTCGCACTGCCCCATTCGAGCCTGACAGCTCGTCTTTCACACCCCTGACGATCTCTGGTGTGACGATTGCCACGGTCTTTTGCTTTTCATTATCCACTCTTGGCTCATTTCCATTTCTCCAAGGACTGGCTTCCTTGTCATATCACCCCATCTCCAGCTCTGCGATGTGCCATCTTTCTCCCCGATATGCCTGCCAATGACCCTTTCGCCTTTTTGGCTGCTGAGCAGCCCAAGCCCGCTCCTGCAAAGAAACCTCACTGGAGAGATAAGTTGTTTTCTAAGGATAAGAGCAATCGCTCCACTCCCGACAAACAGATTGAAGACTTCCTGGCTACGTCGCGTCCCGTGCCCGATGGCCTTGCGCCCAAGGCCGACATCCCCAAAGAATACGCCGGCAACCCTCAAGTTTCCCTCCCGATTCACCAAACTCCTTCGTCGCAAGATGTTTCTTCTACTCTCCCTCCATCCATTCCTCCAATCTCCGACGAGAACTATGCCGCCTTCAATTTCGACCAGGTGGCACCCCCTCACGCGCCGCCCCAACCACGCCCCCTGCCCGCTGAACCCGCTCGCAAACCCACCACCAGGCGTCGCAAGAACAAGGGTTTACGGGTCGGTTTCTCTGATCGAGCTCCTGAGATAATGGGAGAGGGAGGTGATGAGTCGGAAGTTCCCACCATCGAGATCTCGTACGCTCGCAAGCGAGCGCTGGAGCGACAGGCGGCGAATCCCCCGCGGCGGGCCCCATCACGCTCCCCACTCCCGACACTCCGAGTCAACACCACGCTGGGCGAAGGTGAGGAGCGTCGACGGGGAGGAAGTCCAGGAGGTTATCCTGATGAGAGTGGTGGCAGTCCCAATTCACGACCCCCACCAACTCAAAATATCCAGGAGGCCGATTTGTTAAACACTCTTGGAATCAGCAACAAACCGGGCTCACGACTGTCTTTCCGTGGGTCGCCCGACTCGCATTCATTTGCTGAGCGTGTACGGAATCAAATGCAGGCTGAGGAAGGTCGGGCCTTGCACAAGCACTACACAGATGAAGATGTCGCATCCCCGGCGGATGACGACCAGGATGATGTTCCTAGCCCAGAATCACCCCCTGAGATGTCATACACAGCCTACAGTCCGCAAGACGCACCGAATTACGACCATCCTCCTACTTCGAGTACCTCTACCCAAGCACCTTCTCTCAAATCTATCGTTCAATCAATTCGACACCCTTCTAGCCCCGCCGTCCATCGTCACCCTGCCAATCTCAGCCCTGTCGACCCTCGTGGTCCCCCCGCAGGACTTACCCCAGGAAGTCCCTCCAAAACCGCCGCCTCTTCTCCTCCAAAGCCGCCCGCGCACGAAATTCCCCCGTCAAGCCAGCTGACTTCTCCGCAACAAAGTCGCGAGCCGTCACGGAGCCCACAGCCCCCGAAGTTCTCTATACGCAATGTTGCCAATCAAGTGGGTGACACGGCGTTCGTTGAATTCAAGGATTACATTGCACGATACGACAGCCTTCTGACGATGGCAGCTGAGAGCGTGAAACCGTTAATGGAAACATCTTTGATGGAATGGGTTCGTGCTGCAGTTTGGTGGTTTTTGCGTGGCAAGACTCGTTTGGAAGCTTTTGCTCGGTCGCGCGCAACTGCACCTCCCAGCTATGCCAAACAGGCCGTCATTGATCTGGGAAAGTCGCTGTGGATCAACGAGAATATCGTCCCGACACATTACGAACTCGCCCAATACGGAAACAAGATGAGCGTGGATGCTCTTCTTGCAGTCGCCAGTACAACCGGTAATAAAGATTTGACCGAAGCTCTCACACTACACCAGACAACCCTGAATCACCTGCGTTCCCTTTCTATGTCAATTAAGCGTAACAACATCCTTGCAGTCATCCTCGCCGATGAGGAATCTCCCAGTCACTTGGATACCAGCATCTGGCTACGATATCCGTTTTTCGCTCCCGACGTATCAGCCGTGCTATCAGGAAATGCGACTCGATCAATGTTGGCCGACAAACCTGGAAAGGGCCCTAGTTTGTTCCATATGATGCCCCTTGCCGACACACCGAGGTATTTCAGTTATGGCAGTTTGTTTGTGCAGGCATGTGTCAGTTCCAAGGAAGATGAGGGCGAGCAATACGCCATGCCATGCGCACTGACCATCATTCGGGAACGCTCGGACTGGTACGTCTTTGCTGCGATTACCAGCCAGAGCCAGCTTGTCAATATCATGATTCAGTCCGACCGCAAGCAAGGACCTACCTGGGACGATGTGGAATGGCAGGTTCGAACACATTCGATGCGAGTGAAGTTACCTCGTGGTTTCGAATTGGATGTGATGTTTAAGGAAGAAGATTTCAAAACTCTTTGGAACATCGTTAAGTATACGCAAAAGTCCGAGGGTAGCCTTTCGCCGGAGCCTGGCGAGACAGTGGTTTTTGAAAACACACTCAAAGTGTTCCAATACATGGATCCTGGCGCGCAAAAAGCATTCCCGCCCGAACCATTGGAGCGTTGTCGAATTCGTTTGTTTGAGCGTCATGTTAAGGTGACAGAAGGAACAGGAACGAGAAATGCACACCGGGGTTTCCGACTTGCTGTATTGACTAGTCCCAAGGTTAAGACTCTCAGCAGTGTCCGTCATCTTCTTGCGCAAGGGTCGCCTGTTGTATTTGGATTATTAAGAGGGGAGGATGGCGCTGCGGCGCTTTTACTCAAGGTTACTGAAGATGGACGAACTCGATCGATGTTAATGACTTTCCACGAAGCGGAGGAACGAACTCGCATGCACTCGGTATTGTTGGGAATGACTCCGCGCGAAGGGGAGAGCAAGACTCCCGAGTATCCTCTTCGTTCTTATACTATTGAACAACCTGGAGACGCGGGAAGTGGTCAGGCAGCTATTAATCATTTGCAATTCCCTGCCGGTAATGTGTTGGTCATTGATCAAGCACACTCGTACGTGGATCATGGCTATGGGCCGACAATTTTGTCGGAAAACCTACGGGCTTTCATCGCTACAGAGTGGGGATCTGTTACGGATCGATTTAACTTGGGTTAGTTTTCTCTCTTTCCTGATTACTTTGTTTCCACCAATTTCAGCTACTAATTTGCGCAGGACCTGGTGAATTGAAGATCGGGTTGGATGTCAAGACTCAGACTGGAATGAGCTTGTACCGTCCAGCACAGCAAGATCTCACGGTTTCGTTGGCGGATAATCTTATTCGGCAGGAGATGCCAGACCAAGTGGCCGGTTTTCTGCAAACGATGACTGCGAAGCCGATGGTTCGCCGATTGGACTTTGCCAATATGCAAGGTGAGTGATTACCGACTACCATGTGTTGGATTTCGCTGACAGTATCTAGCTCTCCATGCATTTGAAGAGGCAGTGACCGGGTTTTCAGTGATCTATGATAGGTGAGTGCATCATCGTGACCTTTCAGCTGATTGTGCTGTGAAAAGTCTTTGCTGATAATCCTTAGTATTGCATCCTCTTTTACCATCTCCCGCCGTCGCAGTATGGTCCCGATCTACAAGAAATGGGAAGCTAGTCTGGCTCGCGTACAAATTGTACGACAGGAGAAGGTTGTTCAATTGCTTGCATTCTTCGCCGACTTCCATCACGGTTCATGTATGAACTTTGTTCTAAAGGGCACCGATCATATCGAATCCTTCGGCCGGTCCGGTAAATTCGGTATTCGCATTGTTGATGCGAAGTTTGCCCTACCGAAGAAGGACGATGACCCGAGCTCAGCTTTTGTTTGTCTTGATATGCCTGAATATCCGATTGAACATGACGATATTGCTATTACGTTTGATTCGGAGGCTGGTAAGTTACCCTGTCCATTGACGATGGTGATAAAGTAATTAATGCTGATCTTTGGATAGAACGCACCAATTTCAAGGTGGCTCTTCCAGGCTCAGTCCGCGAACCATCTCGCATGGGCTCTCTACGGAGATAATCTTAATTGCTCATTCTCGTGTCCCCTCTATCTTCATATCTTCATCCTCATATTTCACCCTTTTCACCCTTTTCACCCTTTTCTCACCTTCAACCCCTCACTTTTTACTTTCTTCGGTCTCCTCCCCGACTTCCCCACACCACGTGACCAACCCCTCCGATTGTATCATAATCCTCTTTCTCTTTCTCTTCCGCTTCATCTTCTGCTTCACCTCATCCTCATCTTCATTCCCATCGCATTCTCATATCCCCCTCCCCCTCTTCCACTTCCACTTCCTCTTCGAACCACTTTTGCCACTGCCTTCCTGTGCATACAATTTCAAGAACATACCATAACCATGGCGCAACCTCAACCTGGCACTTCTACCCGTTCCTTGCACGCGGACGATGTATTGAACCTCGTTTCCGACGTCGCTCCTCCAATGCATGTGGCTACCACATTTCGCTATTCAAGCGATCCAGCCACTCTAGTCCCAGCAGCAGATGCTGATGCTGTACCCGTATGCCTAGACCTTCCCCATCATCCATATCTATACAAATTTCCATCTACATCGAATCCTGAATCCTCCTGAATAACACCCTCCTCTTCCTCCCGTAGTCAACAGAACAAAATCAAGATCCAACATCCCACATCTACTCCCGAATGTCCGCCCCAAACCCAACCCGCTTCGAAACAATCCTCTCCTCCCTCCTAAACGGAAAAGCAATCGCCTACTCCTCCGGTCTCTCCGCCCTCCACGCTGCCCTAACCTTACTAAACCCGCGCCACATTTCCGTCGGAGAAGGATACCACGGCTGCCACGGCGTAATCGCCCTCTTCACCCGTACAACCGGTCTCAAGAAACTAGATCTGGATTGCGATGCCACGGCCCTAGAAAAGGGAGACGTAATTCTCCTCGAAACACCCGTCAATCCCAAAGGAACAGCCTTTAATATTGCACACTATGCCGAAAAAGCACACTCCCGCGGTGCATACCTTATTGTTGATAGTACATTTGCACCACCGGGTCTGCAAGAACCGTTTAAATTCGGTGCGGATTTAATTATGCATTCTGGAACCAAATATTTTGGTGGTCATAGTGATTTACTTTCCGGGGTTTTGGTCACAAATCCGAAATCTGAGAATGGAAATGGGTGGTATAAACAGCTTTTTGAAGATAGAGTGTTTTTGGGTTCTGTTATGGGGAATATGGAGGCTTGGCTTGGTGTTAGGAGTTTGAGGACTCTTGAGGTTAGGGTTCAGAGACAGAGTGAGAATGCGATGAAATTGGTTAAATGGTTGGATGAGACTCTTCACTCTAAGAATGCTGTTCCTGGATCCGTTGAATCTGCAGTACAAACTGTTCTGGAGGAGGTATTTCACGCCAGTGTCCAGAAAACTGAGGGGGATTGGTTGGCTAAACAAATGCCAAATGGATTCGGACCCGTTTTCGCAATTACGATGAAAGAAGAACGATTTGCGAAATATTTACCGAGTAAATTGCATTTCTTTCAACATGCTACTTCTCTGGGTGGTGTTGAGACTTTGATTGAGTGGAGGACTATGACGGATCGGATGGTTGATCGGAGGTTGTTGAGGATTAGTGTTGGATTGGAGAATTGGGAGGATTTGAGGAAGGATTTGGAGGGGGCTTTTTTGGAGTTGGCTGCTAGCAGTGAGAAGTAGATAGATTACATTCTTATAGAGTATGTTAGTACATGAGGAAATGTAGATATTGTTATATTTCAGGGTTGAAGATGATAATTGATATCGGCCAATGCCGAGGTCGGAATAGGAAAGTCCATCCTTAGACTTAGATAACCTCTATCAACCACTTCATCAACCACTTCCCCTCATCAACTCACTCCCTTTTAATACTCAGTCACATTTAATCACCATTCAACTCGACGAAACTGCTAGACAACACTATGTCCACATTTACAATCCACTACTTCGCCGCCGCAAGTACCCACGCTTCAAAAAATACCGAATCTCTCCCCGCTCCACTACCCCTCACAGACCTCTTCTCTGAGCTGGATAGACGATACCCCGGTATTCGGGACTCTGTGCTTGTCTCCTGTGCGGTTAGTGTGAATGGGGAATATGTTGATTTGAATGAGACTGAGACTGAGGGAGGAGAGAAGGGTGGACTTGGGGTTATTCAGGCTGGTGATGAGGTTGCTATTATTCCGCCTGTTAGCTCGGGGTGAGGTTGGGGGAAAGTAGCAACTGGGGCTATTGGTTTCGTTTTATTTTGAAACTTTTGCATCGATCATCGCCTGGAGTTTGATTGGGTGTCTCTTCTGGGGTGATACTGGAATGTGGGAAAGATGCCAGGGATACTGCGGCGAGAGAGTACTACTCCTCCCCTTGAGATGCTGCGATTCTCCCTCTACCCCAGAATGGGCCGCACAACCTGAATACATGCTTCCACCAAATTACTTCGCCAGATCTCTTGTTTTACCCGACTGGCTGCTTCACCGATCTACGCTGCAGCTGTCCGCTTCGTGACCATCTACTCCAACGATAGCGATCCTGCCTGCACATCCGATGTTGGCGAGTCATGTTGCCCTGCCTGGAGCTGGTGCCGCTTGTTCATTTCAGGCTTTGTCTGAGCATCACATGTATTCTTTACAGCGATAATTTCTGTGTTCAATTCAATTCAACCATGACAAACAGTTTATATGAACGAATCGCGCTGTTCTCCTATTCGAAATATCAATTGTAACTGCTTGCGCCAATGCATACGTGGCTGTCCTTCTAAGCTTGTGTCGCCTTACCAGCAAAGACCACTGATTCCGACTCTCGACTCCGGAGATGGTACTCCCCGTTCAAAAAGTAGTACTTATCTCTGCCTCGAACGCCCACTCTGGCCAAGAGTTATGTGGTCAACGCATAGAGAATATTCACCATGATGTCCCTCGCACATCCTCATTGTATCAAATGCAATGGGTTTAACCATTCATCCAAAAAACATACGATTTCTTCCTTCGCCAAGCTCAGAAGAAATGAATTACTCCCGTTAAGTGTCTGTCCACGTTGTGGTACCGATGCCGATCCTGCTGGTCGGCGTGGTGAGTATACCCAACCTAGAGAGACAGAGAGCTCTAGACTAACGATTATCACCATCTAAGGATTCATCGAGGAAGGATCTACCCGAAGAACTTCAGTACCACCGCCTCCATATACTCAATTTGAGGGAAAGAGATCACGCCAGCCAACTGGGTCGGAATCAGGAACGGGGGATACTACTAGGATCCCTCCTCCATTACTAAAGCCGCAAAGATGGGAAAAGTGAAGATGAGGTCCTGCATAAACCCGATGATCGAGTCCGGGGTTCGAATAGCGGAGAGGATTCAAGACCACCTTCGCCATCTCCATCCCTGAGCTCAGGTTCATCTATGAGTGGAGCCTCTTCGTCGCCATCCGACAACACTCAATGGGACACGGACGACGCTGGATCCAGCAGTGATGGCGATAGTAGTTTTTCTTCAATTAAACCGAGAAGAGGATCAAACGAGCGATCGCCTGGAAAACAAACGCTCTACAATAGAGCAAGGCATGCAATTCTTGTGCGAGGTGCGTGGAGACCACCGCGAGAAGAGGAGTGGGAGTTCGACGGTCCGGTACCTTTGACTTTGCAGTAGTAGTCCCAAGGAATTATGATATTTATGCAAGCAGGACAAGAAAGCCTTTTAATTTTACTAGAGCTCATTGGATACCCTAAAAGCAGGGTAAATTGACAAAATAAAAGCTGTAGCCAGTTACGTTCTTAATTAATACTAGCCTATATATTTACAAGTAGAGTTCTATAACAGCAATCGAGCCTCCGTGTTTCTAAGATAAAGCTTTTCTGAGCTACAGATAGTGGTCTTTATTATAAGAGGCTCACCACTTATCACATCCGAAATAACCAACATAGTTTGATATTGCAGATAGGTGATACAAAGCGAAAGTAATGGAGACTTCAGGCTATTCAATATCCGCGTCCTCGAGCTCGCTACAGTGAAAATTAAGTAGAAAAAGATTCTGGAGGTCCAGGATCCCTTAGTCGAAAATTTTCAGAATTCTGTTTAGGGATTAGAAAATTTGTCTAATTTGCAACCCTTCAATTGAGTGTGAGTGGTGAAATTTCGCAAGCAGTGTTTCGAAGATCGAGTCGGAACAAATATGAAAAATGATGTGGCTACCAGTCGGAGAGGAGGGTTCACATCACCGTGGAGAATTGAATGATAATACCTCATCTATAAGGTTCCTGTAGTTGATGCCCCGGAAAGGGGTCACAGGTGTCAGTGAAAGAAGATGGCTTGATTGAATTTGTAAACAGACAGACCTATACATGATTAATTTGTATTCAAATCTCCAACCTTAGTCTTCGCTCAGAGAATCCTCGCATATATAGTGAATATAGAGCATAACGTTCTCAATAGCGTCTCGTGGAGTTTCTTCCATTAATACTATCATTTAATTAAGCACCATCTAGATACAACGCTTGCTATGACGCACATGTCGGTGATTACTATTTGAAACTCCTATTTCGAGAAGCGCGCGATGTTGCTCTGGCAAATGGCCTAGATCTTCAATTGATATATGAGGACCAAAACCCATCGTTTTTTATCGACAAAGGGATCGCGGTAGGTGTTGCCCGCCAGTTTATAAGAGATATCGTCAAATGGGTTCGGAGTGTGAGGAATATTTCATCGATAGAGGAGAGGGCGCAGGCAGTTCTCTGAGGGCGTACAGGGGCGCTCGTTTAGACGTTATATTTATTATTAAACTATTTGTGCTTCATGATTCATATCTACCCCTTAAACTTCTATACATAGGTTGTCCATTTCCCATGCCGACAATATTCCAGAATCAGATAATGTAGTCGGGCGGTCTTTACCAAGCACCGCGTAATGCAAGCTCAGCGCGGACAGTTGTGGCGATTAACCCTATTTTGTTCTGAACTTTTCTTGCTTTTTCTGCACTTCAATAACATGTCTACTGAAAGACCAGTTCAAGAACATGACTTTATGGCCTTTAATTCAAATATCCCACGGCACAGAAAATCCCGCCAATCACTTACAAAGGGAAGCCAATCGATACTGGGATGTGCGACTAGCCGCAAATCAGTAGTCGATGAAGGACCCCTCCTCTAATGCCAGAGTTAGCTCCGCTACACGCCCACAGGCTCAAGGACGAGGAGCTACATGCGCAGGCTGATAATAAACTTGACGAAAGCCGAGACTAAGGATTTCCTGACATGAAATGCATTAAGGGTTCTCAGATTTGAGGGCTTCTTACCCTTGCAGAGTGATGAACCGATGTATCGCCGTTTTGAACAATCTCAGTTATTGCGAAGTGGATTTCAGTTCTCGAAAATGTAGATGGAAAATAGGGAATTGGCTATTCTAAACAATAGGAATTCTTTCTTCAAATCTTTCGGCAACAAAAAGTAATTGACAGCTTCCATATTTGGAATGCATGGCGGTGGACCAAATAAAGCGAATAGTCTCTAAGATCTGATCTTGATCCATGTATCCCAGCCATCCCGCTGAGAGAGAAATTGATTTGCAGGGGCCTCAGGATCTCCGTACCCCACTGCCAACCCGCATAGAATCTCCATGTCATCGGTGATCCCCAATTTCTCTCTAATCACGGCTGGATATCCTGCAACGCTGCCCTCAACGCAGGTGTCCAGGCCCTTTCCGGTCAGCTGCAAAACCAACGTTTGAAGCCACATGCCGACACTAAGTAAATCTGCGTTGCTCAAAGACCGATCCATATATACGATCCCCACCAGTGGTGCACCGAAAAAACAGAAATTGCGCAACTCTGCCGCCCGTCGTGCGGGCATATCATCCCGCGAAATTCCCATGGCCTTTCCTTTTAATTCGCGTCCGAGCTCTGACCTATAGTGGCGAAATGGCTCCGGAATTGGTGGAATCTGGGGCTCGCTTTTATGTGCGGCTTCCAGTAACGCCATTTTCAGAGTGTCGAGCTCGTTGCCGGAGACAAATATGGCTCTCCATGGTTGAACATTTGAATTTGAAGGCGCGCGCTGTGATATCGACAGAGATTCCCTGAGATGTTCGATAGGAACCACCTTGGAGAGAAAGTTTCGAGTTGAATGGCGACTGTGGATTAAGTCGTCAAGAATGGTTTGAGCGGGTAGGCCGGTGTTCCTTTCCATCGTTGATGAAGATTTTGCGTTGTGGAGAAGAACTTTGATCCGTGATATGCTCGAAACCAGGAGTACGAGTTTATTGTTGGAAACTGGGGAGTGATAAATGCTGAACAGAACGGTCTTTTATATCTAGGTGCTCTCGACCTAAACGAATAAGGGTAAAAGGAAAGCACTATGGAGCACAACTCCCGAGAAAAGCCGGAGTAGTAGAGGTTGCGGTGAGCCACATCTAGCAGCCCAATAGTACTACTATACTTTCCGGTGATTGTTGAGGAGCTCAATTAAGATATCCCGAGCCAGTAAAATGAATGCGTGGTGACAGCTGACCTTTCGGGTTGAAGTTACCATCCAGAACAATGGCATAGGAAGGACCGATGCTCAAAGAATTGTAGAAGAATATCCACCACGGGATCTCGGACACCCTGGAATTTACATTCATCTAGATACTCAATGTTTGAGATCAAGGGTACATCGGTAGTTTTTGAGCCAACGACCCCGAGAATGATACCGGCTTGTTTGGGAAGGTTGTGATGGAAGTTTGCAGAATAGAACCCATGACTGAGCGTGACGTTGTATACTATACTGATCTAATAGATCATTTCCCTTCTAGGGGGAGAGGGGGGTTGGTTGGTGCCAATGACTAGTGCGAGATATATTATTCCTAGGATGCCATTTCTGAATAGCCTACTGTCACCACCTGGTTACGGAGGTGGGCCAGGCTCACAAGCCTAGTGGAACCGGAACCACGAAATTTACCATGTTTTTTCTTCAAAAAAAAAAAAAAAGGGAAAGTCTTGCCTACGTGTTTGCAAATAATGTTCTCATTCTGGAAAGATGTGACTCGTGTGATGCTTTGGACTAGGCAGGCATGTGGCAGAGGCTGTAACTTGTAAGCCCTAGCATCGCAAATTAATCCTAAGCCCGACACTGTATCAAGCTCCGATTTACCTTAAACGGCGATATTAGAAGTCTGTGTCAGAAGTACAGTACATATCAGTCTGATACAACAGGATTTCACTGTCCCCAAGGGGAAATAATGGCCAATCAAAGGCTATGGCTGCCGGCGTCGCTCTTTACCGGGCCGGGACGGAAGCCGAAACCCCGATGGCCGATGGGATCTGCAGGACCCTAAGGTGAAACGTAGAATGATCTATATACTATGAGCACTCTAATCTAGTAGATTAGAGTGCTGGAAAGTGGGCCCGCGGGAAAGAATCTCTGTGTTCAAAGGGTGAAGCTGATTTCGATCCATGCTGTATTTGCAATATATAGTGTGATTAATAATAAAGAGCGCTTCGGGATCCCAGCCCTCTACAAGAACCTCAACAAAACCCTTCTGTTACTAACCTATTAGTAATAGGTTTCGCGTTCTTTCCAAGAGCCGGCCAGGCATTTCTTGAAAAATGAAGAGGCAAACATCATATATTTTACTAAAACTTAAATACGAAATACTTTCTTATCCAATTACTCACACAATTGCTTTTTCACAATACAGTCTTCAGGAGTATCTTCATCAGGAGTATCATCTTCGGTAGTATCGTCTTCAGGAGATTCTTTCGCCGAAGGAGCGTCTACAAGAAGAGCATCTTCAGCAGGAGCATCTTCAGGAGGTGCGTCTACGGGAAGAGTGTCTTTGGGAACATCGTCGTCAGAAGAGTGAGCAAAAGGGGAGTTTGCATTATGCAATACGATTATAAGTTCACCATCAGGATCTATGATATGCGTTGAGCGATCCATGATTAATATAGAAAGGCATTCCTTGTAGTTGCAAATAAAGGGAGATCAAACAATTTCATGTAGACCGGAGAGAGGGGATTACTTCATTATCGGTCACTGACACAGTAACGAAACCTTGAACTGTATGAGAGTATGTTTCCAGTGGATTATTATCATCCAGACTAGCTTCTCTACGTAATAGGATTTAAGAAACAGTTCAAAAGTGAAAGTGGTGTTGCTAATCATAGCCTCATGTGTCTGTTCGAGATTCTCAGGTCTCAATTAATTGAATCATCTATCTATCTTCGTGAATCCGACACTTTTATCGCTCGCGCCTTCAAAATCAGAGTGCCGACAAGGATTAAGTTTTTTTGTCAAGATCCCCTGGAATTCTCTACCGAGTATCTTCAAATAAATCTTTTCGTTATCCACCGGGAAGGCAAGATTCGTTGCAAATTAGACCGAGAAATTTCACAGATAAAGTCCAACTTTTCGCATAGAACTACCAAAGTAAATTTAGTGTATTACAAAATAACTTCCAAGGCGGCGCCTTTGTTTCGATATAAATAGTCTAGTTTCTTTCACGCCAAACAAATAAGTTCTGGAATACCTTTGTGGGACAATACAATTATTTTTAACAAATGTAGAATTTCGGTAGGCTTTGTCCCGTCCGAGTCATTTCCTTGTCAGTGTACCGAAATCAATGAAATCCGCGAAAATCCTCAAGTATATGAGACAGAACCAAAGGGCTCAAGTAGCATAGCGTGGATAATTAAAGATTTCTTTGTAGATACAATAGGTATATAGAGAGACCTCGGACCCAGTGATAGATTCAGACAGATTCCTCGCATCATTCAAGTCATAAAAATAGTTACCAGCAAGTTGAACTAATTTCAGTCGGAAAATGCCACAGTCACGCAAGACCTTTAACTTTGAAGAAGAGACCGTTGCCAGCGCGATGAAACGCCGAAATGGTGCCATGACAGTTCGTGAGCCCAAGAGTACTCGAGGTAAGTTCCGCTCACTACGAAGATAAAATATCATAGCTAATGACGTAAAAAATAGGAGAAGCCAGTAGCTCGAAGACTAAAACCAGTTCCCAAAAAGTTGAAGAACGAGAACCAAAGGGCTATACAGGCACATTTGAAAAGATGACAGCCGGTGTGCCAGTACAGTATATTGAATGGTTTGCCAGCACTGGAAAGCGAAAAGTCAATAAGAGCAAAGATCCAAAGGGTAAGGGAGTGGATCGTGAGAAGAAAGAGAAAACCGATCCGAGTCCACCAAAGAAGAATACTTATGCTGACATGTCGGTTCCTGGTGGGAGACTTGTTAGATCATCTCGCAAGAAGGAGTCTGGAAAAGGAACTCGAACTATCGAACTTCGAAACAGTGGTGGGATTCTGGGATGGTGAGATGGATGTGGAGTTGAAGGTATTATAGAATTTAGAATACGATCGACTCGTGAATTTGAATTTTATTATATACAAATAAGAAAATAAACTGCATTGAGTAATCCATCCATTCTCCATTGCTTATATTAAATTATCCTTATAATGTTGTCCCTACCAGGGGAGAATCATAACAGCGCCCAGCGCAGCACCAGCTGCCCAGATACCAACTACGGAGCCAAGTCCACCCCAGATTGATGCTCCAGAAATTCCTGCTGCTCCATTAGAAGTAGTCGCTGCGTCGGCAGCTGCACTTGCTGCTCCACTCGCAGACGCAGACTGCAAATCGGATTCGTGGTGCAGCATCGTGATCATTGGTGCGTACGAATACGCGTGATAAGAAGTCTTCTCGGCACCATGGAGAGTGTGTGTGTATGTGTCGGTATGGTACGTAGTTGCTGTTTCGTATCTCTCATAGGCAGTTTGAACGATGGGGGTGCTATCACTTGTCGATGTATAAACTTCTGTAGTCGTGCCGTACTTATAGTTGTATCCAACTCCGACATGATAACCGACGGTGGGTTTGTAATCTTTGACTTCGGAGTAGCAATATCCGTTGGAATCAACAGTCATGGAGCTAAGTCAATCATTAGCCGGGTTGCCCAATTCCAATTCTCTCTATTTAACACAAATGAGGAACATACCTAGGGCAGCATGCTACCATTGTCTCCTTTGGTTCCAGAAGGTCCTTCAGCACAGAGGCTGGATGCTCGTAGTTGAACATATAGTAGTACATATCGTCCGTGCTATATGACTGGGTGCTAGTGCTGGCCTTGGTAGGAACGAAGACGCCTGATGAACTGAGCGAGCTGCTCGCATCGCGTGCTGCCGTACCCATCGTCTCCCATCCGGATGGACAGTGAAGTCCAGGGGAATAATAGGCACCAAAGCCCCTCCAGTCGATTCTGTGAGCCATGAAGGCCGACATCTGTTCATCGGAGGTGATGTGTACGCTCGACTCGACCGAGTCGGTGGTTGTTGGTGAGGGCGTCGGTGTACATCCTTTAAAGTCGGGAGTGCTGGTGGGCTCCGTAGCATATGCAAGAAAAAGATTGTTTCCAGTTGGGTTCAGGTAGCCAAGCGCAACACGGTCAGATGCAGTGCAGCTCGGGGCTGGTGTGAAGGTAGTAGTGACGGGCCCCAGGTTGGTGAAGGTATACCAACCTGCGGAAACGGAAGCGTTCATGCCAGTCATGACTGCAATTAATGTGGGGATAAACGAGAGACGAAACCAAATCTACTTCATTAAAATAATGCGGAGAGGCTTCATTATATACGGAAAACTAGAAAATTCAAAATGATTTCACTTGTGCTGCAAGCAGGGCAACAAGCAGGCTAGGATTTGGGCTATTCAAATGAGGCTAAAAGCGCAATCTCCACTGAGACTCGCTAAACGGTGAACTGCCGCCCACTCCGGCTTGGCAGGGTCAAATCTACAAACCAGAGGATCAGCCGATGAGCCTAGCGCTAAATATGGTTAAGCTTGGGATTCTAGGGTAGCATGGTCTGGGCAAGTTGGTTCTCTAGCTTCTTTAGCTTCATGTTCCGACTCGCCGAGACCATCCAAAGAGGCGTTGAAAGGTGGTGCAAGTGGATCAAATTTGGCCACTATTGGGATTTAAGGCAAACTTCCCACGGCTACGGAGAGGACCGATCGAAGGGTGACGTCCGAGATTGATTCGCACAATTTAACTTATTCAAGACAGCCCTATCTGTATTGGAGGCTGTTGACTTAACCAGGTTCTTTCTCAGCTCTGAGAGCCCACCTACCTCTTCATTAAATATGTTCAACCCTCATTCTCGATTTCCGATCGGGGAATCAATTCAAAATTAAGAGAAAGAAAAATTTTGACCAAGAATCAGCCATGACAGCTTTTTTCAGTTTAAATAGGCGCTGGCTAGCCTCACTTGAAGTGAAGGGTTTGAAAGGTGGAGTGAGAGATGAGCGCAATATTCGAACAACGCCATTCTCCATTTCAGAAATATTCTTGTCAAACCGGATTGTCCCAGAACTAATATAACTAAGAATTCAATCTGGATGAAATTGTTTTGTTATTTGAACTAAGAGTCTAAACTTATTTGAATTACGAAGGAGCTTTTGAAGTTGATGGAAACAAACATCTTTTTTTATTCTTGACCAATCAATGGTGAAGGTAAGTAGTATATGGTAGTACGTCTTGCTATTTCCTAACACATAATAGGAAAAAAATCAAATATAAAGCAAAGAACTAGTAGGGAGCTCACCTTCAAATCCAGCAGTTGCTATCTTCCTCAAACAAGGAGAATGCTCCCAAATCTTCATCGTCAGGGTTGATAACAAGCTGACCCCTCCAGTGTTGATATGTTCCCTCAGGAACTAATCCCTTCTTTTCCAGTCTAAGAAGGATGTAGCAAGCCCAGAGACCAGCTTGTTGAGGTGGGATACGTCTGGCCTGTTCTTCAACAATGGGACCAGCCTCGGCGGGGATTTGAGCAACAAAGTACTTACTCTTGATCCACCAACTCTCGAACCCCTTGTCAGACTCAATTGCAGGCTGCCAACGTCCTGGCCAGCCCTCGCAATGAAATCGACTGCATCGTGCTGCTCCGGGATGACCCATCATAACCAAGCAGTGGACAGGGTCGCATGGGAACTGCTGTCGACCAAAGGCGACATAAATGTCATAGTGTGCGGTGTCGACTTGAGACATGGTGACTGTATATTCGTGAAAAGAGAATCAGAACTGATCAGGAAATGGATGAATGTAGAGTGATTGAAATGTCCTGATAACTGTTTGATGATATCGATGTAGTTGTTGGCGATCCTCGAGGGTTTTATAGGGAATTCCTCGAGGTGACTGCTGTGAAGACAATGGCCTTGACAAATGATTATTCAAAGAAAGTCCTTTAAAGGGCATTTTATAACAAAAGATGTTAAAATTTGGCATACATACCTTGTTCTCGAAAGAACAAAGCCAAAAGACGTCAAGGTTAATAATTTGTTTCCCTCAACGTCAACACAACTTAGCAAAACTACAAAGCAAGATGTACTTTGGAACATTACTAACTTGAAGTCAATAACCCTAGAAAAAAAGCCACTTGCAGGATGAAATGAACTGCATTAATGGCTGGGAACTTCAGTAAGGTCCCCAACCATCATCGCCTTCACACATCTGATACTCCACATCCTTGTCAGGATCAGACGCATTCTCGTGAAGAGCCTGACCATCCATCCAGTTTGCCTCATATAGCCCCACCTTGCTTACCTTGTCACGGAGGCGAAAAGGTAAAACTTGCCCACGGTGATTTATCCCAAGAAACAGGACCAATCCATCCTCACAAGCCTTCCGATCAGCGACGCAAACCATCAAGCTTTGCGACTTCTCCGCATAAGGTAGCTCTTCCTCAATTTGAGCTTGAGTGAACTTACGCCATTTGTCATAGTCTGGGTGCGTGTTGCCATCGAATTGACCAGGGCAGTGCATGATCGCTGTTATCAGGTATGATGGCACAGAGCCCGGTTTTCCGACGGCGAGACCATCGACAATTTCCGGGTCTGCGTCTCCATTCTCGTCACTTGTCGTGCAACTGTCATGACCGAATTCTTCCTTTCGATCGAAGACAAATTCCAATTTTTTTTCGTCTTCGTCTTCATCTTCATTCTCATCAAAGAATGCAGCGGCCATCAGCCGCTTATATGCCGCATCAGCTTCATCTTGACTAGCCTTATCGTCCTTTTTTCCAAACCAAGTACGAATCCAAAGGGTCGAGCTTATTTCACCGTCCAATTGACGTTCTTCCAATGAAAGAAGATCTTGTGGGGCGGAAGAAGGGTGTCCATCACTTGGAAATAGAATATCTTCATCAGAATATTCCTACAATAATCAGTTTGCGTCGATACACCAAAGACATATGCGGGTGCTGATAGAAAGGATGAAGTACATTACGACCAAATTTTCCGAGACGAGTCCATGATTCGACTAGAGAGCGCTTTTGTTCTTCCTTTGATAGAGGCGACTCCGCATCCCAATTTTTCTGAGCAATTTAGCATAATAATCTTGATTATTTCTGGTAAGGGTGATAGTATCAACATACCAAGACATATCCATCAAAATACAAGTAGCCGAACTCAGGGATATCGATGTTTGAACGGTCTACTATATGTTCCATCTTGAGTGAAAATCGAGGGCTTACTGAAAGATAGAAAAAACGAACAAAGAAAAGAGAGGAGTCGGCAGTAGATAAAGAAGTCCAAAGCTCAGTCCCCGCCAAGACTAGGCAGTAGAGCTGCTGACTAACGCCCTCACCTTTGTAGTCGCCGTGGCGTAAAAAGGACAGTAAAATTCCGTGGAGTCATTTCTACAGATCTCTCATTATTCCACTGCGCTTTAGTGCCTCGGCTGATTCGCACTGCGAATAGCCGGAAGTGAAGGAGGGTAAATACTTTTTGCAACGCTACCTGGAGAGTGTCGATAAATCTCAGTCTCAAGTTTTGTTATTTATACGGCACATTTGGCCTCGCAACACAGGCATTGGCCAATTGTTCTTACATGAAAATATTATTCTAGTAGAAGGCATCCAAATACTAGTAGCCGTCCACTCTTTTCTAGGTGGGCTAAATTACCAAATACTAGTAATGATTGAAAATAGCTAGAGAAGGGCTTAAGTTAATCCTGAGGTTCATATTTGAACATGGAAAATTAAATTTGAAAAAAAATTGAATCTAATTCGCAGTCAGAAGTGCTCTATAGAAATCCACTATATATAGGCAATTTGGTCATATGAGATACTCTACGATACTATCGCACGCGGACCAATAGATTTCCAGACCGCTGGTCTTTGATATCCTTGCGCTTCTCATTCTCAGCCACCTCAGACCATAGATTTCCGGGTCCTTGATCCTCGTCATCCTCGTTGTTCTCATTTTCAACCAAGTTATGACTCATCCAGTGGGCATAACTGCCTTCAGGTATGAGTCCCTTTCGCTCAAGCCGAAATAATAGGTACAATGCCCAAAATACAGAGCTCTGTAGCGGTGTGGCCTTTGCTTCTTCGACTACTGTGTGAAGGGCGCCCGTTGGGATTCTATTGATGAGTTTATGGATCTTGATATTTCGATATTCGCAGTTCTCAGTCCATTTGAATGGAGTGTCTGCCTGCAACAAAAATTGACGATGATTGGGTTCACCATCACAATGTAGTCTGACACATTGATCTGCCCCTGGGTGAGCGAGAACAATCATCCAATGGACATCTTCATCCTCGGAGCGCCGCTCACAAAAAGACAAGAACAAGCCGTAGTGGTCTGTATCGAGGATAGACATGTTGACTCTGTGTATGGCAAATGGTATGATATGATTGGGTAGTTGTGATGCTTCAAACTCGATGGGGAAGGATCTCGTTCTTATAGAAGGCCTCGGTATTACCTGTTATGCGTGGCAAACGTCTAATCAGAGTCGAGAAATCAGACAATGTCTTTCAGGTCAACGCGATGTTTCGAAATTGCTTTGATCTATTCAAAGAAAATAGTGTCCCGAAATGTCTTTGTTGGGATTGACTATATTCCCTCCATTATCTCTAGGAGCGAGTTCTTTCATCTAAACAATGCCTATAGTACCTTCTGTTTCTATATATCTATCAAAGGTGATCAATTTGTATGTGTTTCATTTCCCAAAATAACGGAGTACAATTGTAGATCATTTGTGAAATGGTATGAGTATTAGATCCAAAGCTAACAAAGAAGCAAAAATTTGGTATAATTGATTGAGATATAGATACGGTGATCATTGATCGACTAGCAAAAGGCTTATCTGCTAGAACAATTTCATTGAAATATCAACATGGAAAAGGGTCACAATACTCTGAACCTTTTTGTTGACGTTGTTTAAAAAGAGCCCATTGTCTCTCGCAGGGCTTCCAAGCAAATCGGCTTCGGCATAGTATGACTAGAATATAGGTGTTTACTAATTAGGATCCTTAGGTAAGGATCTCAATTACTAGCTTTTAGAATAAGCCTATACTAAATCAATTGTATTTCTTAATCTATTTAATATAAAGTATAAGAATGTGACTCATATTAAATACTAACCTATGGGTACTGTATTAGCCCTGACCTAATACTCTTATCTTAAGCCAATATTGTCGCACATCTGAATCAGCTGAGCGGGCTGAATGTAAAAAGTAGATCATCAACAGTATCCGCAACAATTTGGAAGCTTATATGCACCGCAATCCCGAGTGAGTCGAAGGCGAACTGTAACACCTCTTATAGTCAAAACCCTCTGTAATCACCTATACCAGAAACCAACCTTCTGCCTTGAAATGGTTGTATTCTTATGGGATGAGTTCAAGGTCATGATCACGACCTCAAGCATCGGAGGAGCCTTGATAACAAAAGTCAGGTCCCAAAAAGGGCATCCCGTGGGGGAAGGAGGGACGCTTTCGAGCAGAGTGCTGATTTGCGGGATCATTATCTGCTTTATCTCTCGGATTTCTTTTGAATAATAAAAAGTAGTCTACTTTGATGGATGTAGGCGTGAAAAACGTATTGGGTTTGGGCTAACTGGCCAGACGCCACATGGCGCGTCTTCTTTGCAAGTAACGCGATTCCATGGAGACCAGAAGTATCAGATAATACCAGCTTATACACAGGATGACATCGTTCTGCCGTTTTTCTTTCAGGCGCTTCACGAACTACACGAGAACCTTCCCCTTGAAGGAAAGTTCCATATTCATCAAAATCACCGCTGGAGAAACTCCAGACGTTGCCAGAGCCTAGTGATTCCTCCGCCTAATCTTCATCAGCTCAGTATGCACCAGACGATAATTAGCCACGTACCTGATCAAAAGAACGATCACATGAATAGAAATGATAATCACGAGACCAAGTATTGATAAAGCCCTCGTATTCTGGGAAAAGTCCCTTTCCACGGGAAAAGTCGTACGGATCCCCTCCATCCCCATAGCACCAATATAGTCTGTCATCGGACAATTTCAGAATTGCCCACTTTCCCATGGCCTCATTGTTCCATCCTTTGTTCGGACCATAGTCCTCCCAGTATCTTTTGGGGGTAAATTCAAATTTCATGGCGTCGAGAATATGTTGTGACGTAAATTCAGTGTGACGATCGTTATGCTACAAGCGTAATGTCGTAACTTGAAGAATGAGAAATGGCAGCCTGCCGCTCCTGCAATAAAGTCTGTCAATTTATAAGTTCTGGTACGAGAGGGGTAGACAGATCATTTATAATGTCTGATTGAATGAATTGTGGGGTCTATGCCACGTAGCATCTATCTGGGTAGAGCCAATGATGCTCATATATAGTTTGCGGAAATATCGTCCTTCACCTCGCCAATTCTTTGTGGAGATCGGCAGTAAATACTATATACTGCCGATCTCCACAGCCAGCCACAAAAGGGGGGCCGGCTCTTACATTTCAAAATAAGTTATTTTTTGTACGAAAGGCACAATACCATACTATGGATAGCATCCTAACAGATAAAAGCCCTTTAGATGATCGACATACCTGACACTCTGCTTAAAGAGCGATTTATGCCCTTTACTGTGAATACTGCGGACTATACTTTGTTTTGCATTGCAGTGAGATCTTAAGGGAACTGATGTTCTACTTGTGGCACTAATGCAGTAGAAAATAAGGAATTAGCGAAATTGAAAGCGGAAATGTGGATACGTGAGGTTCTTGTCCATAGTTTCATCTGCCCCGCGTTGTCGAACCGTGATGTGTTATGGATCTGCTTTCCAGTGCGATTAGCCACAACTGAGCTGCATCAAAACCTCTGCCAGCGATCAATTGGAACGGAGAATAAATCCCACATGGCCGGAGTGGCTACAGTAGTAGCTGAAATATTATCTCTGCTGATCACTTCTGTAATTGATCACACCCTCAATCTTACCCTGGCCAGTCTCCTCCACACTCAACACAACCCCTCCTGATCGTTCTCACCACAACCCTTTAAATTTTTTTTTTTAAAAAAGATCTATGGGGCCGGTTATGTATTTTCCATTATGCCGCCCCTTTCGCCATAACCCAAATCTCTATGGACCGCCGAACAAGCGCATCTTCATATGTATATTAGTGATAGAACACTCACTGCACTTTACTATTTTGGCCATTTATGATGTACTCCGACTCTCTTACTACTTATCATCGCTGTAATCATGTTATGCTGCTAACCACCGAGGTTTTGCGCTATTTTATAGCGGCTTAGGGGTGCCCTGAATTGACATCGCATGTACTATGAACATTTTCAAGTCAAGATAACTGACTTTGAAATAGCGATAGTCTTATAATGTAAAATTAATTTCCTGTATCATTGCTAACTTGGTAGATTATTTTCAAAGGGGATTATTCCTCTCTACGCATTGATATGCCAACTTAAATCAACAGTCCGGTCTGCTCTCGTCTTCTCAGATTCTTCTCTCTATCGACTATATTATCAGACAGCAGGGCAATCTACAGGTGATCAAAGAATCATTTGACGAACTTCATAAATTTGAAACTAACAAGCACATAATGAGCTAAGATTGATGAAAAAAAAACATAGATAATCTATTGCGAGTAAACAGTAAAACCCAGCATATCGGCCACTTTCTGAGCGGCCTTCCGATACCGACTTCCAACATCTACTGAGTTAATGGTTCAGCAAAGTCTAACCAGTTTGCGAACAGCTCCGATGAGTCTTGGGTTTGTTCCGTCCAATGAGCTAGGCAAAGGCCCTCTGCAAATTGATTCAGCAAGCACCTCTGATTCTCGCAAGTGTCAATCTTGATCAGATCAGGATTCAGGCCCTTGTAATGTAGACAGCATGTCCCCTGCTCAAACTGCGTCATTAGGCAGTTCAAATTCTCGCAGCGATTTTCTGGGATCACATCCAACTTTTTGCATGACTCTTTATAATGCCGAGAGCATAGTCCCTCTCGAGATTGCTTCAACATACAGTTGGGATCATTGCAAATGTCTAGGGGGATCAAGTCGGGATTCAATTCCTTGTAATGCTGACAGCAATATTGGTCAGTATGTGGCTTGTTCGTGCACCCAGCATGATTGCATATCTTACCAACCTCTTTCTTTTGACGAAGGGCCTCCTTGGGATTGAGCTTTTCCCAATGTAAGACACATAGCCCCTTTTTGAGTCCCTGCTTTGCCTTGAACTTCGTACACCTGGGAAATCTACAGGTACTTAGGCTAAGGTTCGACCTCTTCCAATGTTTCTCGCATAAGCCTTCTTTCGCAATCTTGTTGGTGCAGTCAGAAACCTCACAGGGCCGGTTCTTGTAAATGTAGTCCTTACCCGGGTTATTTTCCTTCCAGTGGGAGATGCAAAGGCGTTCCTTCACTCTTCGCTTATTGCATCGAGGATGCTGGCAACCTAGTAAGCGTGTAGAGCTGAATTGGTTAAAATGCTTTTCACAAAATCCACTTTTTTTGTTCTGGCTGAGGCATCCCGGAAGCGCGCAAATCCTTGATTTCTGATTATTTTTTGTTGGATTTTTTTCTATCCAATGGTCAAGACAATAGCCGCCCTTTTCTTCACGGGATAGGCACCCTGTATGAGCGCAATTGGCGCCTCCGCCCTTCAAATAGTTCTCTCTCTCTAGATCTTGGTGGGCGGTACAATAATGGTCGTCTACCACATGCGAGAGGCACATTTCAACGGCGCAATGAGTTATCAGGCCCTTATTTTCGGTTCCCATGACTGTATTCACGAAACCATACTCCGATGTCTGTGGTCGATCTGTGATTTCTGCAGTGGTATCGGGTCCCACCTGTGTCTTCCAACGATAGTTTTGATTGTTTGCCATTTTTGACAATATATGTAAATTTATGAGATTTAATTCGATCTTCTTAGAATGGTGTGAAATCGAATGATTACGATTATTTTTTGACGGAGAAATCGGCCCTTTTTATAGATACCCTCGAGCATACTACTGCCGAGGGTATCTATAAAAAGTGAGTAGTGATATCGAGTTTCGTTTCGAAGTACAAAGACACAAGCGCATTGTCAGGCTGGAAATAACAAAGAATCATCGAGTCTTTGACTGAAACCTAAAGACTCGGTTGTTCTTGTTCCAAGATAATTCATTGTCTTCCAAAGACAATTCCGTCGAAGAAAACGATGATCAAATAGCAGTTCAAAAACTCATCACTGCGTTCAGGATTCAAACAAAAAGGAATTCCCAATAAAAGAAAATTGCTTTTAGATATCTCCGCATTTATTCCTTCTTCCGGCATGAATCAGTGCATTATGCTGTATTCTCTATACTCGAAAGGTCGAGGTGGTAGGTATGTATCACTACTTGGCTACATGCGAGAATACTGTAGCGATTTAGGTCACAGTATAGGATGATAATTTAATAAGATAGATATCTCAATCAAATACGAATCTTCGTACGCATCGCATGAAGATAGTCGAGAAGTGGAAGTATCTTTTCCTGAGCCATACGTACAGTGTAAAACGTTCTATGGCAGAGGGGACTGTGCTGGTAAGGTTGGAGCAAGAAATTTTCAATGAATCGAAAGAGCCGCATGTAGCTTAGATAAATTAATTTGTTTTATCTGAGACTTTTATGTGTTCAAAAATCATGAGGTCAAACAAATAATTACTCGGTACCTCCCTCGAGTCATCTCCTTCGAGTTTGAACTGTTCAAGTCCCCCCCTCCCCAAAAGATGCTCGACAATCGTCTAGCCTCTTTGAACCACTCGCCAAGGCGTTCAGTGGGTTTATCATTCTTCAATATTACAGGCTGTCCAGATAAATGTTGAGAACGAACCAAATACTTCTTTGTCTACCGAAATTAATTTCACTATTCAATGGGTTCTATTTCTTCCTAAGGATGGAACTTAATACGAGAGCTTTGATTCGCTAGGCTCGTAGACTTTGCTGATATTCTCATTCCTAAAATTAACTACAAAGTCAGTGGCCATCACCGACTCACTTGGAGGAATTGGTGATGGCTAGGTAGTAAATACGAAAATATCATAGGAAGTTGTGTAGCTCGATAGCTCTACTGAGTTTCATTTGTGAATTCAAGGGAGTATCATTTATCCAGTATAGCGTTTAACGAGAGTGACCTGGCTTTCTTTGTTTCTTATGAAATGATGAACTCCAGACGCCAGAAATCAGATTATTAGCGCAATGCGAAGAAAAACATGAAGGTAACTAGCCACCAGTCTCATCCCTTGTCCCCACTCAACTTTCATTGTTCCAACTTCCTTTGAGCCATCGAGAATGTGTCTTATGAAGACTTGGGCTTCCTTTTCCACCCATCCTCCGATTTCCGACGATACCAGCACATCACAGAATTATTTATCGTCGAGCTCCATCATAGACTTCTTCTGGCGCCACAAGCAAACGCTGCAGATAGATGAAAAGAAGAACAGGATGCTGTCATCGATCAGCAATTTGATTAATGTATCACAGAGGTTATCGGCTTCTACTCACCAAAGAGCAATGCTCAATCCCCAAATCGCTTTTGTCTCCAGGCAGATGGCCTTGGACGCACCGATCCACGACTTGTAGTCAATTTTACCGTCGATTGTAGCGATGTAGCTGGATAGCTTCGATGAAAAAGCGTAGACGGTCGCATCTTTGTATCCCAGCTCTGCAAGCGTGGAGCACTTCAAGTAGGACAATGGTTTGCCCATCACCACAGCCACCACAATAAGAGCAATCAAGACGAGGAAATCAGCCACTGCACTGGCCAGGAAAGGAAGGATGTTGTCGAAAAAAAGGATTACGGAAATAATGCAGTAAACGACTGCGATAGTCGTCTGTTTTGATTAGCATCTGCAACGTCGTTCATGGGGGTGCTATAAACATACCACTGAGATTGTTGCGATGAGAATATTAGGAGGAGTAGCATTGTTAGAAACGATAGAAGAGATGAATTTGGCTGTCATGCCGATGATCGCAATCAACGAGCAAGCCTGGAAGATTCGGGCAAGCTGGAAAGTTGCACCAAGAGCTCCGTAGCGACCCATATTGAGATATTTTCAAGGAATGTTGAAGGGAGCGTTCGAATGAATGACTGGAAATGTTGGATGGAATGGAATTTCGTATGCAAACTCGACGCAGTCGAAGTAGAGCAAGGAGCGAGGTATTTATTATGGCAGAATGCGAAGATGTGATACAAGAAGTCGCAAGTGAATAATAATGAGTGTGTCGACAAAGTCTAGAACAGCAGGCAACAAAGAAAAGTGAATAATTAAGGACGATGAGTGAAGAATAGAAGTGGATTCTGAAAGACATGGGTCAGACAGCTTATATAGACTGATCAAAGACCTCAAACGACTTTTAAAACAGACCCAGAGAATGGAAAAAAAGATCTAGACCCGACAAAATTAGCATCATCCAAAATGGTCTTCAAAATCTAGACCATCCCCAGAAAATGAATCATAGCCTCATCGCATTGGCGTTAGAGATTATCTTGTTGGACCTCGAAGCGCCAACAGCAACGAATCAAAGCGCGAGCGCCTTCAAAACAATCCACCCACCAAAGCTCCAGCCTCCCCCCAACAAGGCGACCTGCAGAAAATGACAGCTCTAGCTGTAAGAGCTCTAGCTTTTTTCTAATGCGAGATCTTGATTTTATCGAAACTATTGGTCAAGATATCCTGGGTACGATCGCGCGCGAATACTGGAGATGGGCTGTCTCCACCGCGGGCGCTTGGAAGGGAAACCCTAATTCCGAGGGATGCATCACAGCCAGTCATCGCCCTAGGCTTTGCATTTCTGACGCAGGCGGCTACATAAATAAGTCAGGTACGGGCTTGGACCCTGGTAACATGTGGATGCGAGGGCGATCATGTTTCATGTATGGACCAGGTGGTAAATGCACTGCTAATCAACAAAGCGGTGTTGGCTTTGACTGCTGCTGCATATGGGCTATCCCATCATCTTCAATCTTTGGTGGGAATGCGATATTCTCTAAAAGGGAGTGCACAGCCTCATATGCAGCCTTCGAGTCATTCTGCAGATCATTGCTTTGAAGGCTACTGTCTCAATGGATGCTAGGGTTAGAAATTGAAAGCGAACTCAACATGCTACTGGAATGGTGGTGGGAGTGCCAGTCTGGTACTTTGATGTAATTCAATCAAGGCAGAATTGCTCTGAAAGCAGCCTGGGATATTGCCTTGAAAATTCGACGAGTTTACGTGAATGATTAGATTCCTGGCTTCCAAGTCCAAGGTTTGTTCTAAATCCAATGTGCTCGTTCCACACTTCGCTCATTGTAATATGGCATGCTGATCGTTTATTTTCATTCCAAAATTAGTTAAAAGTTATATCAACAAGAAATTCAAACCAGCCAAATTTTAAAAATCAAGCGGCTGTGTTCTCCGATCCTGAGTTCGAAGACAATTACTCCTTCAGGCGCCATCCACCGCTAGTACGCTGCTGGAAGAAACCATCAGGATCATACTTCAGGCGAGTCTCGAGTGCCTCCTTCTTAGAAGCCGGGTCAATACGTCCCCAGTAGTCTTGGCGGAAGTAAGCATCGTTCATGAACAATGGACGGTAGACATCGGGCAGAAGTCCTTTGTCGATGTTCTTTTGAACCAGATTGCCCATGCCTTGGTAAAGTTTCTGATTAGCCTGATCGATCTTGTCATCGTCGACAGAGAGTGCGTAGGAGAAATCCAGCTCAATGAAAATGTAGTTTTGGTCTGTGGGGACGTTAAGTAGATCACCACCGCGCTCCTTGGCCTTCTGGGAGAAGGTCTTGGGGACGGGTTGGAAGGCGATGGATCCCAAGACACCGGTCACGCCAAGGACGTCTTCTGTTACGTTGTACCAGTGGTCGTAGTACTCTTGCAGCACGTCGGATCCAACCGTCTTGTTGGGGACGGGTGTGGTCTCGGTGGCGATGGTGTAGCGTTGGCCGCTGTCCTTTGTTAGTTGCCATAACGAATTTGAGAGTAGATGTAACTTACTGCAAGATGAAGAAGTCGTTGTTCTTGAGCAGATCATAGTATGTGTCCCAAGTCTTGGTGGTAGATGTGTGATCAATAGCAGTGAACTCGTCAAACACGCCGGCAGGAGGCTCGGGTCCGTCGTAGAACAAGAACATGATCCAGAAATCGATCAGTGCACCATGCTCCGAGGTCAAAATAATAGCAGCTTTGTCATCTGGGTATTCATCGACGAAGTTGCGCAGAGCAGAGAGCACCTGAGGTGTCTTGTCGGCCGTGAAAACATAGTTACCACCCCAGACCTTGTGCTCCTGGGGGTGGGTTTGCATGGTGTACGCAGTGACGACTCCAAAGTTGTTACCACCACCCTTGAGTGAGGCGAAGAGGTCTGCTCAGATTAGTAAATGCTGGATATACTTCACGTGGAAAGACTTTTCAGCTTTACTCACCAGTGTTTTCCTTCGCGTTGGCATTGACAACAGTCCCATTGGCAAGGACAACTTCAAAGTTCTTCACATTGTTGGCTGCCCAACCATATTGCGTGCTCAAGAAACTCATTCCACCTGTTACAGTTAGCAAATGCGTTGCAAAGGTATAAACATTATCACACAAAACCTACATCCAAGCATATACCCTCCGATGCCAACACCTCCAAGTCTTCCACCGACGACTGCACGTCCTCCTACAGCATCGTCCAAGCCCTTCTGAGCTTCCTCCCAGGATAGACCGGGACCAATAACTGCAGTCTGGTCCTCGTGATTATAGAATACCTGATCAAGGTTCTTGGTTGAAACTAGTAGCCCGTCTTGGATACTAGCGAACCCATTGTTGGGCATGTGGCCACCTGATTTGACTGCGAACAATGTGTCGACATCATGGAGCTCTTTGATAATTTGGGACATCTCGGATGCACTGGATGGTGCCGCGATACATGTTGGCTTCAGGTCACCACATGCTGCTGACCAGTACTTAGTTAAATCGGTATTATAGCTGATTGAGACGGGGTATTCGACGTCAATGCCGCTGGATTCGAGGGTCGAGCAGATATCGGCTTGGGCAAGGGGAAGGGCTGCGAGGCCGAGTGCAAGAGCACTCCACCCGCGATTGGAAATCATCATGAATGACGGTGGCGTGAGGGATAGGGGAGAAAAATCAGACAATGAAGAAAATTATTAGGTTCGAGCGAACCGAGAAGTAGATTAAATTAGAGATGAACCATCAATTGTCACAAAACAGGGGGGCCATGGCCTATATGTATCTCTTTTTTTTTCCTTCTGTTCCTTTCCCCCATTCTGACTCCGGACTCGATATGAATTGGGGAGGGCCCCCGAATTCGGTGGATATCCAGGGACCATTGATCGACTTCCGGAACCATGTGGAGTGAAGGATGGAGTCATGGAGCCGTGGCTTGAGTTACATACAAGGACAGACTGCGGGGTGACTAGGAAAGTGGATATCAGAAGCTCTCCATGCGAGGCAGATGCTTTTATGCAATTCCCAAATTTGGCAATGAGCATCGTAAGGACCATTTAGTTGTTTGCTGCTGGCCGCAGCAAACATGGTTGTCGTCCATGCGTGGAAATGGTGATCTGTCAATCTCATCTCGGTTGCACATTGCGAAGATGCACATGGCATCGATTTCTGCAAGGGAGCAGTGTGGCTGGAGCCTCGGGGAAAGGGTCAGTGAGGAGATATTCTTCAAGATCAAAGGCTAAAAGGCCGATTAGAGAAGTATGAGGCCGCAGCCGAGAGTCTAGCAGCGTCGATCTCCGATGCACCATGTCCTATTTGTGGTGCCAGACATACATGCATGCACGCGACAAGACGCCATCTGGCGAAGATAGCGATTCAAAATCCCCGAAGAACAAAGTCGGGCAGGTCCCCGAGTAGGCGGCGTCAATAGTTCGTTCCTTGAGCGTGCTGCTCGAGTGGTAGACCAACCAGTGATTGGTTCGAGACCGGCTCTTTCATCCTGGACCCACCGATCATCTTTGAAGTGAGACAGGGATGGATCCATGGTATGCCATATCAATACTGGACAGGCAAGCATATGAGCTGAAGATGATTCATTATGAGCAGATTAACCAGTCCGACTATCTGAATTTTCGATAGAATGAGCGTAAAAGGAGTTGAATAGGAACACAGTACGTGTGTCACCACAAGAAACCCCATTTTTGCGCCGGGGAAGCGTTAGCCTAAACTCGAACAGAAGACTAAGGGGATCAACCTCTGCACTAAGATAGTGGACCGGTGGATTCGACAGCAAATCAAACGGCGTAGAATTACTGAACAGTTCCTGGTATTTGGGCCTCAATTTGGTAGAAGGGCCGGTGCACCGCCAGCAACTCCATCGGGCTCGGAGTCGGCTTCGCTTAGACTAGAGCAGTAATGATAGGCGCTGTCATCAAGGTTTGGACCTTTTGTCTTACGGGCGATCAACGGGGCCCACGTTAAACTGCTCGTCGATCAATGTGGGATGAGATGTTAACCTTCACATGGTTTAAATCTACCGAGGGTGACCGGCAAAGTCACGAACTGCTCCCGGCATTGCGAGGTCCATCGATACGATAGCGAATACGTGGTATACGGCATGCTATCACTAATCGGCATAGGTGTATAATTTTGACGATAGTCAATTAATCTGGGGAGACAACTTGGCTCGCTCCCGGTGCCTGACAGGAGGAGTGGGGCTTGCAGCCAAGGATGATGGTCGAGTTGGCTAGCAGATGGACAACTTCTAATCCTGGTAACAGTGTCCACAACATGGGGGATCAGGGGGTAATGTGGGTAGACAATGACGAACCAATTCCATGAAAAATGCCCTCAAGATGAGTTTGCCAAAGTGCGACTGGGATAGTGCGTCGATAGTCTTGAAAGATTCATCAGGATAGGGGATGGTTGGTAGCGGAAATAATCGGAAGTCGGACCGAAAGGTTAAGCTGAAGTTGGAAATAAGGAAAACAAGGATATAGACCGGGGTATGATCAAAAATAGCCGCTGGAGGAGGCTCATCAGGTAACATGGGAGACAGAGAACATCCGGTTCAGGAGACATGCAGACTTAGTTCTGGAGGCGCCGCGCTATGGAACCTGTAGCTGTATAGAATAGGATGAATGAAGTGTGAGTTGATTTGAATAGAGTGAAGCGAGAGAGTATGTGCAAGAACCAAATCGTGTGATTCCCACTGGATCTTGCGGCCGCCAGTGTTCTCCCCCGCGACCTGGCCAAGCTGCAACCAGATATGCCAGTCTCCCCGAATGATTGGTTGCAAATAAATGCCCAAGTCATGCCATTTCAGTCAGAGAAATAGTACAGACGGATCATATTGTCTGTATTTTCGTTCTGCCGAATTGCCATTAAGCGGTGCATCCAGCGAGGGGATCAAGGTGCTGAGAGCATTGGACTACTCAATGGAAGAAATACCGGCGATCATGAACTTCATCGATATTCGAGCTTCTGTGTGTAATTAAATTCCGTTTCTGAATCGTTCTCATAAAAAATGATCGGTCGCCCTCAACCAACCAGGCACAGCAAGCGAATCGTAGAGAGAAAGTGACCTGTTCCATTGTGGCCGTGGGGCACAGCTTGGCATGGTCAAATTCAGCTGAAAATCATAAAAAAGAGAAGATTTTTGTGTAAGTCATATTATTGAGGTCACTTTTGCGCTAATCAGCTAGAATCGCCGACTCCTAAGCGAGTGCGGTGGATATGAAGTTGTTTTGATTGAGACGATGTTTGTATACTTCACTCAGTGAGTGATGCCTTACTGCCTTACTGCCCTATTTTCAAGGCACCAAACATAACGACACCGCCTTTGAAGCGGTGAGATGCCTGGACAGGCAGAATGACAATTGTTGCTTGCGCATCGAGCGATGCCATCTTCACGTCAATCATGCTGCGATCGAGGATTGGCATTGGCGTCCTGCAGAGAGTCGCCAATGGGCAGAAGGCTTATTTGAAGTCAGCCTCAAGGCAAATTCAGTTGCCATGTCTACCAACACACGCGATACATTCGCCACGGCGGATTGGATATCGTCTGTTATCCACCGCGCGCATCTTGAGAGCTACTCCGACTGAGACGGTGCAAAGTGCAGCTGGGGACGGGGTATGATTGCTATACCCACTGCTTTAAAAGTCACTGACTCAAGTTTCCATTCTCCAGACACCGGCATCACAAGATCCCCCCTCCGATGAAACATTTACCCAAGCCGAACTCGAAACCTATCGCGATATCAGAGAATACCTCTACAAATGGCAAGCAACGAATCCATTAATTCTGGACCCAGTCCGAGACACTGGCGTCGGAATTTCCTCCGATTTACCAGGTAAAGAGGCTCTGGGATCAATGGTTAATGGTCGTGAGTCCGGTGATTCGCTATGGGCTAGTTCCAATCTCAAGCAAGAAGACGACTTTGACACCTCGGAGGAATGCGAGGGTGATCATCTCGAACCTGGTGATATGGTTGCTCGTCTCACTACGGACGGACTGTTTATCTTCGCTATCTACGTTAGATCCGTCCACAGGCAGAAACAGTTCTATACCAGTCGTGGAAATTGGCGTGTTTGCACTAATCGCGAGGTCGATTATGTCTTCAAGGACTTTGCGCCGAAGGAACTTCTTGATCCCATCATTCCATATTTTCCAGATGGTCTTACGGAGGTCAGCTCGGAAATTCAATCTGTTCCAGAAGGAGGAATCCCAAGACCGCTGGGTGCATCTCTGGTGAATATGATGAACAATTTTGAGGAGCATCTACTTGCATTTTATAGAGATCACTCGCGTCTTCTGGATGATATGCACGAATTAGTAGCTGATGATTCGGAATTCCAACGGCTGACTCTGGAGGATCTGACTATGAAGCTTCTCTCTATTGATGAGTCGGAATTAACTTCGATCAACATGTTCGCTGTGCATCAAGCTGTACGACGCCACCCTTTCAAAATTGAAAAAGATATCCCGTCTTTCTTCAGCCGGACATATCTTGTTCAGCCGAAGAGGATTGCCAAGGTTGTCGATCAGGTCATTACCTGGGTGCGCGAGCATCAGGACTTCTGTATCCGTGCTGTCATGGCTAAGGAAACGCCTGGGAAAAGGGATCACTCGCTGCACCTCTTCATTCAGAAAGCGCAACGTATGATCCGATTGAGTCGGAAAGTCCGTTCTCCGACAATTATGTCTAGTGTCGGTCCATCCTCACAACAGTTTGGGCCTGGCGAGGATGGCAAATCCATGATGTTTCGGGAGGTCCTTACTGAGAAGTTTACTGCCGATGATCAGACCATTCTTGAATTCATGCAGTACTACGTGATTCCATCTGTGATTATGCCTTCTGGGGCATTGAGATCTGCGGCATCCCATATCATGCGAGCCACGGGAATGTATAATACTCTTGGATTGAGTGAGGCATCGACTCGTCTGTTCTTGCAAGAGCTGGGTGTGATCTCTCCGTGGGAGAATCTGGGCGTCCTTGACCAAAGTCTCTTACTCCCCGGCCATGGAATGTCTCTTCTAGAAGATATGAAGTGGGAAGAAATGGAGGAGTCTTGCGATGATATAACTCTGACGGATTCCATGCAACATCTCCGAAAGGACTGGGGCGATCTCCCAGTTTACTGCGTGGATGATGTTACAGCCCAGGAAATCGACGATGGTGTCTCATTGGAACGTATCCCCGGTTCAGACGACACCTTCTGGGTTCGAATCCACGTCGCCAATCCCACGGCTTTCCTGGATCGCGATCATCCTATCATGAACTACGCCTCAACACGAGTGGCTACTACATATGTCCCTGAACGAACATACCCAATCCTACCCAAATCATTGACGCAAGACAATTTCAGTCTGGCAGCCGGAAGACCAACCCTGACATTCAGCGCGAAAATGACTCTCCAAGGTGAAATCCTAGATACCGAAGTCGTAAACGGTACTATCCGAAACGTCATCAGCATTACACACAGCACTTTATCCAAATATTTCAACCCCTCAACAGAGTCCGCAGAATATCTGAGTGTGGGCGATAAATCCGCCTGGCCCTCACCATCACCGTCACCCTCCACATCTAATTTCCGCTCAACTCTCACATCCGAAGATAAAGAAACATTCACAATCCTCCGCAAACTAATGCAAGGATTCCGAACCCAACGTCAAAAGAACGGTGCCATGGACCTTCCAGCTTCACACCCCGGTCCATCCCTCTCTCTCCAAATCGGAACCGCACCATTCAGACCCTACGAAATGCAAGTAACAGAAGGCCGATACTACGTCGGCGACCCCAAAATAAAACTCCGCATGCGAAATTTCAACCCGCACGAAGTCCGCGACGAATCGAAAAATTATCTCATCTCTCTACTCATGAATTTAGCAGGTCATATATCCGGCCGATTTTGCGCGGAGAGAAATATACCTGTTGTTTTTGATGGGACGTGGTATGATCCTGAATATCAAAGAGTTACGCGTGAGAATGTGGCGGAATTTGGTGGGAAGGCGTTCTATAAACTTTCTATGCCGAAGGGGTTGTCTATGTCGACTCCGATTCATCATCATGTTTTGGGATTGGATTCTTATGTTAAGTGTACCAGTCCGTTGAGGAGATTTACGGATATTATTGCGCATTATCAGATTGAAGCTGCGTTGCGGTTTGAAAATGAGTTTGGGAGAAGGTTTGATGGGGAGGAGTTTGGTATGGCTGATGAGGTTGATTTGATTGAGTCTTTGAATGAGGATGTTGAGGCTGGTTCCAATACTCAGACTGAACTTGCAAGTGAAGCTGCACACGAACAAGAACAAGATCAACACCACCCAACATCATCTTCATCTTCATCTCCCCTCCCATATACAACAACCGATATCGACATATACATCCCCCACTCCAAACAAATAACCACCCGACTCCGCGAAGTATCATCCTTCTCCTCTCAACACTGGTCCTGCATGCTCCTATTCCGAGCCTTCTACTTCGGCGAATGCGAACTACCGCCCACATTCCCCGTCCTACTCCGCGCAAAGAGATTAACCCTTGAACGTGACGGATTACAATATTTTGGAGTAATTACGAATCTAGGTGTTCGGTGTACGGTTCTTATTCCGAAGGATACACCGGACATTCAGGATATGGATATTTTTGGTTTGGTTGAGGCTAGGATTGTTGGTGTTGATATGTCGAAATTGGATGTTGAGATGGAGTGTGTTGGGTTTATTCGGGGATTTGAGAGGATTGGGGAGTGGGCTTAGCATAGCAGCTTGTGGATGGATTGGATTTACTTACTACCAGCCTGCTTGTAGGGACTGTATATTATGTATTATATTATAACTTTCACATCTCATGACTTGTACAACATGATTGATCAAAATAAACTTGAATGGAGTGATACACTATCTTACATTTGTCTAGACTCTCTCCTCTATCATACATCTCACATCTCTAAAACAACCACCCTCTACCCAAAAACCTCCTTTATCAACGCCTTTTTATTCACTATTCGCATCGTTAGCATTGTCATATCTCCGGCTTTGGGATATCTGCACTCACCCTTCCCCATCGCATTCCGAGGAATACTATCCAAAACACGCATCTCCTGAGGAATCTTATACCCAGCCAACTGATCCTTCAAAGCCCTCCGCATATCCATCGGACCCCAAGATTTCCCATTCCGGCCTGTCTTCGCAGCATCAGGTTGCAATACCACAACAGCAGCAACCTTCTGACCCCATTGCTCATGTGGAAGGCCGAGGACTGCTGCTTCGGCGATTTGTGGACTGTGAGGCATTAGTATCACCCAGATTGGAATGTAATGTAGTTAACCAATGTGCAGTGGATAAACTCACAGAGAAAGTAATTCCCTCTCAACCTCCAACGCACTAACCTTCTCACCACCAGTCTTAATAATATCAACACTCTTCCTCCCAGAAATGAAAAACATAGGTCCCTTAGCCCATTCACCACTCTTCCCACTCCCCGCTCCATCAACAATCTGTCGACTCGCTACATCACCCGTTTTAAACCACGGTTTACCCCCATCAACATCATCGACGAAACTTTCCTTTGTGGCCTTTTCGTTCGCCCAGTATGAGTGGAAGATTGTTTCGCCGCGTAATTGAATTTCGCCTTCAACGGGTCTGCCTTCGGAGTCCTTTTCCACGGATTCGGGGATCACTTCGTTGGTTTCTGTATCGACGAGTCTGGCTTCGACGCCGGGGAGTGCCCAGCCGACACTTCCGTCTACGCGGTCTGCTTTTTCTAAACCGCAACTAATTGCCATTCCGACTTCTGTCATTCCGAAGCGTTCGAGGAGGACGTTTCCGTTGCTTAGGTCGGTCCATTTGCTTTTTGTTGGTGTTGGGAGGGCGGCGGAGCCGGAGATGTTTAGTCGGAGGTTTGTTGGGGAGATGGCTTCTTTGCCGGCTGTTTGGATTGCTTGGGAGAGATTTGGGAATGAGGACATGAGGCGGTTGTAGACTGTTGGTACTGCGGTTAAGAATGTGATTTTGGATGGGGTGTTGTCGGTGCTGCTGGTGCCGCTGCTTTCTAAGAAAGGTTCGGCTAGGCGTTTCCAGACTCCGTCTGTGTTGAAGGGATACATGAATTCGATTGAGGAGCCTGCGAAGACGGGTGCAACGATTGCATTAACGACGCCGTGGATATGGTGGAGTGGAAGGAGATGGAGTAGTCGGTCTTGGGGTGTATATTCCCAGGCTTGCAGGAGAGATCTTGCTTGTGCTGCAAGCGCTGATTCAGGAATTAAAACACCTTTCTGTAGTGGAGGTCAGCTAGGACATAGTACTGAAGTAGCAGGGGTTCATCTTACCGGTCGATTCGTCGTCCCAGATGTATACAGCATCATTCCGGAGACTGTCTGGCTAGGCGGTTCTAACTCGAGTGGCAAAGACTCGCTTGCATCGGCACCAGTTGACAGTTTTGCGCGAACATCAAAGATTGGCTCTCGAGCTAGTCCTGATACTAGGATCTGATCGGCCTTCTCTGCATATTTCTCTGTAGAGAGAAGAACCTTTGCGGAGGAATTATCCATGATATATTGCAATTCACTAGTTGGGAATGCGGGAGATAAGGGAAGTGCAATCGCATTGCTGGCAAAGATGGACAACATTGTTACTGTGGATGGATGTCAGTAGATGCAGCAGGTAATGAAAGGATGTAAATTCAGGCTGGAATATTTGCCTACCAACATAATCATAGCTATTCTCAGCTAAGAAGCCGACACGCTCACCGGCGACATCACCAGCTTTGCGGCGGAGATCTTCGCGTGCGCGGATAACATCTCCGATCAGATTGCCGTAGGTGAAGGAGCGGCGACTGAGACTGTGGATGACTGCTAGACTTTGCGGGTCATGATCTTTGAGAGCTTGGAAGATTGGAATATTTGGGAGAGCATGGCTGGAAGTAGAAGACCAGCGGTGGTTCAGCAACTGTCGGGGAGACAGAGACAGTCGAGAGAGTCGAGGTCGGAGATGCGCAATGCGCGGGAGTGGAGGTAGCATGGATTAGTATCAGTGAAGTAGATGATAATATTATTGTAGACAAGAGAGTAATTGTAGAAGTAGTTGTAGAGTAGAGGAAGAGGAAGAGAAGAAGTGAGGTTGAAGTAGAAAGAAAGTCAACGGGAAGAACTTCCGCGGGAATCTCCTCCTCCGCATTTTCCTTCTTCAACCTCCCTCACTCACCTCCGACAGTCCAACAGTCCACCTCATCTCTGCGCAAATCTCAACTCATCCCTCCTCCCTCTCATCGATGCTCCGTCCCCTATTCACGCGCTCCCCTCTGCGCTTCCCACTGCGCCCCTTCTCCACAATGTCAATGACTCCAATGGAAGATCTCATGCGCGACAAGGTACACAGCAATCATGCCATACTACACCATCCTCCTATCCTGACTCAATTCTAACATATACGAATCACAGATCGCCCACGAATTCACACCAACAACCCTAATAATCCGCAACGACTCCCACAAACACGCTCACCACGCCGCGATGGAAGGTTCAACTTCTAAAGAGACTCATTTTCAGTGAGTCTGCCCTCCTCCTCTCAACACTCAACAACTACACCTACACCTAAAACCTACCCTATCGATGCAGATATTTGCCAGTGTCATCAGCTAACAACTGTCTTCCAGCGTAACAATAACATCCTCATCCTTCGAAAAGAAAATGCAACCAGCCCGCCACCGAATGGTTTACGCTTTATTTAAGGACGAAATGGCTCGGGAAGGTGGTATTCATGCTCTTCAGTTGAGGACTAAGACGCCGGCTGAGGAGCAGAGGGAATTACAGAGGGAGAAGGGTGGTCAATGATATTTGCATATTTACATACCTACAAACCTTACCTTGCCTGGCCTGGCCTTCCGATGTCAGGATTTGGAGAAACAACTTGCGGAGAAGCAGTGTCGAAATGCAAGATACCCATCTGCTCATCTCGTTTGACGGTTATTCCTATTATATGAAGGATGTATACTATTTGCTTGAATCTATGAGCAATGGCTATGGCTAGAATCTAGAAACTAGAAACTACATTCTAAAGTGTGGGCTGAGGCTGAGGTTGAGTATCGGTATTACATAGATTAGCGCCAAAGCGGGCACCGAGAAAGGAATAGTCTAGTATGTACATCCCAAGCCAGTGAACAAGCCAGCCAGCCAGAAAGCCGAACTGGTCTAGCGAGCCCTCAGCTGAGCAGAGCAAGGCATTGAGAGCAAATCATCAGTCGCGTGCAGTCGGCGCGCTATACACGACAAGATAAGACCAGAACAAGACAAGACAAAGAGCCGATCGGCATTGCTTTTACAAATGACATGCGAGAGGGTGGTATAGAAACGAAGGGGCGGAGGAGGGTACAGGTGAAGAAGGAAAGGTAGGAAAGGCAGTAACGGTACGGTAAGACACGGTAGACGGACAAGACGAATAAGACAGACGGACGAAGGGAAGAGAAAGCGGGACGAAAAGCGAGGTAAAGACGAAGGAAAGATCGTTCGATCGTGACGATTAGTTCTTCTTGTTGGCTTCGACGACGCCGACTGCGACACCGACGACGATGGCGATGATGATGACTGGGTAGAATTAGCATTTAGTCCTAGAGTTCCTAGACTAATGTAGTAGGGCATGGCAGTACTTACTAACGATGATCAAGGCATACCACTTCCATCGTCGGGCATTGCGGGCACTGACAATGGCGGTATCCAACTTAGTGTTGGCTTGTTGAACATTGCGGTGCGTTTCCTCAGCGCCCTGCTCGATCTGCTGTACAGCAGGTTCTTGTTGGTGCACCAATTCCGCAACCTCCTGGTAAAGTTGACCGAGTTGGACCATGTCCTGCTCGATCTTGCGGATCGCGGCGGATCGCTGCATAGTCGCTTGGCGGGCATCGTTGGCCTGGCGGGATCGGGTTCCGGGGGTCTATGAAGCATAAGCATTAGTATTATCGTGATCGTGGTGCGCTGATCCTGATCCTGATCCTGATCGCTGTAGCAGATCATGGGCTGTGGCTGCTCACCATAAAAGCCTGCTCTTGTCCGGCCAGGACATTCTGAACTCCTTGCTCCAACTCCTCTGGGGTAGCTTCCGGGTTGGCAATCTCATAACGACGGCGAACCTGCTCTTCCAAGCGCTTGCGGAAATCAGACTGAGTGCGCTGATACTGCTCAATCTCACGACGGAGGTTACGGTTGACGTTCTCGACTTGGCCGGAGACGCGGGGGTCGCCGGAGCCGGGGGTCTCCTTGATGCGCTTGAACTGATCGCGCAGGTAGCGCAGGGCAGTGTTGATCTCGTCTTCGATGTAGTCGACGTTTTGGCGCGCGGCTTGGTCCTCCTTTCCGGTCGCGCTGTCTAGGAGGGCATTTTGGGCGGAGTAGAGTTGGCCTTCGCGTTTTGTGCGGAGCTCGTTGATCGCATCGTTCATTTCTTTGCATTTGTTGAGGATGGCGGTTGGACCGCCGGATTGCTGCATGTTGGACATTTCTGATTTGTTAGCTAAAGCCCTTGTATGGTGGTGACTGAATGGTCGCGTCGCGATGATTGGGATCGAGATCACCGAATCGGATCGGGTGAATTGATTATGGGTATGATAGTATGATAGCTGGTTTCTCAGCTGAACTCACCATATCCGCCATTTCCCTGCTCAGCAGCGCCGCCGTAACCGTAGCTTTGCTGCTGGCTGTAGGGGTTCTGTTGCGCGCCGTAGGGGTCATATTGGCCGTAGCCACCTTGGTTATCGCCGAGACTCTGGTACTGGCACAGTCAGATCTATCCAGAGTGTATACAGATAATGAATACCATTGTGAAATGGATGAATACTCACACTCATGTTGATGGTTGGGAATTGAGGGGAGATGAAGGAGGGAGGAGCTCGGAAGGGTGAGACGGGCCAGGTGGAGCGCTTAGGCGGATGGCAGTGCAGTGGGACAGCAGGACACAGTACTGTAATCCAGTGACTCTGATTAAGAAATTAAGGGGATTAGGGGATAAAGTAATTCAAATAAATGAAGAGACAAATGAAAGGAATTAATCAAATGAGAGAATGACAGTAGAAATGAAACAGAAAATGAAAATGAAAATGAAAAACTCGACTCAGGGGAAATTTCAGTGGACCCTTACGGAGTGTGGCTGGTGTTGGTTCTATTCTGAGGCGATCGACAGTCAATAAGAGTACAACAGAGTACTCCCAGTGTATATCTGATATTTTATAGAATAGTACATTCAGTAATAGGCTGTTGTATCATAGTATTCAAATAATAATAAGGTCACTATATGTACTATGTACATGTACATGTATCTGAGTCTTAACGTCATGCAGTCAGCAGTACTACAAACTAAGTACTGATAGCAGTACTTAGTCTCACAGTCTACAGTATATTATTATACTAATAAGTACTAGTAAGTACTATTCAGTACTTATATATCTAGTGAATATATTATATTCTAGACTACTATTATAGTATACTCTTGAATGAATTGAATGCAAGTACAGTGTTTATGTGTCACCTGACCAATCAGAGACCTCAATTCATCCCTGCAGACATACACATCAGCATTAGTACAATATTATATACCTAGTAGATATAATTAATAGCAGAGTAGAGTAGAAACTACTCTACTCTACCTACTCTATTATTGAAAAATGCCATCTGTTCAATTGCTGATTGTCTCGCAGTACTTACTTACTAAGTACTAGACAGTGTGGAACAGCTGCCTGTTCTAAATTTATCGCAGATAAGCTAGCCAAGCATTCAATAGTATCACACCAGTCTGCCCCTACATCTGACTAGTATAAGGTAACACAGATATGCTAGTAGGTGAACATGCATCTATTTACTCTTCACTCCAATATGAATAAATTTCTCCATTCTATTACACTAAAGTATGGATATGAAAAGCCCTGGCTGTCATGGAAGCACGTGACTGCATCAGTCATACAATGTGTACGGAACTTAACGGACCAATCATAATTCGTTGAATGGAATACAAGGATAAATATTGTATAAACTTGAATTATGAGTGGTGCTTACTGAGCGAGTGTTGAGTTCAAGGCACTCGATTCTGAATTCGGGGTTCAAATCGTAATTTGAGCACAACGCAGCTCAATTATCCCCCATATTATTTATGCTTGATCGGAGTGTCCACTCCGTCTAGTTCTATGACCGTTGCCCTATTTACGCGCTATAAAGAATATTTCGGTTACAATGCACTTCTTCCTTCAAGCCCCCGCAGGAACATTTGAAATAAAAACAGAGAGAACAGCTGCATAAGCAGCAGATATCGCCATCATCTCAAAACTGGTTACCTTCAAGAATAGCGAAACAAGGAAAGAGAGAACAAGAAGCCAGACCGCAACAATTGCTAGTTGGATGTTCTTGGACGGCTCGTGCGATAGAATCGCTAATGGAGCAACGAGAAAAGCGACTGTGATCGCTGTAGTCGTCACTCGCCCGACAATATCAGCTATTAGTATTGTGTTCTGCTGAGACAGTCGGCCTCCCGAAAATGAGCCGAGCCCTTCGCTGTTTTCTTCTGACTTTTTCAACAACCTCCAGTACCGGAACTTTCGCAGGTGTTTGTGGAGCCAGCGTTGGAAGGGATCTGTTCGAGAACGCGTTTGTAGATCTACTCGGAGTAGCCTGGTCTTGTATATTTCATGAAGATTGAGGTCACTTCGCATGTTGGATTGTTTTTCGTCGTCGATTAGTGAAAATGTTTCCATTGACATTACATTGTTGAATGCTGCAAGTGCTTCATCTAAACATTGTTAATTGGATCTGTTAGCTTAGATTCTGTAAGTGTATCCATGCCTATATCACTACTTACCGTATTGTTTGATTAGATCACGCAGTTTCAAGATAAACTCTCGATTAAAAACTTCACTAATAATCGGTACGTCTGCATCTCTCTTTGCATGTGCGAGACCCAGTCGGTCGGAAGACGTAGGGTCTAAGCCTAGGCTAAAGCCAGCCTGATATATGGTGCGATTCATCTCGGCGATCTCATCTTCCAGGTAGCGGAGGTTCAGTAGATGTGTGGTCTTGAATCGACGAAACCCGTGGAGTGTGAGATTGCTATCTGCGGTACTTCTTACCCAGCACTTGCGAAACTTTTCTGTTGTCATATTTGAGCTCGAAGACTCAGTTTCTGTAATTGATTCGGCCATGGCTAGAGCGAATTCTGGGAGAATCAATATCTCGGAGCTGAGATGTGAAGCGCGGTGTGTGAGCTGCAACTGGAAATTCAAAGCCTGGGGCTTTAGAAGTTGCACGAAATGAAGAGACTCGGTGACTATCGAGGCGGATAGCGTATATATGTGAGCCTCATAGAGCTGTGAGACTGTTGGGCCAACTCATAGCTGCCAAGCCGCATTTAACCCGGGTCTGCCAAGCCAATAATATGCTGAGGCAGTGCGCTTGATGCAAGTCAGTTGCGGGGCTCGTGAGGTTCGTAGATGTCCAATACTTTCGCGCCCAAATATTGCCTAAGTACACGCACAAGATCTGATAGGCAAACAATGCATTTGTCTAGCGCGTCGTGGCTCATATCGGGCGCAGCTGACAAGGCGATGACTGTCGTTCATTTTGGGCATGATGCGGTAGCACCCATCAAACAGCACGGTTGCTCCCACAACTCTCTCAACTTTCAAGCTTTTCGAATACAAATCTTTTTCGTTCGATAAGCCATGACATCGAAAAACAAGCGACTAGAGTGCACCGACTACCATGTAGCGTGGATATGTCCTCTGGCTGACGTTGAGCTGCCGGCTGCCCGACTGATGCTCGATGAGGAGCATGACTTTCCTCATTTCGATACGCACTATGACGAGAACACATACATTTGTGGCGAAGTCAATGGTCATACAGTTGTAATTGCCACCTGTGTTCTTGGAGAAACAGGCAATGTCAACGCTGGGCGCTTGACGGGGTCTATGTTTAAGACCTTTCCCAACATCAGAATGGCGGTGCTGGTTGGAATCGGGGGTGGAATCCCCCAGCCAAACATTTCCGAGGACCCTCTTGAAAACATTCATCTGGGAGACGTAGTTGTCGGATGGCCTGGTGATGGAAAGCCTGCCTGCGTCTACCATGACCGGGGAAAGTCAAAAGTTAACGGACAGCATGAGATGATAGGCACGATGCAGGACCCCGACTATAGACTCACCAACGCGCTCAGCATACTTATATCAGACCACGATATGGGACAAACCAAATTTCGTGACAAGCTTGCCAGATTGCAGCGTCTTAATAAATTTGCGAAAAAGTTCGCTCACCCAGGACTCGAACACGATAGACTCTTCAGGGCCGCGTATCACCACAACGGAGAAATAAGATCGAACTGCACGACATGTAACTCAAACGAAATTGTTGAGCGACCACAACGAACTGAGGAGCATAAAAAGTATCTAGTTTTCCATAGAGGAAGGATTGCCACTGGAAATTCGGTCATCCGGGACGGCGTTGTGAGAGATCAAATTGGAGCAAGATGCGACGGAGCGCTCTGCGTTGAGATGGAAGCAGCAGGTGTGGACGTCAACAGAAGATGCTTGGTCATCCGTGGCATCTCCGACTATGCAGATTCGCATAAAAGTGATATATGGCAGTACCATGCGGCTGGAAATGCGGCTGCATTCACCAGAGAGCTGCTCTGCAGGATTCAACCGGGCATAATAAAAAAGATGGAAGGGGTGAAAGTGGAAGAGGTGAAAAAAGGTTAGTCATTCTTTGCAACTGTACACATAACCTATCTGTGCAATGGAGTTATTCCAGCGATCGATTTCATGCATAGTGTTGTAATGAAGGGTACTGTAGGGCCTTGGCTTGTTCCATTCGTGAGACCGGAATCTTTTGTTGGTCGAAGGAACGAGTTGACTCAACTCAGCACGCATATCTCATCGGACGGCGGTCAACGACTCGCGGTATACGGACTTGGTGGTTGTGGAAAGACAGCACTCGCTCTCGAGATGGCCCATCGTACCAGAGAGAACCAGCCTGCGCGTGCCATTTTCTGGGTGCCAGCAGTTAGTCGGGAACGATTCGAGCAAGCGTACCTAGAGATAGGCACGCTTTTGCGCATACCTGGAATAGATACTGATAGCGCTGATGTCAAGCAAGTTGTGAAAGCAGCTCTTAGTGACGAAAGTTTCGGACATTGGCTTATAATTATTGACAACGCCGATGATACCAACGTGCTGTTCGACTCGCTTGGACAGGAAAATGACTCAAAGCGGCTGGTTGATTTCCTCCCACACAGCCGCAAAGGCTCTATAGTATTTACCACCAGGACTCGAGAGGCTGGCATTAAATTAGCTAAAAAGCACATCCAACTCGACAGGTTGGACAACCGAGAAGCAAAGGAGGTATTGAGAAAAACATTTTTGCAGAAGGATTTGCTCGAGGACGACAAGCTTGTTGATGAGTTTCTTGAAATTCTTACTTTCCTCCCTCTTGCCATAGTCCAGGCAGTGGCCTTCGTCAACGAGAATGAAATATCTCTTTCTGAATATATCGATATCTTCAGAAGCAGTGAGAGAGACGCCACGGATCTTCTCAGTGAAGAGTTTGAAGACCAGGCCAGATACCGTGGTGCGGAAAATGCAGTTGCCACGACATGGTTCATTTCCTTTGAGAAGATACGCCAAAAAAATCAACTCGCAGCCGCATACCTATCTTTTATGGCTTGCACAACTGGCGAAAGTGTTCCCGAAACAATGTTGCCGCCGAGCAGTTCCAGGCTACAGCAGACAAAAGCAACTGGGATACTCAAGGCATATGCTTTCATAAAGCGACGACCTCAAGATCATCAGGTTCACGAGTCGCAGGAAAGCGTGGAGATCTTCGATGTCCACACGCTAGTCCACCTAGCCACTCGGAACTGGCTAAGAGAGAGAAACGAATGGCAAGATTGGGTGAACAAGACCTTAAGGCGGCTAGTAGATGTTATTCCTTTTGGTTCTCACGAGAATCGAAGAGGTTGGACCGCATATCTACCCCATGCTGCTCATATCGTTGGTCTTCCTGACATCCATGAGGCGGAAACTAGGATGTCGCTGCTAGACCGGATGGGATACTGTGAGAGGACTATAGGGCATTATAAGGCTGCAGTGCTGGCTTATCAGCAGCTCCTCCAGCAAAAACAGAAAATCCTACAAAAGGAAGACCCGGAAATACTGAGAATCATGAATAATCTAGCAATGGCACTTGCAGAACAGGGGAGCTATGCTAGGGCAGAGGAGATGTATAAAGAGATAATGTCTCTAATCTGGGTCGAAAATGAGATAATAGCTATTCCTGGAAGAATGGGGGACATACTGCTGACAGCCTTGAAAAATGCGGCACTGGTACGAGGATATCAAGGAGACTACGGTGAGGCAGCGAGAATATTTCGAGAGATATTAAAGAATGAAGAGAAAATACTGGGAAAGGAGGACTCACGAATACTGAGAACCATGAATGATTTGGCAGCGGCTGTAGGATATCAAGGGAACTACGCTGAAGCTGAGAAGATCCACCGAGAGATCCTGATGATACAGGAGAATGCACTAGGGAAGGAACACCCAGACACATTGAGAACCATGAATAATCTGGCACTAGCGCTGTCAGGTCAAGGGAGCCACGGGAAAGCAGAAGAACTATATCGAGAGGTGCTGGCGCTAAGTGAGAAGGTACTTGGAAAGGAGCATCCACACATGCCGAAAACCATGATCAATCTAGCATCGACATTGGAAGACCAGGAGAACTATGCCGAGGCAAAGGAAATAGGTCGGAAAGCACTGGCACTAAGTGAGGAGGTGCTAGGAAAAGAGCACCCAATCACGCTGAAAATCATGAAGCATCTGCTTAGGGTGCTCAAAAAGCAAGTTACATCAGGTAGCACACACGCCTATCCAGAGGAAATACATCGAGAAATTCTGGTTCTGAGCGAGAAAGCGTTCGGAAAGAAGGACCAACAGATGCTGAGCAGCTTGAATGATCTAGCAGTGGTACTGGCACAACAGAGGAGCTTCGATGAGGCACAGGAGAGGCTTCGAGAGGCACTACTGTTAAGTGAGGAGTTACTAGGAAAGGAACACTCAGTCACGCTAGATATTGCCCATAATATTAGCAACGTGAATCAGGCAGTGGAATTCTACAGGCAAAAGAAGTGAGTGGAGGAATATAAGAGATACTGATTCAATTAATAAGATAAGTGTATTAATTAACGATATTGAGTCTGAAGAGGAGAAAAAGGAGAAGAGAGAGGTAAAATGAAGGTAGTGAAGGTATCTATAGAACTAAATCAGTCCTGATTAGGACTGAGGTATCTCTCAATCGTTACAAAAGAGATCTTATCCATATCCTTTATCAAAAAGGATCTTTTTTTAGAGAGCTAGAACAGCCAGTCAACAGTGTTATTTGCTACAAATATCAAAGGGAAACACCATTCAAAGACGAAGTCATATTGGAATGGTGACTGTAAAATAAAATCAATCAGAGAAATTCGTTTATCCATCAAGCTTTGTCGAGGTTCTGGGTTGGGAATCTCAACTCCGAAGGGGGAAATTCTATATCAATAAAAGTGGTGAGACTGACTCAGTCCGAACGTCGAGCGAAAATTTCGCGAATACTTACCTGGACATACAGGTTATGAACCTGTATGTCCAGGAAAGTATTAGTACGCTGTACAAGTGCAAACTACTACGAGTGCTAATCGGTACCAATACAAACGAATAAGACTTAAAGCTGTATATTATATTTATTTATATTTACTAGAGATTAATCATATCTCATACTCATACCATATCTGCACAGCAGCAGGATCAAATCGAATCAAATCCAGATCCGAATCCAAATCCAAATCCCATATCAAAACAGTAACATCAAAAGAGCTATACAAATGCAATGCGAAAAAATCAAGAGATCTACTCTCAATGCAGGAATTCTTCAAGGTCTATGCTTTTCAAGACATCGAAATCATGAGATTATTCCTTCGCAGAAGCACGACGATCCTCTTCACGAGGAGCCTCAGGCATCCAATCCTCAGCATCAAGGGCATTCATATCATCTTCCTGAGCATTAAGGTGGTGGAAGACGAGCCAGAAGATAATACCAGCCGCGAAAGAAGCACAAGCCAGACCGACAAACATCCACATAATAGCCGGGTCGAAAGCAGCGGGTGTAAGAGCCTCGGCGAGGGCCGAACCGAAAGCGTTGGTCAGTAGGTACATTGACTGAACGAAGGACTTCATGCTGGGAGGGGCCTTGGTGTATGCGTATTCGAGACCGGAGACTGAGGCGAAAATCTCGGAAATACCGATGAACATGTAGGCGGGGGTTTGAATGGCGATGTGGATGTTGTTACCCTGGGCGGCACCATCGACTTTGCTAGCGTCACAGAGTGGGGAGCCGTAGCAGGGGCCGGAAACGTAGATAAGATGTTGGACGATGGCGGCGTACATCATGGCTAGAGAGGCGACGACGAAACCGAGGGAGATACGGGTGATGGGGCGGAAGGGGATCTTCAGACGGCGCATCAGGGGATAGACGAGGGTTTCGAGGAGAGGGATGAAGACGATGATGGAGATGGGATCGAAGTTTTGCATCAGATCGTTGGGAATGCCGTGACCGTTCATTTGTCCGGCTTGGGTGACGAAGTTGCTGGAGAATTGTCCGTAGACGACCCAGTAGATGGGGTAGAAGGCGAAGACGCGGCAGGCGACGAGAGCACGCTTGAGCTCGTCAATGAAGTGGTCGTCCCAGGGGACGGCGGCTTGGTTGCCGTTGTGCTCGAGTTGCCAGCTAGGCTTGGGGGCGTCCATGTTGCGGTTGACAATCATCATGCCGAGAGCCTTGAAGGCGTCGGTGATAATGGAGCCCTGGGGTGGGCGAACGACGTAGAACTTGCGTCCCAGCATGAGGACCATGGTTCCGACGGCGAACATGCACAGGCAGAGCAGGTAGCCGGACCAGAAGCCGATGTACTTCTCCATGTAGGGGGTGGCCAGCAGGGAGAGCGAACCGACGTTGATACATCCGTAGAAGATCATGTAGATGCGCTGGATAGTCAGGGCGGGGTCAATGATGACGCGCTCGCCCTTCTTGGTGGTGGACATGGCCATCTTCTTACGCTTGTACTGGTCGGCAATCAGAGGGGCGACGTTGGACTTGATACCACCAGTACCGAGACCAATAATCAGAATAGCGACAATGAAACCACCCAGACCAGCGCCGTGCTCCAGAGCAACGGGGATGGAAGTGCAGACCAGGATAAGCAGACCGATCAGGTAGATGATGCAGAACCAGACGATAGTCTTGTACTTGCCGAGGTACTGATCGGCGACAATGGCACCGATGATGGGAGTCACGTAGCACCAGAATTGGAAAAAGGTGGTCAGACCGGTAGCACCCTGGTGACCCATGCCGAGAGCACCGCGGCCCTGGCTACCGTCGAGAGGGTGTTGGACGTAGTTCTGGAAGAGACCCGACATGCCGTAGTAGGTGAAACGCTCGCACAGCTCGACAACAGCGACCAACCAAGCAGAGATGGGCAGGTTCTCGGCGACATGGCGCAGAGAGACCTTTTCCTCCTCAGTGGGCTCCTGTCCATCGGGGGTCGGGCTCACATCCTTGACATCGTCGAAGGCGGTCTTGTCATCGGAAACGACGATCTCCCCGTTGGGGGTATAGGAAGGAGGACTATATGGAGGGTTAGCTGGAGTGGTCCACCTCAATGCGAGCTGTATAGCATCGCATAGTTATGCAATAGCAATAATAGCTGATACATACACAACCTCGACCTCGTGCTCGGTCATGGCGAAATATGGGCTGGTGAAAAACAGAACAGAGGCAAGTCAGAGCCGAACGGGTCGTCCTCTGGACTATATGTACTCTGCTGGTGTACTACTAGCAAAATTCGCCCCGAGGCAGTGGGGATGCTTATCGGCGCGTGAACCGAAAAAAACTTAGCTCTGCCCACAAAGATTGTGTTCCCACTTTGATATGAAAAAGAAATCGGAAATTCTCTAGCTCTCCTGGTCTTCTCCGGTGGCCAAAGATAAACCAATTGTCCGTTGTTCGCGGCCTTCCAACCGTGGATGCGATCGGCGCTGTCCCGGCGAATAGCGAATAGCCATGCCTCGTTGGACTTCGACCCACGGAATGTAACCCCGCGGCACGGACGCAAGCGATGGGAAAAAAAGGTGTCAAGCACGCGAGGAGATTCGGTGGGCCCGCTGCTGTCGAAATTGAGGCAATCAACGGTCAGGAAATGCCGGCCGGCAGGTCCCAGCAGTTCCAGCTGACCCAGTCCAGCCTTATCTGCAGTAACACATACAGGGGATTCCGTAAAAGTGTACATACTGTACACAGTAAATGGTGAAAAGAAATAGGAGTCCTTGAAATCGATCAATCAATTCATTCTGTTAATTCGATTTTCGAATTCGAATCTCTTTGTTCTCGAGTCTTCCCGAAAGCAAATGCCGGAATGCCGGAATGCGCCACTCAGGGCCGCCACAGCCCGATTGCTGGTTCTTCGCAGATTCTGCATTCGGAGTCCATCCGGCCTCCCCGGCGACCAGCGAAGTACTGTACAGTGCTGTACAGTGCTGTACTCCGTACTAGAAGGAACAGGGAGATAGCGGGATCTGGCGACTGCATGGACTTTGCTAATTAGGAGATTCCGCCACAAGGCGACTCGTCCGGCCATCCATCCCTATCTGCCCATTCTTTCTCCGCCCGAGTTCGGTCAGTGTTGGCTGATGTTGGTGCGGTTGGCAATGGTTGGCCATGGTTGATGCAGGCTGTTTCCACGCGGTCTGGATGTTTTGTAAACTGCGCGCCTGCAATTCGTTCAATCCATACCATCCATACCATCCATACTCCTCACTCCTGTACTTCATTGTAGGTAATATCCTCGGTAATCTTATGATTCTCCGCCCCAACCCCAGTTTCAGGTCGACTGCAACGTTAGACCCCCGCGACCATCGGGAGGCTGGAGGCTTATCAGTGCGCACGAACCCAATCAGCGTGAAGCTAGAAGAGTTGGTCGCTCTTTGAGTTTCGGCCACGATGTCTCACTGGGATGTTACCCCGGAGTCCGTTCTGCGGGGAGTGACCAGCTGGATGACCAGTTTGGACTGGATCTGTAAATTGTGTAGCGATTACTCCATATTTTGTAGTCATTCCATGGCAAGTGAGGGCCGAGCAGTGATCCATCGATGCTGCAAGGGGAGTCGCTAATATCCGGGGTAATTATTCTCTCGTAAACAGTCGCTGCTAGAGGAAAGGAAATGGCGGGTGCAAGCGAAGGTGCTGTGGAGTCTGGCGTTCTCTCGCGCCAAGATCGGGAGATAAGAAGGAGAGTGCTGGTGAGTCGTGAATATTGGTCATCTGGGTCAGTAGTATGAAGTTCTCTTGATCAGTAATGTATAGTTGGGTATTTTCTTTGGGAAATGCATCATCATTTTTTGCTTGGATTGAAGCTCCAAAAGGTCAGAAGTCAAGACAAGCCTTGAACACGGCCACCAGGGGGATCTTCCCTTCTAATAAAGAGTGTTGGCAATGCTTATCGCTCCGACTTCGCTCTGCCGACCAACGAGGTGCTCGTGGCTGGATTAGTTTGAGCGAAGGGCGTGCGGTAGAGCGTTGGAGAGTGAGCAGCCAAGAGTGCCCAGCCTGGGCAAAGATTGGCAAATAATTGGGGAATCAGGATGAACTGGCCGAGTATTGCCAAAACATTGGTGTTAATTGGAGATCCGAAGCCGGAGTTCAGCCAGCAATTTTAAGAAATAAATGATGTTCTGTACAGAGTAGAATAGAATGTAAATGATTGTAATATTGTCGAGTGTAGAGTGTTGTAGTTGAGGTTGAAGTGGAAAGAGCACATGATCGGCACTTCACTCTCCTCTTCTTCTCTTCTCTTCACTCAACACTCTTGACTCTTGACACTCTCTACTCAACATCATCACCAACACTCAAGATCACTCACAACTAACTCCATTTCAATAAACAGTATTCTCTATTATGCTCACTCTCCGAAGTCGCTCAGATGGCGACATCACCAGCCATCCGTATTCGCCAGAACCAGTGGAGCTCCCACCCTTTCCAGTCACAATCCCGCCATTACAAAGTGGATCTTTACACCGAACACCGTGAATTGAGACTATCTCCGTCCGAGCCTACTATTCCCGAATTAAGCATACACTCTACCACATCTACCTAGTCCTCCATACACTGTATGCTGTATGTGCTGTGCGCTGTGCGCTGTGCGCTTTGCTAAGTATACGATCTCGGCCCAGCAAATCCCCTCGGCCATAATCCGCTCTCCGGCTCCCTCCATCCATACTCCATCACTCTTGCAATCCAAGACGCTGTCTCAGCTCCAGCTAATAAACACACTATATAAAAAGTGGCGTCTAATTCTGAGCTAATTCCTCCTGCTGTGACTACTTGAACTCGTGTTCCGCGTACATGACCCCCGTCCACGAATCTTCTTCGTACAATTCGTGGAATATCTTTGTTTCCATTGCCATTTCCATTGCCGCTACTGCTACCGTTGCCGCTACTGCTAATACTGCGACCTCCACTCTCAACGTTGCTACTGCAGATCCCCCGCAATACTTCCAGCGCATGTTGATGGGTTGTTACCGTTGTCCCGGGTAGAATCCCCGCGGCACCGAGTAAAAATGCCCCTGTGCAGATTGAGAAGATGATTCGAGGGCGGGAAGTATTTGTTCGGGCGTAAGCGCGGACGAGATCTTTCTCCGGCGTGTCATGTTCAATCAACTGGTTGATTAGTGTTGGAGCGGCGCCGGGGACAATGAGGATGTCGAAGCTGCTGATTATTGGGTATGCGGTTGAGAGGAGGAGGTCTGCTTTGATCTTTGCGGAACAGCTGGTTGTGACGGTCTCTTCGCGAGCAATTGTTGTTATTTTGAAGAGAGGTCGGTCATTGCCGCGGTCTTTATGCTGGGAGACGTGTGAGAGGACTTCTATAGGACCAGTGAAGTCGAGGATATCTGCGCCGTGGAAGATTAAGACGGCGACCTTGTAGATTTGTGGGCTCATGGTTGATGGTAGATGTGAGTGTGAGTTATGTGTAGACTGGTCTCAAGGTAGGTCTGATGGTACGTAGTTTTGCATGGGTTGTCCATGGTTCGGAGGTTGTAGAGATTGAGAGGATTTACAGTAGATATAGAGTTATGGCGCAATGTTGTGAGTTGATAGAACTAACTAGTCGTGTGACTGGGATGATATTTGCCGATATCAAAGTTCCAATTTACTTTCGGTGACTGTCTAATATCTGCATGACCACTGATGCTGATGCTGCTGATGCTGCTGATGCTGCTGATGCTGATGCCCAGACTGAGTATACAAAGTATACCGAGATTACAACTTTCATCCACCATCAATACATGTCAAACTATTCAATCATTTCAAACTTGAATCTTCTTCTCAGTCGGCATCACCTCCTCCTTCTCTTCCCCTTCGACTTCGCCTCGTTTCTCACTTTCCCTCTCCCTCACAATAGCCCTCAGCCCCAACGGAGCCATAATCCCGCCCTAAAGACAAAATATCAGCCGAAAAGTCAACCAAAAGTATATCCCTCGAAATCAACAGAATATACCAATAGCAATCATCAAACCGCATCAATCGCATCATCTCTGCTCAATAGAATGATCACTCACCGAAGTCAATTTCAATTCATACAAAGGATCAACAACCCAATCAACCCGTCTAACCATCTCAAACAAACAAATCTTCATCTGCAGCACCGCAAACCCCTGTCCCAAACACTTTCTCGAATGAGCATTAAACGCAATAAAATGACACTGAACCGTTTTACTCCGTACATTCCCATGAATGGCCTTTACCTCATTGCCCCATCTCTCCGGTCGAAACTCTCTTGCATCTGAACCCCATACACCGGGGTCTGTATGGACGCCGAATGCATTCCATCCTACCCATGTGTGATTTGGGATAGCGATTTCGCCGCCGAGAACACATGTTGAGGTTGTTACTCGGTTTATTAGTTGTGAGACGGGCGGGTAGAGGCGGAGAAGTTCTAATATGACGGCGTAGAGGTATGGTAAGGAGTTGATTTGGTCTGCTGTTGGATTTGCGGTATTGAGGGATAGAACTTCTGCTCGGAGTTTGTCTTGGATGGATTTGTTTGAGCCTAGGGTCCAGAATGCGGAATTGAGGAGTTGTTGGGCGTTTTTTCGTGGGCTGTTAGAAATGTTACTTTTAGATTGGCGCGGTATTGTTCTGTTGTTATTGTTCCTTCTTTTAGGGCTTTGTCGAGTCCGTCGACGACTTGGGATCCGTCGGCGTCGGTGGATTGGAGGCGTTGTGAGACGGTTTCTACGAGGAGGTCGCCGAATTCTTGCATTATGTTGAAGGCTGTTGCGCGTTGGGGGAAGATTTTGGGGTAGCGGTCGAGATCGGGGAAGTTGAAGAAGAGTGGTTTGAAGAGGGTCTTTTTGATGATTGTTTGAAGTTGTTCGAGGCGTTGGCCGGGTTTTTCGAGACACTATGAGGCAGCATGTTAATTAGTTACACAGATGGGATGAATAGTAGTTGCTGATACCTCCAAATCGACATTCATGAAATTGATGCCCATACAACTCAACGCCCACCGTTGAATAATCGGATTCACCAAGATTCCTCCATTCTCTAACTTCGCCTGCTCTTCAAGAAGAACATCCACAAATCGGCGCGACTTGAGTAGCAGAGGGTTCGAATCCGTAATTCTCCTCTGTAGACCTGGCTTCATAATAGAAGTATACAACTTCCAATTCTCACCGTGAGCATTGATAATGTTATCACCCACCAACGATGCAATCACACTCCAAGGAATCTTCTTCTGACTACCTGCTTTCGCATAAACATCTTCATGTCGGAACATATCGACTAGTAATCGGGGTCGTGTAGCTAGGACATTCCATCGTCCTGCGAACCATATCTTCACTGCGCCATATTTCTCTAGTTTAGGCCGAAGCCATTTGTCGTAGATATCGTCTTGTCCCATGTCGCTCCATAATCCCATGATTGAGATGTAGATTGGTACGGTCGGAATATTTTTGGGCATATCGCTTGGTATACGGATGTACCAGTATAAGATGAGGAGAAGGGATATCAAGATGGCTAAGGCCCCGCGGGCCCAGCTGAGGAGGGACCAGTCCATGGCAGCGGTTGCTACTAGCAGTTGTTAGCTGTTGCTGATAGCTTTCGGTTGTAGTAATGTAATTTGGATAGTTGGAACGGAAAGGATTTATTTAGGTCGGAAACATTTATCAATAAAAATGAATCTGATCCGATTCCATGGCTCAATTTGATTGTCACTGCACGTATGAGCATATGCTGACTACCACCGCTTGGTTGAGGCTTCACAACCGGAATGAACCGAGAAGGGAGAGTGAAAATGAGTAATTAGATCCGATGGAACATGCTGACGGTGCAGCTGAGCTGAGATTTTGTATCACCAAGAGAGAGGCTAGGCTGCCTTCAGTAGTTAGTAACGGGGTGTACTACAGTACCGGCATGATGCCATATGCCATCCACAGAGTTCGAGTTGATGACGGAGTTGAGTTGCTGATTAGGTGGAGATATTTCAAAAGCAGATATTACTTGCAAGTATTATGGATAGCTTCTCAAGCGGTGTAATTCATCGCATCTAATATGTAGTGAGTATACTGTACATAATTCAAGTAAAGTAGTACTTCACTTGAAGTTGTACCAGCAACGTTCGGCGGAAGCGGCTTAACGTTTCGTTGGCTACCATGCAAATTCAAGTTTCTAGGCTTTTTAAAAAGTGCTAAAATAAAATGAACATGAGTTATTTACCTTAATACAATCAATTTAATTGGTCTGGGCCCGGTTTTGGTTCAAGTCAAATTGGGAGAAACATGAATTCTGGTTCCCATACTTGTACACAACTACCCCATATATATTTTCGAAATATACGGAATCCAAAAAAGTCCAATTTTAGTAGAAATTTCAACACAAAGTTAACTCAGACAATACTACTAGTATTATGTAAACTACTAATCTATTCAACGAGTTGATTTAATCATGAAAAGTACATTAGTTGCCGCTACTGAAGTAAACAAAGACTAGCTGGAAGAAACTTCAGAGATGAGTATCACTACCTAGATAGGTAATACTCAAAGTACTGTGGACATGTTCTAGACTTCAACTTGAAGTTTCAAGTATTCTTTAAGAAATATTCAATTGCAATTTAGCAGGGCTACTCCATTGTTGTGTCGCTCATGTCTGGACTCAAATTTGGCCTGAATCCACAGTGTGGCTATCAGGACTGGAGAACTAGTGAGATCCACTTCAACTTAAAGACTACGGTCTACTACTACATTAGTACAAGTATCACTGGTTATACCAGTTACTCGACAGTCTAGCTGTACAGTTACAGGAGGACAGCTTCACACTTCACTTGAAGTAGGTATTGAACTAATAAACCATAAACAAAGACCAGCACCAGCTGCACGACATATGCCTCATAAAATGCGTTGTTAAGGGTTAAGATACATGTCGCAAGCAATCAGGTCGTTGCTGCATATTGGCAGCACTAACATACTGGATATCATCATTTTTCACTCCAGCGACCCTCCCTACATAATCACTGGGCTCATGAAACCACCCGTGGACACCTCCTGCGCCATCTATTCATCCACCGGGTGCTATCATCTTCGACAGCAACCGCGATCTCTCATTCAGAATTTTGGCCTCGTTCTTCGTTCAGTCCTCTTTGCTCGGGGGGAGGGAGGAAAGAGTTTAAACAGTGTATTTGGCCTTAGCGCGGGTACTACCACTGTGTGCGCTATCAGTGTGGCCAGAGAATTCCACCACATCCGCCTCCTTCAGACGGAGAACGTCCTTAAATCGTCGACCGATCGCCTCGAGAATATCCTTGCCCTGCGCGGGTGTGCGGGCACTCTTATCACCCTGGATACTCTTGCCCACAGTGCGAGTCCACAGACCGACACGGTAGAAACCCTTGCGCACGTTGACTACTACGCCCATGACTTCGTTGTCGGCGTCTTGCTCGAGTGTCTCGCCGATTGCGGCTAGCTGTGCGTGAAGCCAGAGGTCGTCAATTGGCACCGATCGCTTGTCCTTGAATTGGTAGGACCACTTGCCACCGTGCTTGTTCTGTGGGTCCTCCCATTCGGGTCGTACGCCCTTCTTGAAGAGGTGGTAGTCGGCCTTGAGACCGAGTTCGGAGGTAGGAGTGATGTTGTTCTTTGAGATGAGAAGATTCGGGGTTAGTGGTGAGGTTATAAAGAGGGTTAAGGGGGGTTCGTGGTCATACGTAGATGCCCCAGAATTCTTCGACGGAGCTGAATGTGACGACTTCCTTGAGCAGGTCGTTCCAGTTATCGCCCTGTGAATGTAGTTAGTCTCTTGCGCTGCGCAATCTGTTTGGATGCGGTCGCATCGTATCATGTCGTACCTTTCCGCTGGGGGGCTTGGTGAACCAGAGAGTCCACTCGTGCATGAGCGGGTGCTTAACATTGAAGTTCTCGGGGTCGTGGAAGACTGTGACCTCGTCCGTCGAGGTGGAGACCGGAGCGACGTTCTCGTCGGTCACGGGGTGACCATTCTCCACGGCGGCCATTGTGGTTGAGTGGATGAGTTGGTGGTGGGGTGAGAGTGATAAGTTGAGACGAGGTGAAGTTGTCAGGCGAAAGTCGAAGGCGGAGGGGAAGATTTTCGGGCCGGGAAGGCGCCGGTGGACAAAGAGAGTTGTCTGTGATGAGATAGAAATAATCTTAGAAAAGGTTGAAGAAAAGATAGAATAAGAGAAATGAAATATTTTACTAACTCACACTATGACTGACCAGACAAGACAAAGATTTCCGAATGTCTTGGGCGCTCAGCGGTGCCGCCGCAAAAACTGCCTCTTAAAACTTTTGGGCGGTCAACGTCCTTAACGATCAGCGCTCATTCACTAGTCCATTAGTATACTATTCACTAGTAGTGAATAGTATCTACACTGTAGTAATATTCTACTAGAATGTCATGAAAATGATAATAAAATAGAATATAATACACTATCATAGTAGATACTAATTTAGTAGTACTGGTCATTGTGACTGCACTATCTATTTACTGCCATTGCTAACTCAACGCTGAGCAGATCGTACATATATAGTATATTATAGTATATACCAAGTCAATCAACACCTGTTGATCTCATTTGTGAAACAATACATTTAACAACCGGGGAATCCAAATGAACCAAGCCAAACCTCTATAATATAGACCTGTGATATGCCATGATCGCCATGATCCAAAAATGCAGATGAAAAGATAACCACCCGGGTTTATTTCTCACCACTGTTCATCAAGCTGAGGAAGCAGTTCCAGCCTGTAAGAAGTGTAAAGTTAGCAGACAGTTCAGCACGGTGTGACAAAAACCGCTTAATACTGCGACAAACTTACCCAAACTGACAACATTCACCACCAGCACGCGCAACTCCAGAGGTACAAAAGCAAAGTTGAAGCCCTGCACAAACGGCCAAACCATACAGTTGGCCTTATAAGCAGGCAAGAATGAATGGTTCCATTTCTCAACTGGTGAGTTACCCTCCATAATAGCCATTGACGAGAGGAAGGCGGTCAATTGAACCGGGGCGAAAAGGAATTGGTCACAGCCGACTCGGGCAACTGTGGTGGTGAAGGTACTGCCCAGAACGACGTGACGCTGTAGGATACCGAACCATTTGGTCGCGACGGGACCAAAGACAGCTGGGGAGTAGGAGATTAGTCTTGCGACAATGGATTATAGGCAATTGGAGGAATTCAGGGCTTACCTCCACCGTAGAGAGCCATGCGCCCGGTGCGGGCAAAGTCGTGTTTCTCGAGACCGCGGCGGTCGACTGCTTGTTGGGCGAGGGTGTCGCCGCTGGCGAAGAGGACCTAGGTTGGTGTTAGCGAGGAATTGAGAGAAATTGGAATGATAGACTGTATCTCTTACGGCACTGGTGACGCTGGCTGTGAGAATGGGCCGTTTGGCCAACTTGGCTTGGTACCTGAATGAGGTCAGTCTGTTTCCCTCGGAGAGTATTAGAACCATGGAATGACGAACCAGCGCAACATGATATATACTATGTATGAGGAGGGGAGGGGAGGAGGGGAAAAGGAACGAGAGAGAGGAAAGAGAAAGAAAGAGTAGAACGAAATGAATGAATTGAGGTCAAGAGCAAGAAACAAGATATCAGCAGGCCCGCATGTTTAAATTGCGGAGTCGAGGGGAAGGGTCAATCTCTGCTCAAACAGGAAATCCATCCGCAGCGGATGTCTCTTTTAGGAAGCGGGAGTATAAGTCAGGGAGGGCAGTATAGTGGTAGTAATGGTAATGATAGTGGTAGTAATTAATCAAAGTAGTAGTAATAGAAAGAAATGAATATATATTTCTATATTTTCTAATATATACTTGGTAATGGTTATTGTCTATACTCTGCTCTGCTCTCTCTACTCTGTTCTACTGACTGCGTCATGGTTCCCCAGATCATGTGATTTGAATGCTGACTCAGCTCTGATCCTCACATGCTGTCCACGTGACCTCCCAATACAGACTTAGGGCTAGGGCGTACCCGCTGCTTACCTAATTCTCTCGCTTAGCCCACCTGCCCGCCGCAAATTTTGGAGATGCTCAAACCGCCCGGTGAAGTTCGACTTGGACCATTCGACCCTCTATCGACAAATTCCGCTTTCGTCGCCCTTACATACATCCAAAATGGCTGACGCTGCTCCCCGTGGACGTGGAGGATTTGGCTCGCGCGGCGACCGTGGTGGTGACCGTCGCGGTCGTGGCCGTGGCCGTGGCCGTCGTGGTGGAAAGCAGGAGGAGAAGGAGTGGCAGCCCGTCACCAAGCTCGGTCGTCTCGTCAAGGCCGGCAAGATCACCAGCATGGAGCAGATCTACCTTCACTCTCTGCCCATCAAGGAGTACCAGATTGTTGACTTCTTCCTGCCCAAGCTCAAGGATGAGGTTATGAAGGTGCGATACAACAAACCCACTACGATGCGATCTGCGACAATGCGATGAACAATTGAATGGATTGGAGGAAAACAAAAGCTACAACCGGGTGGAAAATCTTTCTGGAATTCTACTTCGGCTACAGAGCTAGAGAAGGCATCGAATTGGATCATTGCATTGTCGCAGCACGCTCGTGTGCTCCGCAATCTGCTACTGCTGCAGCTCCTCGTTCAATGCTAATCCCCCAACAGATCAAGCCCGTCCAGAAGCAGACCCGTGCCGGTCAGCGTACCCGTTTCAAGGCCATCGTCCTCATCGGTGACTCCGAGGGCCACATCGGTCTCGGTATCAAGACCTCTAAGGAAGTCGCTACCGCCATCCGTGCCGCTATCACCATTGCCAAGCTCGCCGTTCTCCCCGTCCGTCGCGGTTACTGGGGTTCCAACCTTGGTGAGCCTCACTCTCTGCCCGTCAAGCAGAGTGGAAAGTGTGGTTCCGTCTCCGTCCGTGTATGTACTCCAGCACCCCAGCGAAAAAAAACAAACGATATTTTCGGCAATTGAACCCAGCTAATAACTTCTAGCTCATTCCCGCCCCCCGTGGTACTGGCCTTGTTGCCTCCCCCGCCGTCAAGCGTCTCCTCCAGCTCGCTGGTGTCGAGGATGCCTACACCTCCTCTTCCGGTTCCACCAAGACCCTCGAGAACACCCTCAAGGCTACCTTCGTTGCCGTCGTCAACACCTACGGTTTCCTCACCCCCAACTTGTGGAAGGACACCAAGCTCATCCGTTCCCCTCTGGAGGAGTTCGGTGATGTCCTCCGCCAGGGCAAGAAGTACTAAAGTAGGAGTGCGATTTGCGACGATGCATGATTTAGTTCCGAGTTTCTTTACACGCCCCCTTTTCTATCTCTGCGCTGGATGACGAAAAGTGACTTACGGGTTTGAGATTCCCCCCGGGCTCGGATGGAGGTGTCCTTTGGATGTATTTATCGGGATGGGATTACAAAAATAGCGAAGTCAGCCATCTACCAGAAATTTCCTCTTCGTAGGATGTAACTTGTGTGTAGAAGTATTAGCCTGAGAGCCCTCTCAAAGTACCTAATTGTGCGAATACGCAGACGATTTGAACCAGAGCCAACAATCTGATCATCAACCACTACCCATATCAACCTGCAAATTACCGTCCAATCATCTTACTCCTACAATCAAGTATCAGTTACATTAAAATTTTAATGTAAATAAAATCCCAGCTAAGTAAGTAGATTGGTGGAGCATCAAGGCCTGGCCATTTAACTGATCGTCCGCTCCATACTTAACTGCAAGCTCGTGCAATCAGGGCCCACGCATTTGACTACCAAGTGTATAGGCATGCTCTTATACTACGGGAGCTAAATAAAGACAACCTTCTCTAGAAAAGTAAAGGATCTATTTACTTGAGCGCTCTACAGATATAGTCCAAATAGGGAAACCAGCTGTACTTGGGCAAAGTAAGACTCCTCGCTTGGTGCAGACTGACCACCAAAATGCACAGAACTACTCCCAAACACGAAGAATCGAAAAGGCGATGACTAGACGTTCATTGCTTTATTTACCCTTTCACACACCCGATAAGTTGCTAGTCATGACTCGCCCAAACCACCAGCAACACTGTCGCCCACACGAATCATGCAAGGACCCTGAAATCAAACCAAACCCTAACTCGAACCGATCTCGCATCTTACCACCAATCCAGGCTAGTCAAGCCAACTGCGCCATGAACTACCAACAGGGCACTCGCTAAGTACGGCAGTGCTTGTGCCCGGTTCTAACACTTCCATCCTACCTCCGGTGCTCGGATGATTTCTCCGCGCGCCGACGCCCCAAAAGCAGGGCAGAATACGAGGTGTGGGAACTGTGACGCCCGGAGATCTTGCGCAAGTTTGGTTGTGGCTGGGGCTTGGATCTTGAATCTTGAATGGATACTATTCATTACCTACAAAAGGTTGTGGAGTATAAGTAGTAGAATTAAAGTATTTTTTGAGTATTTATTCAGAGAGAACTTGTATACATTATACAAGTTGTAGTTGCTAGTAATTACTAGTAACCACTGGCAAGGCAAACACAATGAAAATGAAGTCAATACATACCCGGACATTCAGTCACCACCTTCTCGTTCTTTCAACGCTGTTAACTTGTTCGCTTTCATTCGACTCGGCGTCATGGTCAAGATCTAGTGCAAATAGACCTGATTCAACGCGTACTTCGAATGCAGGTCCATTGACAACCGTCTTCACGCCGCCTGCTTCGTGCTTTACTCCCCGAGTCAGTGTCTATTATGACATGCCGGTATTGATACAGGGCGTAGATGGCCCAAATGGGAATGAATGTGTACCGGAGAACTGGAAATTTGATCGATATTTTAGTCCTGGGCAATGTCCGTCTGGATATAAAGCTTGTACTCTGCCTACGTCAACGCAGAGGGTTGTTACTACTGAGATTTGTTGTCCAAGGTAAATGATTACTCTTGTTTTAGATAAGTCCAAATTATTAAGCTGGGCTAATTTTGAACTATAGTGGCTTCGATTGCATGTTCCAAGATTATTGCGCAAAAACACTCAATAGTCCGACTACTATCACATACTCCGCTGCAACGATATCCACGCAGAAGGCTGTTTGGGGAATCACTGCCTCGCCCATTCAAATTCGATTTCAGGCAAGTGATTCGACGGCTGTTCCGGTTCCAACGGAGTCGTTCAAGCTTCCAAAGCCTATAAAAGAGCTCAGTACAAAGGAGAAAGCAGGTATTGGTATTGGTACCGCTGCTGGTGTTATTCTGCTTGCTGTCGGGGCGTTCTTTGGGTGGAGATATTGGAAGAAGAACAAACAGGCAAAGTCTTTGCAGAGAAGTCCACTGGAGGATATCTCGTTGCCGGATGAGCCACCTCCTGCTTATTCCAGAACTAAGCGATAGAGCTTAAATTATGATTCATTTTTGTTCTTCTTTGTTTACTAGCGATTTGATTGTATTATGATACACGATAAGCGAATGGATACAGTGGCCATGAGTCACTTGAAATTGAAATGTATAATGTAGTTTATTATGTCTGTATACTGAACCGTCTATATACATGCCCAATTGCGAAGATTGAATATCAAAACTTGCCCCGACTCACAGCCTAAAGCAATTCGTCCCCCCAGGCCAGCAACAGCGTCCTCACGAACCCTGTAATCTACAGGTACTTTGAGTATCCTTTTCCCTTGATAAGTAATCCAATTTTCATCTTGATCCCAGTTATAACCAACACTTTGCGAAGACAAATGGTCCAAGGGATTGATGTCCGGGAGAACACCGGGCAATTGATAAATGCATGTATGATTGAAGTCGTACATCACACGTAGCCTGTCCCGACTCGTGCCATCGAATTGAACACTATCAATATGACTGTTGTAGCATAGGTCTCCTGCCTTCCTGACCAAGGAGCATTGTTGGGGATCGGTCTGTGGTATTTCGAGTTTTCCAAGAAGATCACCCGTCACAGACCATACCTTCACCCAATGATGACTTGAAGCTGCGATTCTCGTTCCGTCCTTGGACCAGGCTAATGTTTTGTGTTCAAGCTCTGGAAGTGGCACTTTATCACCAATAGTAATCGTCCATTGGTTCTTATTTGGATCCCATATTTTGATTTCATCCGTAGCCGCTATCGCCAGGAAATTGCCATCGTCCGACCACGCGAGTGCTTCAATTTGACGACTTGAAATTGTCCAGGTTGTGGGTCTGAATGGGGATCTCTTATCGAAGAATTCAATGTATTCGTCCATTTTTCTGAGCGAAGAGTCCTTCTCGACTGCCCAGAATCCAATAGTACCAGTAAGCCATGTACATGCCAATTTGTCTCCCTGGCGAGACCAAGTCAACATGCATGTCGGGAAGAAAGATCTATGAAAGGGGACCGCGAAGTCAGATGATTCGGACAAAGTTATGTCGAGAGAGTTATCTTGAGGATTCTCAAGGTCGTGAATTTCAATGCCATCTAGAGTCACAATAGCAATTCGCTTGCCATCTGCGGACCAGGAATAGGTTCCCATAGATTCATGATGAAAGAGACACTGGTTTGTTGAAGGGTCCCATACTTTGATGCTGTTCCAATACCGATCTTGAAAACCGCTTTTAGCAAGTGATGTTGATACCAAATATTTACCACTCTGCGACCATTCCACAGATTCGACGGGTTCTGCATGAAAATCGAGAGTTGACACATCAGCTGTAGTTGCACTTGCACCAGCTGCTGGATCCCAAATTTGAATGGTGCCATCATCTGTGTAAGATGCAAGCCTTGTACCATCTGGAGACCATGAAAGTGCGGCAACTAAATTCCTGTGTCCAAAGAGTTTTGTTTCTTGTTTTGAGCTCTCATCCCAAACCGAGAAAGCCTTTCTATCGATGCTTGGAGATGCAATCCTTATCCCACCCCCTGACCAAACAATCGTGGAAATGGGAGATGACATGTCTCCAGGAAGATCACGGAGTGTAGTGATAAGCTTGCAGGATGTGATATCCCAAACATTGACATGACTATGATGATTGATTGCGATTTGACCTTGACCCCAGAAGACCTTTTCAAAAGGGGCAGACGAGTATAGCTGGTCTAAGCTGTCCTCCAAAGAGCATATTTGCTCGCCAGTCACAAAATCCTGAATCGAGACATGTTCGGAATCGAGAGGAGATATAGTCAAGAGTCTGTTAAATGACCAGCCCAATGATGAAAATGGCTCGGAATTCGATGTTGCTTCCCAAGTGTCTGTATTCCACACCCGACCCTCTTGTCTCCAGTCGATTTGCTTCAGCATGGTATAATAAACTGCCCAAGAGGGTGGTATCGATGTTCGTGCGATTTGAGATCCATCAGGGGACCAGACGATAGAAAAGAGGTAGCCATCAAGATCCTCATCCTCGCCAAGTACCTTCAAGCATTGCCCAGTCTCTGCATTCCAAATACGAACCTGCCCGTCCTCAGACGCCGAAGCAAGCCGGCCATCTTCTGACCAGGCTACTGAAACGACCTTTTCCGTGTGTCCACGAAGCGTTGCTGTGCGTTGTCCGGTGATCGAGTTCCAAACCTTCACATTGATGCTATCGGACTGAGCTGCAATATGTGTTTCATCGGGTGACCATGTTAATCCGTCTAAGCTGAAGGAATATTTCATCGCATGTTCGATTGTGAGCAAGCATGAGCTCCAATTTTGATCCATTATTGGACTTTCAATGACCCATTTCGATGGCTTGAATTGACTTTTGGTGATGCTCTGCATTGGGCTGAATATCAGTACTGAGGAGTATATTTGAAGCGGGTTTTGTTCTATAAGTTGTCTGTGGAAGATCATGAATCGCATTGCATCTTGCACACGTCCGGCGAGCTGAGAGTTGCTATCCTTTGACTAAAATCACAGGTTAGAAGGGGGGGTCAACAAAATGTACTTTGATGCATTTTAGGATGTCTGAGAACGAACATACCCCGAGCAGCTTTTCCAGTCGCACCATGGAGCTTATTCCATCCGGGAAAGCTCGCATAAGAACAAGAGCCTCGATCCAATAAAGGAGATGCTTTTTGAAAAAAAGATCCATCAGTCCATTTCCCTTCAGCTCCTCCGCAATCTGTGAAGCGTTGCAGTTGCGTATATGATCTATCCAATGGGCACATGCATATCGTGCGGGTGCCAAAGGATTTGGATTGGGAATAATCAAGTTCTGAATATCAAATCCAGGGTCTTCAATCCCATAAAGATCTTCTTTGAGTACACCGGCTATCGTATGCATTGACTGAGTGAATATCCAGTGATGCATAAGCTGAGAACCATCAGGGTATAACTGTGCCGAGGCCCGGCCTAACAGAAAGTCCTTTGCAGACTGATGGACCAACGAGATGGTACGATCTCTTAGCGTTAGAAAAGAGCCACAGAGTCGGACAATCTGTTCAATTGCTTCATCTTCCCCTCTTATCTCTTTGGGAAACTCTACCAGAGTGGTCAGTTCCTCTAGGTTGAGAGGCCGATAAACCATCGCTGTGACACGTAGTATTGCCAAGCAGATTTCGGAGTCATCAGAATGACAGACTTGCGCAAACATTCGGTTGTATAACTCGTCGAGACCGGGTGGAAATTCTCCAATCCTCTTTTGAACATTCCACCTGTCAATACTGCTGAGTTCTTTGCAGACCAAGGCTACCCATAGAAACGTATCTTTGGCATGGGTGAGCAGATGCTTGCACACAAACTCGCGTGTTTCGTCATTGTACTTATTCCGTTTTGCTAGCCACTCGACTTTGTGCTCGGTGAACTTTTGTACGGCCATAGAGACAGAATCCTCGTTAAGCTCGAGACGGAGCTTGATGTCTGCAGTATCGTCCAGATCCTTCTCTATGCGTGGCCAGTTTCGACTGGAAACAATCCATTTGACATGTGGATACTCAGTCGACTTTTGTGAAATGAAATAAAGCAGGCTATCCAAGTCCGCAACACACTCATCGAGTGCATCGATAATCAAACAGGTATTCTCTGAGTCTACATCCGCGAGGATATTGGTCAATGCTTTGGAAAGTGCTGTCCAAGCGTTTATGCCCTCAAATGAAGTATCGCGAATATGTTCCAAGAGCGAGGGTTGCTGTCTCACTAGCATATAGATGAGACCTCGAAGAACAGCCGCGGCATTGTTGATTGTATCATGTGTTGCCTGGCAAAAGAAATAAGAAACGCTGGTGTCAGGACTCGACTGTGAAAGCTCATCAATAATCCCACACAGCAACATCGTTTTTCCTTTGCCAGGGTCTCCCTTAATCCAAAGCATCTGTCCACTCCCTCCCTCTCGCCATCTCTTGAACTCCGCATGACTGAGAATCCAATTATAGCAGTCTTTGAGAAGACCGCCCTTACTCTCCTCAATCCGTTCCTTATCGAGCCTCGGATCTGTCGCTTGCAACGTTTCACGACACCGCCGATTCTCGGCTTCAGACCAATTTTGCGCTAAGCTTCGCGAAACCTTCACCAGTTCTTGAATTTCATTGAATATTTTGGCGAGCTCTTGACGTGACTCGTGGGCCTCGCGGGAAATATTATCGAGTTGTGCCAGACTTGCCCTCGACACGACTTGCTCTAGCTTTTCATAGAGTTCCGTCTCACTATCTCGAATACCCTTGAGCATGACAACCCAATCGTCGTATTTGAAAACACTTCTGAAGTAGTTTCTCGTTCTGCCACGATAAAACCGGATGATACTTTGCAATTGGAAATCGATGATGCTCTTGTATAAGTCGATGATTCTCTCGGTGAGATCACTTTTCACTTCTGCTGTGATATCCGACAAAAGAAGTCCTTCCATGGCAATGTAATATCGCATTTGCGATGTGACATACGTAAAACCTTCTCTATTCGCAGCTTCGACGGTCGCCGGGTTTTTGAGAAGTGGGATTATCAATGAGATCCCTGCCATGACGGCGGGGGCATATGGAACGTCTTTGATGGCGTCTTTGACAAACTCCTGAGCCCATTTAACTGCGACGCCGACATTGGAGGCCGCATCTCGAAGAGCGATTCTATGACCGAGTATGGTGACTTTGACAGTACGATTTTCCATGTGCTTCAGCCCAACCTCCGTGATCTTGTTGAGCTTTTCTCGTCGGGTAACTGTGTCACTCTGAGGGATCTCATTCGCAACTTTGGATTCATCTTCTGCTTGGGTTGGCTGAGACAAGACTGCTGACGAATCTGCTCCGGCTTCGTTGACAGTTAGTAGTACTAATTGATGTCGGTTTGGCATTTGAAGCACTTTGTCAAAATACTAACCAGTGGCAAGCACTCGAGACAACAGGTCTTCGTATAACGATATAAGTTCTGGCTTTTCATCTTTCAAGGCATCATATGCATCGTCCCAGAGTGTTGTGTCCGAGTTCTCAGAGGCTGAGAGTTGACTTGGTGACCGTGCATGAGTGCTTGTTGAAATTGATAAACTGGATGTATGCGACGCATTGTCTACGACTTGAGGAAGTGATAAATTCGGGCTGACATCCCTTCTAGAAAACTTCTTCAGTCGTTGGCGCAACTTTCCCTCTCCCATGCTGTGGTTGGAGGGGCTGGACGGAACTGTGATGGGCTGACAGTGTGGGGGCGGAATGTGGAGGAGGCCTGTTGTCACCCCTGACTGATCACTTTTCACCGATGAGATTGGCCTGCTTAGGCTAAATGACTGGCTGTACCTCTTTTCATTATTTGCTGGACCGTTTCTTCAGGGGTGTAGCTTTTGTCTACGCGTTTGAGGCGTAAATGCGAGGTAAGTACGGCGCTCCATAGGCGCAAGTGGCCAAATGAGCTAAGACTAATCAGGTTGACCACTCTGGAGGCCGCCTGCACCACCAAGTGTCTGAAATTACTAGTGCTCCTCATATAAATCCAGACACTGCCTAATACACTAAGGCTCTGAGTCTGTCTCTTACTACTATCTATAGAAATTAAAGTATACTATAAGTACTACTAAATAGACTACTCTTTTTGCTAATAAGACTACTCCTCTCATAATTCAGACTAGTTTCTGCTAGTCTACTTTTAAATAATTTCAACCTCGCATTTTCATGGGCATTTTCATGGGCATTTTCATGGGCATTTTCATAGGTATAGTAAGAAATGCGACCGCAAAAAAAAAAAAAGGCCTAGAAATTGCTAGTAAATGCAGGTAAACTAGGTACTGTAGAAGGAAGGCAGCATGGATTCTGCCGGCATTTATGCTGGTAAATCTGCCTTAGGCATCATTTGGCCACTTGCGCCTATGGAGCGCCGCAGGTAAGCGAGAAGTGGGGATGAAATTAGCGCCCAACGCTGAAACTTGCTGCTTACGGGGGACGATAATGCATGGCAACCGCTTCATGTCTTTTTTCAGACGCAGATCATCCCATCTTCAAGGGTTATCAAAACAGAAGGAATAACATGCCGGCTTGTTCAAGATTGCACACTCGGTCTTGCTTGTCCTCGTGCCAGCGGAACGGCCCAAGACGACAACACGGGTGTTGTATGTATGATATGAGCAGATGGATCGACTCACATGCCATTGATAGTAAATACAATTCGTTTTTGCTTCGAAGCTAGATAGGCACATGTTCATGAAGGAAACCCACATAGTCCCGGATGGCCTTATCGTAGGCTTCCCCGTTATAAATCTCAAAGTGACCCTTATCGTTATACCACTTGACTACCCCCTTGGGTGCTTTCTTTGCGTATTCTAGCGTCGCGCTTGCAGGAGCAACAGAGTCTTTACCGCATATGGCAAAAAGAATGGGACAGCGAATATTTGAGGTGTGGGAGCCTGGCCTTAGAAGCGGCATCTTCAATATCAAGCGCGCGGGTATCCTTTTCTGGATTTCATGACCTGGTGGAATAAGATGTACAAAGTCACTGAGAACATCAGGAGCAGTCATGAGGGCAGCTAAATTGACACAGTATGTCAGTTTTGGAAATACAAACAAATTGGAAAGAGATGAGATTACCTTCACCCGACTTCCCGATAAGGCCAACAGTGACCGGCTTCTGTTCGGACCCAAAAACTGAGTCGAGGAGACCAAGAGCTGACATTTTCGGTATCGAGGAGAATGGAGTGCATAGAGAGCTCTTCCACCCATCGGTGAAAGGACATTGTGAGATGACAGCCTTGATCTTTTTGTCCCTGGAGGCTAGTTCAATGACATGTCCGCCACTGAACGATGTTCCAAATAAACAGACTTGATCAGGATCAACATTCTCTAATTGACGTGTATAAGCAATGGCGGAGTTCCAATCTTTTTGTTGTTGAGACCAGTCAATCAATCCTCTTGGTAGACCTTGAGATCCGCCGTTGCAGCGATAATCGAATACAACGCACGTATATCCCAACTGGTTGAACTGGTCGGCGTACACATCAAGCTTCAACTCCTTCGTTCCGCCCAAGCCGTGGGCTAGCACAATCGCCGGTCCTCGCGTTGAAGAGGTGAAGCGACTTGATGAGTATAGCCATCCAGCCATAAGATCATCTGAGACGGATGGGATTTGAATATCAACGCGTCGCTCGACTCCTGCGTTTGCCATGATTTCAGTATTGGTTGGATAAGCGTATCGCGTATGATACTGAAAGGAAACGAGGTCTTAAATCAATCAAGTTCCAGAGATTTGGCGATGTGAACGAACATGCTGAATTACCTCGGCGATATGTTTGCGACTGGCTGTGAAAGTGAATAATCAATCAATTGGACCCAATTTTAGGGCTGCTGGTAGTGAGAATACGGTATTTGGCAATGAGAAACGGGTTGTAATGTGTGTATCATGGTAATACCAATACCGGGATGATCCCGGATTGGACAAGAAGGCGATGATGGGATAGATTAATCCTCAATCTGAACCAAGCAGGCCCGATAACGAGACAGAAAGTTGATACAAGCCATTTGATCTGTTTTCAATGACTGCCGGATGTCTTTGAACGCTGAAATCTCTCGTGACTTCAATCGGAGCCTTCAAAAAAAAGTGGGCCGATGACGGAAGATCAACCTGGTGGGAGGCCGGTGGGAGGCCGGTGGATTCCGGTGGGAGCCGCCAGTTGAACTCCAACTTTTATACTTCTTCAACCTCACTCAAAGATCTTATGTCGTCTAAAAGGATGGCCAGGAGGGCTCCGATTGAAAGCAACGAGGCACCTTTCAAATGTTTGTTCACTGGCTGCAATGCGAGCTATCGAAGAAAAGAACACTTACAGCGCCATCAAACAAAACACTCCCAGAATGAGCTGTTGAAATGCCCATCTTGCGAGAGGAGTTTCGGGCGGAGGTAAATCTGATTTGAAGCAGATGATCTTAGATCAGAATCATATCTGATAAATCACAGTGACACGTTGCGTCGACATCTGAAACAGAACCACAAAATCCAGGAGCCGACGAACCGCGCCCGGAAGGCCTGTGAAAGTTGTCATATTGCGAAATGCCGTTGCGAAGGAGGCCAGCCCTGTGATGAATGTATCCGACGTGGCGTAGAATGTGTTTTTAAGGCAGAGAAAGGAACAGATCCCCAGCGAGAGGAAAAATCCCGGGATCAGGAAAGAATGGTTGATTCGGAATCGACTACGGACGTCTCTCATACTATGAGGAATAGTTCCCCCAATTTATTGGAGAAAAGGGATAAATACATTGAGCTCTACTTTGAAATATTCCATCCGTTTTGGTCTTTCATCCACAGAGCTTCCTTTCATGCGCCCCGTGAAGTCCCACTCATGGTGCAATCAATGATCGTCATCGGATTATGGGCCACCGGGGATGAAGCCTCACAATCTGCAGCGAAAGACCTCCATAACAAAATCGACGCGGCGATCCGAGATCAAACGGTAAGGATTCTTCAAACAAAGAGAATCTTATCAGAGATCGAAATTTTCATGCTAATCTAAAAAATAGGAAAAATGGGATGCTTCCGTTCACGATGGGGCGTCCAGCAGTTGTCGCTGGCCATTAGCGACGTTTCAAGCAATCCTGCTTCATATAATATTTTCTTGCATGCTGAAAAGCCAAAATAACTTTAATTTCAACTTAGCATTTGCTATTCCTTCAGAAACGCGCGATATGCTGGCCGCGCTTGTTCGAAGCTGTCGGAAACTTGGAATGTTTTATTATCCGAATATTCTTGCCCAATACCGGCATTCGGGTGACACGGGACTGGCTATGATCTTCATCGAAGAGACCAAGAGATTTAATTTGGCCCTATACAGAATTTGTAGGATAGTGAGCCAGGCGAGCTTTGAGATGGCTGACTTTCCGCCTGAGGGCTCTGATATTATGCACTACTGTCTGTTCAAACCGGAAGAACTGCAATTTCCGATCCCAAAGGGGCGTCATGTTTGGGACGCTAGCACAAGGACGGAGTGGAATCGTGTAGTTTCGTCTGAGTCTATTGAGGCTGAGTTGGAGGAATATGCTGAAAATACTTGGATATCTCGATCCGCGGAAATGTTGGGTTTCCTTTGAAATCGGCGGAGTTGTAAATATCGAGGACATTAAATCGGGGTAGTTCAAATATAACCACAACCAACTGCCATCGCTGAAGCTATACATTAATTTAAAAGGGAATAAATATACTTCCATCCCATAAATCAATTTTCATAAATAATTCATTAGCGATTATCCCTTCGATGATCGGATGACCGGCTCCGGATTACTGTGATATATGATTTATCAGCTCCCGAAATGCACATTAGTCAGTCCTTTCTTTTCAACCTGGGTCGCAATACAAATAGTCTGCAAAGAACGTAAATTCCGAAATAATTTTCTTTCAACAGTAAAGAAAGATAAATCATCATTGCAAAAACCTCAATCCAGAATGTCAGCACCACAAACCTACAAAGCCTTCAGGCGCAGCAAAGGGGACATCCCCAAAGCCCTCCAATTGACAACCGAAGAGCTTCCATCATCTTTGAGCCCCGATGAAGTTCTCATTCGTATTCATGCCGTCTCTTTGAATTTCAGAGATGTAGCAATGCTACATGGAAAATACCCCGTGGATTTTATCGATGATGGAATTACCGCCTCAGACTGTGCTGCCGAAGTCGTTTCGGTTGGGTCTGAAGTCCGTGATTTCAAGATCGGAGACCATGTATCACCTATTTTCGACCTCAGTAATCTGACTGGCACTGAAGATGAAAGAAACTGCCTTGGTGGTGAGGCTGAAGGTGTACTTCGGGAGTATGCCGTGTTTCGCCAGGATGTGCTTGTCCAATTGCCCAAGCATCTTTCTTGGGAAGAGGTGAATGACTGTTTCCGAGGATAGGTTTTTGTTCTAATTACTGAATTTTTGCCTTCTTGTCATAGGCTGCTTGTATACCATGTGCTGGAGTGACGGCATGGAATGCTCTGGATATGCCACGGTCCAAAGGAACAGCTTTACTTCAGGGTATGATACCACCCCTATCGCTCGATATTGTTGCAGACCCACTAATATAGACTAGGCACTGGAGGAGTAAGCATGTTTGCGTTGATCATTTCCCTAGCTGCCGGCATTCGGCCCATCATCACATCCTCATCCGATGCGAAGCTGGAGACTGCAAAGGCTTTCAGAGAAACAGGAGCTATCGACGCTATCAATTATCGGACTCATCCTGACTGGCACGAAGAGGCACTTCGCCTCACAGGTGGCCGTGGTGTGGATGTTGTCATCGAAAACAGTGGCCCATCTACCGCAGATAAAAGTCTGGCCTCCATTGCACGTCGAGGTATCGTTTCGATCGTTGGATTCCTTGGTGGATTTGAAAATGTTACTCCTCCAGATCTCTTTCTCCCAACCATGCTGAAATCAGCTACAATCAGGTATGTACTTGGACTTTTCTTATTGTTATCGCTTTGTCGATGCTTCTAACATTTTTAATAGGGGTATCTCTGTCGGTTCGAAAATCGACCATCAAAATCTGCTCGATTTCATCTCGGAGAAAAAGATCAGTTTGAAGGGAATATTGGATGAAAGGATTTTCTCATTCGAGGATTCTCAGGCTGCATTTGACTATCTTTACTCTGGAAAACATCTTGGTAAGGTGATTATCAAGATTTGAGGCTTCGATACGGGAGCGCGCACTTTCGGCGAATCAAGCTGGCCGGGGCTGTGTTGATGTCGAACATGTCACCAATGAAGTTCAACGGAGATAGTTCTCATAGAGTAAGTGGACCACACAGTCGTTACATTAAAGAATGTATTTGGTCTATTTGTTCCTCGAAATTGTGTTTTGCAGTGAAATGACGTTTCTATCGACCAAGTTGAAGTGTAGTTTTGTCAAATCCAATAGAGATGAATACGAGTTATGACAAAACAAGATTCTGTACCAACTCAGAACTGCTGAAGTGCCGACTTTAATGATATCCAAGTATACAAAACATGCAGTGCGCGGGGGTGCACTGCTGAAGTTACTGGTGCTTTCTGTTCTCACTTCAGGCTACCCCAGGTCGAGCCAACTTTCATCGGGCAATGTTATCTAGCCAAGCCTCAAGTTGATTCTTGTTTTTTGGGATATTTTCAGACGGGTCCCGGTGCTCAGCATCAACAGGCTCATCGGCATCATTCTCTAGTTGTTCCCACATCTCCTGAAGCAAATCATCGCGATATATCTTCTCGGGGGATAAACCTTCTCCACCGACCATGAACCATCGAAAGATCTCAAGAGAAGCCTCCTCAGAAGCCTCTCGATCAGGATCTAGTTCTTTTTTCGCAAAAGAATGACTGGTTGCTTTGATGGGTTCGATGCCAGAAAGTTCTACATTCCGATCGCAGATGGATGGATTACTTTTTGAAAATCCATAATCCTGTACATTCTCGCCATTCTTCAAATTCCAGTTCCAGTGATTATATTGGTACTCATGCCGAGGACATTTTAGATGTGATGTCACACGTAGAGCACAATTTGTTGTCAAAGAAGCACCGCAAGGTTCCCAAGGTGTCGTGGGTCTATATTCATAGTTTAAATCATCTCCTTCGGTCAGAGAGAGGTGTAGTAACCGCCAAACGTCGGGTCTTGAGATATACTCAGGGTAGTTGAAGGTATAAGGACCCAATCCTGCAACATCCATGAAGCTCTGTGGAGCACCAGTCCAAGGAAAGGCATTCGAGTCAAGAGGTAGCCTGCCTCTCATTATCTTTTCAAGAAGTTTAGGGCCTGTGCCACTCACTGCTGCACCAATCCAAAGCGCACCAATATTCGGTCGACGAATGGCACCAATCAAAGCAATAATTTCTTGACATTTTCTCTCCTCGACACCAGATAATACCTCCTCGATAACTGGATGTAGCCATTGACTGACCATGTTGTATGGAATATCTGGCTGCCAGAAGGATCCGCAGAGCGTTGATATCATTACTTCTGGGTTACAGCTCAGAGTTATATAGTAAGGCAGATCTTGTCTCACTTGCTCTAGTATTGAGGTATATATAAAAGTGTCTGTAATTGGAGTTTTAGCGCCGTGCGCTCTTAGAAGCGGTAGCTTCACTTCCGTGCTGTAATATCGATGTATCGGGAAGGACATGGCTATCGTAAGAGCGATATGAAATTGACTTCTGAGGTTATGCAGAAGCGCAAATTCAAGGAGTGTATTGAAGGTATTATCTGATGATAAAGGCTCTTGTACGATAGATAGTTCATACTTTCCTTTGATGATGAATGAAGTTTCATATGTGCGAGACCCTGACTAAGGGGAAACAAATTCGTTACGAGTATTATCTTTCACAATAGCTTTCCACCCTTCCCGTTTTGCAAGTATCGCAGACCACCAGCGAATAACACGTTTATCTGCTTCCCCTATATCGACATAGTGAGCCTCCTCTAGTGGAATAGGCGGCCTTTCGCTTAAGCAATCCGCAAGAGAACTCGTATAACGCATAACGGCACCACCTCCCTGCATTTCAACAAGCTTAGCGGATAGTATATAGCTCCAACCAATCGCAAGGATCCCTAGATAATAAGGGCCTCTGTCTCTAGACAGGGCTATTTCCGTTGTCATACAAAGCTAATGGCTGAAGACTTCTCCACGAAAACTGTACGGAATAGTTCTAGTGGTGCCGATTTGCACCCAAGCAGGTTTTGTTATTTCCTTTTTGAGTGCATCACAGTCTGAATTTTCCGCTAATCTCCAAGTAGAAGATGCAGTTGAGCAAAGTGCGAAAATTGGTGTGATTCCCAAAAGGCGTACACATTCCGATTCCAACCGACTTCTAAATTTTGGGATCTTGTCAAGTGAGAGTCGGGGGTTTGTAAATTCTGACGGCAAGCCATATTTCAAATAGGCATGAGCAAGTGACACAATGGAATACCAGTATGTTCGACTCTTTTCTATCGCAATATCCTCTTGCTCTTTGGAAGGCTGGAGGTGGTCATTATTTCTGACTATCTGCAATTGCTGATCAGCTGAAACTCTTTCAAGGGTGGAGAAAGAAGATTAACCGAGGAAAGGTTTGGGGGAGCCAAGGGATGTCTCTGAAGTCCTGTTTTTGGTAATTCCATTATTGGAGGGCGATGCTGGGCAGTTAACTTCAAGCCCGAGGATATTATAAAGTTGAATACCGAAAGGGAAGCAGGTTATTCGAGAGGATGTCGTTCAAGGGGTTGATGTGGCCTGGGGTCGAACACGGCCATAGAAGAATCAAAGCACAGGTCAAAGCAAAGGAAGGAGGCGCGTCTGCAGGATATTTGAGGTTTACTACCTGACTCACCTCTCACGTTCACCATGCCTCAGGCATCGATCAACAGCCTTCTCTCACTCCGCAAGCACTCCACAAAGCAGTTACTAGAATTCAATTTTTCTTCTTCTCTTCACTTTACCTGCTTGCATTCAAAACAATCAAGCAGTCAGCAGCAAACCCTCCAAGCTAGTGAAGCTTTTCTCGATCCATCCATACGAAGTTCACCACATTATCCAGGATTGGTACCTATCAACAACAAAAGCAGCCAATCATCGAGTATCACAGCTCAATTCAGGCCCTTTATTCTCTGGTCATTAGCTCCTTTCTGAACAATATGGGGGGTCTCCTCTCCCTGGAAGCTAACCATCTGCGTTTTCATCGTCCTCGCAAGACCAACAAGAACCCCATGCCACGAACTCTGAGACCGCTCGACCCCGAATTCACGAGTTGGCTGATCAGTAGCCAAAAGGTCAGAGACCTTTACAGTTCCGGTGCCAAGCTTTGGACGAAAGAGGATCTCGAGGACATTGAACAGCAACTGAGCCAATCCTATGCGATGGAGCGATTTCAAGTTCGTCGCATCGATGGAAGCGTAATCCAAATTCTCAACCCGCTGTTCCAAGTGAAGAATCCTATGTGGTAAGTAGATATACTATTCTTCTGGCTGGATTTAATTTTAATGGATTTTTCTCTTCTTAGGAAGCCTTATGTCAGGTATCGAGGTTATTGGGAAATTGTGAAAGTCAAACCCATTGGCCCAGTCGAAATTTCCATTTGCCCTTACGTTGTGGGTTGGATCAACCAGACTGAACTGAATTCCCCAGGGCTCATAGAACAACATATGCAAGTCTTCGACGAGAGATATCTGGTATGGCAGAATAGCAAGACCTGGAAGCACTTGGCGGCCTTGGTCCAAAAGGCACTAGGTGAAAGCACCGTGAAGAAGGTTCTCTGTTTCGGACTCGGTGATTTTTGCGTTGCTGTCCCTGAATGGCTAAAAGAGGAGTACGGCTCTAGGGATCAGAGTTATGAGGGGAAGGATGTACAGCATCCTGTAATCCAGCGCTCGATGTTCCAGCATTCGATGGCTCTTACTATCGCTCAACTCTGTGGCGGCAACGCTTCACTACTTACGCAAGACCCACAATATGCAAAGCTCACAGAAGATATCCTAACCCAGAAAGAATTCAAGATCATTGGAACCCACGGTGCAGGAGGATTCGCAGAAGTTGACGAGAAGTCGATCATCATATCGCCATACGTTACCGCTCCAGTCAAGCAGATTATCGCCGATGTTGCTCGGGCTCTACTCATCATTTCGCTTGGCATTGGATTCTGCGATGACGAAGAGTAAGTTCTCTTCAACGACATTCGAAACAATCTAACGTGAATGCGTTATAGAAACCAATTGATAGATGCCGAATCTCCGAGAACAAAGCAAATGTGGATCGATTATGATGTCTCTGGTATTCCAAGCTATCCCGAAGAGGTTGAAATATGCTCTGCGTTAGAAAGATTACATTTGTACTGCAGACGCGAGAAACCTCAAGATTCGTGACTCGCGACAAAATCTGAGTACCGAGATCCAAGAGAGACGGTTGTCGCAGCAAACTTTGAGCCCGATGTAAGAATGTACTCCAGTACACTACTCAGCAACCAAGACATGGACTGTTGTTAGGAAAACTTGGCGCAAAATGAAATAAAATTTAATGGGAGATCAAAATCATACACTACCTATTCACTCTTAATTCAAACAGCATCGCCTCATGTGGAGCTCTGCTGTGAAACCAGCATACAAACGACAATCCTGAACGCTCATTGGTGGAAGTGCCACCGCGAAGATGGCGAGTCTCACACCAAGTGTAACGTGAATCGAAGCCAGGGGTTTATTGTATGCGGCGAAACAGCCTGATAGTTTTCGTTTAGTGTGGAATTATTGCTTTCATTCTCTCATTTTTAATCTTGATATAGTTAGAACGATGGCTGGTCTGCTCTATTCAGATTGAAGTGGCTGAAACTTGGACCTGATCGGGCGGCTAATCGGATGACAACTTCAAGTATTAACTATGGACAATAAACCTGGATCTAAGCTTCCAGAACTCTAAAACTGTATTTAGCTGTCGAATATCTTGATTCTGGAAAAATAGTCGAATCTTGTCATGATTAAGTCATTACCAGCCTGAGCTACTTGGAGGTGTGGGTCTACCCGCTCCACAATCCAAAGACCAGAACCCTCTTACTTTACATGAAGATCAAGCTTTCGATGCTGTCATTCCTTTTAGAAGGAAAATGGGAGAAAAAGAATAGAGATTTGTTGAAATTATTCAGACACAACGAATGATGTCAGGATCAACATATTGCATATAAAGTCTTTGATTCTGCTGGTGCAACGAAGTACATACTTCTATCACAACTGATTGTCCAAGGGATACGGAGTACTTTTTGAGAAAAAAATGAATACGATGCGTCATTCTTCAGCCCGGGTCTTGCAAGCCCCGGTCTCCCGATTTAATGCCAGGAGACTGCCAAGTCCGATGGCGTTTCAGAAGAGAACTGCCACAACTACAAGTGGTGAACCTGTTCCATATGGCGGATACCCGAAACGGTAAGCTTGATTCTGACACTACCTGGAAAAAATTCTGTTATTTGAGCAGTTACTAACAGAAGCCCTATATTTTAGGATTTGGGTTATCACAGGTGCTGGAGCTGGCTTGATGTATTATCTTTGGCACCGTGGACATGCGAATGCCAAAGCTGCTGCAGGAAAAGAAACTCAAGCACACCATGGACCTAAGGAGGCAGCAACGAAGCAATAGGGGAACGGGTGTTCAAATATTCATGGCAATATGAAATTATTAAGGAGATTGCTGGGAGTCCCAGTCATCTTGTTAGGCTCTCGGAGGGCCTGACTTCGATTGTATCAAGAAGTCTCTGTACACTATTTGGCAATATCATATCCTGAAAATGTCCAGCGCTATAATTAGTGCTCTGTATCTCACTGCTTTCTCGAATACAAAAGCACTGTGGCTAATCCTTTGGTGATATATGCATTATACGCGTCATGGTCTAGGGCTTCCTTGCTACAGACTCTGAAGTGCAGATGTTCTACTCTACAGAGTATGTATACAAAGGAGTGTAAGTAGCTGCAAGTTGAAAATACTTGTAGATACTCGCAGATGCATGATCTTATTTGGGGAGCTGCTTAGGTACTGCAGTCTCTTGGCATGTACGGGGTACTCTGCCGTGGAGTGTGGGAAACCGACTGGGTGTGATGACTCGTGTGTGCAAGTATCTGCAGGTGATTTAATGCACTTATTTTAATAGTCAGCTATTGAGGGTGTATTGTATTGAGAGAAGAAGTTCAGCTCCTGTCGATCTGATCCACTGTGGTGCATGGAAATTGGTCACAGATTGACAAGCCTCCCTTGTGCAACCAACAATACAATACAATCTGTACTGTATTCTCAGCATACACTCAATACTCGGTACTTTCTACTCGGATTACTCCATAATAAGTCATAATAACACAATCATACCCTTTAGATACAGGAATATACCATAATATACACCGATATATAGTTCTTTGTACGTGGAAGTGTAATATATTGTGTATTTGTATGTAAAAGTGGCAATGACGCAGTGGAAGGAGCTACCCGCGGGTTGTTTGGCTGGACTGCTCTTTCCTGTTTTGCCATTCTCCTTCCTCTTTTCTTTCTTCTTCTTCTTCTCTTCTTCTCTCCTCTTCAACTTCATCTCCTTCACCTCTTCACCTCTTCATCCCTTAACTCATCTTCAATCTTCATCATGTACCTCACCGATATTGACTTTACTCCAAGTAGGGTGGAAGCTCCCCACTCCACCCACTCCATCGATCCAATCCCCACTGTCATTCCTGGCGGCGAGGTCTTCCAGGACCTACATGCCACTGGAAAACGGACTCTCTGGTAATATTCTCTCTCTTTTTATATCCAAAAGTTGAATAAACCTGCTAATATGTAATTGCTTCAGGGTTGTTGCTGTGTTGATGGGCGTTTCTTCAGTGGTCTTCTACACTCTTGCCGCCCGAGCTCCGCTGGTGAGATCAGATCTCCTCCGCATCTCCACACGTCAAAAAGTAGAACCCGGCGCTAACCCCACACCTTCTTCTTCTTCTTCTTTCTAGTCCAAGCGTGTCTTCCATGTTCTCTCCGCCTTCATTACGACCATCTCCTTCATTACCTACCTCGCTCTGGCAACTGGCTCCGGTTCGAATGTGGCCTGGTCCCCCATCGAGAACCACCATAAGCATGTGCCCAACACCGAGGATGACCTTTTCCGTACTATCCTGTGGCTTCGCTACGTGAACTGGGCTCTGTCGACTCCTCTCATCTTTATCAACTTTGCCCTCATCAGCGGTCTGCCCGGTGCCCATCTGGTCTCTGCTATCGGAGCCAACTGGGTCATGTTGGCTTCCGGTTTGCTAGGTACATATGATGGTCATACCAAGTCGCGGTGGGCGTGGCTGGTGATTAGCTGTCTGGCCTACCTCGCCATTCTGCACTTTGGCGGGTTCCACGCCCAACGTGCCAGTCAGAATAAGGATGACCAGGTCCGACGATTCTTCGGGGCTATTTCTGGCTTGACCTTCGCTGTTTTCGCCCTGTATCCAATGTAAGTATCCCCTTGGAATCATGCATTTTGGGTATGTTCTCAATCTAACCCCTGCCTACTCAGTGCTCTTGCTGCTGGACCTCTGGCTCTCAAGCTCAGTGTCGATGCCGAGACTGTTATCTTTGCGATTCACGATATTCTGACCCAGGGCATCGTCGGCTACTGGCTCCTGCTTGCTAATGACAATGCCTCCGCCATGTAAGTGACTTAATCAGGCCCACCCTCGCAACATCTACTAACTTTTCTAGTACTGTTCACCTGAATGGCTTCTGGGCAAACGGGATCACCGAGGGATCCATCCGTCTTCCCGAGGAGGAGGGCGCTTAAGATTTCTCAGCTAAATGGAGTGTCTGATGAACTTCCGGGAGTTGATGCGTTCTTAGGTGAGCACAATTGAAAGGTATACCGCTTAATTAAAAATATGCAGTTGGTGGTTTTCGGTATTTTGTGTTTCGTTTTCTGTTTTCTGCTTCCTTTTTGACTGTAGCATTCATGATTTCCTACGAGATACGTCAAATTGTCAAAGAATATTGCCACAGATATTTATATCATTACTCCTATCATTAAACCTTGTGAATACATTCCTAAGTATTAAATACCTATTTAAATACTAAGTAGTCTGTTTCTGTTGAATCGACGCCATCTCCAAATCGGCAATTTAGCCGGTGCGGGGTTTGTGGGGTAATCCATCAACTGTCCAACTACCTATGAATGGCAACAATCAGAGAGGATCCTTGGTAGAAATAATATTTAGTTAGTAAATCTACCTAGACTAGCTAGCTAGCACGAAACTAGTAGACTCGGTGTCAAATATCCCGAACTACTCTGACAATCTGTAAATCAAATCGGAAATGTCTGCGGGCACTACCGGAGACCTGCCCGAGTGGAACTGTCATTTCTCTATTTATTCGCAGTCTCTTCTCACATAAATTTGAAAATAAAATCCCCTCTCACCCAAAACCTACCAGAATCCATTCACCTAGATTCTAGATTCCCACATCCCAAAATGCCACCCAAACCCCCCGCAACCGAAATCCACCGAAAAATCAACCTCCTAATCACCAACCTAATAAACATCCGCGACGACGAAGGCAAATTCCTCGTCCACTTAAAAAACGGTCAAACAATCCAAGCAAAATGTTGGAATGGATGGGAATGGACTCACGGCGTCGGATTATACGGGATATGGAAAATCTACGAAATGACCGGATCAAGTTCCTATCTCAAGATAATTGAAGATTGGTTTACGGAACAATTGCGGCAGGGAACGAGCAAAAATATTAATACCATGGCACCATTCTTGACGCTTGCGTTTGTTTATGAGAAGACGCGAAATCCGGTTTATTTGCCTTGGTTGGAGGTTTGGGCTGAGTGGGCTATGTATGATTTGCCGAGGACGCAGCATGGGGGTATGCAGCATATTACTTATGTTGATGAGAATGAAGAGGAACTTTGGGATGATACGCTTATGATGACTGTTATGCCTTTAGCTAAGATTGGGAAATTACTTGGGAGGTCGGAATATGTTGAGGAAGCGAAGAGACAATGTTTGATTCATGTGAAGTATCTATTTGATACAAAGACGGGACTTTTCTTTCATGGTTGGAAATTCACGGATAAGACTACTGGACATAATTTTGCGGATGCGCGTTGGGCGAGGGGGAATAGTTGGTGTACGATGGTTATTCCGGAGATTTTGGAATTGTTGGATTTGGATTTGAATGATCCTATTCGATCACATTTGTGTGAGACGCTTGAGGCTCAGTGTGAAGCGTTGAAGGGTCTTCAGTCGGAGTCTGGTGCTTGGCATACTTTGCTTGATCATGAAGATTCTTATTTGGAAGCTTCTGCTACGGCAGGTTTTGCTTATGGGATTTTGAAGGCTGTGAGACGACGGTATGTTGGGGAGGAATATAGAGATGTTGGTCTCAGGGCTATACAGTCGGTGCTGGGTGATGTGGATGAGAATGGAGAGTTGAGGAATACCAGTTATGGAACGCCGATGGGACATAATTTGCAGTTTTACAAGGATATTCCGATTACTTCCATGCCTTATGGCCAGGCTATGGCTATCATGGCACTTGCGGAGTACCTGCGGACTTACCTGTAACTGAGATGTTTAGTATAGAATAGAGCAACAATGACAAGTTATCGCTTCGCACATTGGACAGACATTCTTTGCCAGAAAGGGGTGTTATTTTGAACAGTTCTATGATACATGCATATAATACAAGGCCTTGCTGCGGGCATTATGCCTCCAGCTCAGCCACAACCGACTCACACCGACCGCAGATCGAATCCGCCTCTTCAGTCTCAGGTACGGCATACCGCCAGCATCGCGGGCACTTGGAGGCCTGAGGAGAGTAAACGTGCACGGTTCCCTTCTGTCCATCTGGAAGTTGGCACTCTTCTTGATAATGCCACTCTGCTTCGGCAATATTTCCAGAAATAGACTCTCCAGATTTACCGATCGTGACGGAGGACACAACGAAGAGATCCGGCAGTTCAGAAAGGTACTGCTGGAAGCCCGAAGTAGATGCGCTCGGGAGGGAAATATGCACAAATGATTGCAGGGACGAGCCTAGCTGCTTCTTGCTGCGGGCTTGTTCTTGCAGGTTCTTGATCACGGAGTGGACTGCAACAATTTCCTGATAGCTGTTGTCCAACGCATCATTTTGCCATTCCACGGCAGGGCTGGCAGCGATGCGCTGTAAGGGGTGTCCGTTGTGAGACTTGATGGTTTCCGGGGTGTGTTCCCAAGTTTCCTCAACAAGCAGAGGGGTGATGGGACCAAGGACTTCTTGGAGATGAGTGAGGATGTAATACAGGGTTGTTTGTGCGGCTCGGCGACTGGTGCTGTTCTCGCCTAGTGTGTACAGGCGGTCCTTAATAGCTTCCATGTAGAAAGCTGAAAACTCGAGGTTGGCCCAGCGGTTCAGTATATTGACGGCCTTGTAAAATTCAAAGTTGTCATAGGAGCCTTGAGAAGCAACAATCATGTCGGAGAGATGCTTCAAGGCAATACGATCCACCTGTTGCAGCTGGTCGTACGCCACGGCATTTTCTGGGGAAAAGTCGCCAAGCGCGCCCAGCAAAAGCTTGAAGGTTACTCGGAATTTGTGCAGACTGGTATGAACACCTTGCAACACCTGTTTGCCAATCACGACGTCGTGGGTATAGTCACTGCCTGCGGCCCACAATCGAAGTGCGTCTGGTCCCAGTGCGTCGAAAGAAGGTTCCTGGTTTTCAGTTTGCTTCTTTCCCTTGCCCTTTCGCGGCTTCAGCGGGGGTAGCAAGGTACCGTCCATGATAGTCTGGGGAGCGATGGTGTTGCCAATGGACTTGCTCATCTTACGGCCAGCCTCATCCAGGGTAAATCCATGGGTGATCAGGTTACGGAAAGGGGCGCGGGTATCGGTTGTGCCGGCAGCGAGCTGGTGTGCGGTATAAGTAAGAAGACCCGACTGGAACCAGCCACGATGTTGGTCACTTCCTTCGAGGTAAACATCTGCAGGGTGGCTTCGGCCTTCGGCAGGCACATCAATTTCCGCCCAACTGGTACCACTGTCAAACCAAACATCCATGGTGTCAGTTCCACGACGATAACTGGTGGACTCGTCCCGCAGCGACGGGGGAACCCAGGCGAGATCATCGGCAGCATCCGTCCACCAGGCGTCGATGCCACGTCCCTTGATGGTGTCCATGATATGCGACACGCTCTCCTTTGTCAGGACAGCGTCGCCACTGGTACGGTGGTAAAGAGCAGGAATGGGGACACCCCAAGCACGTTGTCGCGAAATACACCATTCACTTCGGTTCTTGATGAAATTCTGAAGTCGAGATTTTCCGGTTTGAGGAACAAAGTGAACATTTTCAAGCGATTGAAGCGCATTCTTGCGGATATCAGCCACATCAGCAAACCATTGTTCGGTCGCCCGAATGATGATTGGTTGCTTAGATCGCCAGTCATAGGGATATTTGTGCTCGTACTTGTGCTGGGCAAGAAGCTGGTTGCGTTCCTTTGCAAACTCCAGAACCGCCCCATTGCCTTCGCCAAGAACAGATTTTCCACTCAAGCGAGAAGGATCCTGCGGCATTGCCTTATCTGTAAATCTGCCCTCATCGTTCACTGGAGCGAATACCTCAATTCCACGTGCCAGACAGGCTTCGTAGTCATCCATACCGTGTCCAGGAGCGCAGTGAACCAACCCAGATCCGGAATCAGCCGTCACAAAGTCAGCGGCGATAATAGGCTGCGACTGTGCCTCGGGTCCTTTGCAAAGTGGTCGGTAGGTGGCTTTGTCACCTAGGTCTGATCCAAGAATATCTGGCAGAATAACGTTCAGATCTTCCTTGAGCATCTTTTCCATATAATCAAGTCGAGATTGGGCGATGAGCAGACAGCCGTGCTGTTCCGACTCCACGATCGCATACTGTAGATCCTCGCTGACTGCGATTGCGGCGTTCGCAGGAAGTGTCCAGGGAGTAGTAGTCCATATAACCGCGCTGATCTCCTTAGATTGTAGAAGGGGGTCCTTGGCGATGTGTTCGGGGATATCTGCTAGCGGGAACTTGATCAAAGCCGCAGTTGAGACGTGATCATCTTTATACTCCAATTCGGCCTCAGCGAGTGCTGTCCCAGTTGACGGCGACCAATAAACCGGTTTGAACTTGCGATAGATGAGACCGTGATCGACCATTTCTCTAAAAATTCCCAATTGCCGCATCTCGAATTCTCGGTCCATTGTCTTCCAGTGGTTTTCCCAATCAGCCATGACTCCGAATCCTTTAAACCCTTTCATCTGCTCTTTAACGGTCTGTCGCGCAAGCTTTCTGGCCGCTGTACGGATCACAGCAGCACTAACCGACTTATCCAGAACATCCGTATCGCGCAGGCCTTGCAATGCCTTCAGTTCAATTGGCAATCCATGACAATCCCATCCAGGCACGTAGCGCACTTGCTTGCCTCGACTCAATTGGACTCGATTGATGATATCCTTGGTGATTTTGTTCAGCGCATGTCCGACATGCAATTCACCATTCGCGTAGGGTGGACCATCATGGAGGACAAAGGGCTTGGTCGCTGGTCGTTCGCGACGTTGCCAGGCGTAGAGGTCATCGGTGCATCGTTTGAGGTATTTTGTCCGGTCGGCGGGTGACACGCGTGGGGGGAAGGACGATTTGGGAAGTTTTAGTGTCGACGTCCAGGATCGAGGGAGAGATCGCCCTGGTTGGTGCATTCTCCCTGCATATCCTATCCCCGGGGGAGATTCCAAGTGGAGTGAAGGTGTGAAAGATGAGAAGTCGTCGTGGCCGAGAGGAAAGTCGGGTGACTTACCGGCGGGAACGAAACTTACGACAGAAATAGTGCGCGATAAGGTAATAAAACGGGTTATCATGAAATATAAATACCATATTACAATGCATTGCAAAATGTATACAAAAGACATCTAAAAACGCCAAATGGAACCAGTTCATCACGTCGTGTCACATACACAAAGACGGTCGCATTTAGTAGACTGTCAGACAGCTGACTGCACCGTTCTTCATCACTTCGAAAAGGAGCCCGGGGAACCCAAAGAGCTCCGTGTTGCCTAAACCACCATCCTGTCCACCTGCGACTGGCCGTTGTTGTCCTTTGCCAGTGAGGGTGGCCTCCTCCCAACCACCAAGAAATTCTACGCTGCTTTCCGGACTATCACCCCAGCCACGGTTCAAGACCATGGGGCTTTGTATGACTGACTCTTTCCCAGAGTTAGCCCAGGGTTCATTCCACACTCGGTGTAGGCGTTTCGAGATATCCTCGTAAGGCGATTCCGAATCCAATCCTTCGCCGGTTTGGTCCAAATGGATCTTCCAACGACTGCGACGGTGTCGGTTGAACGGGTATGAGCCCGGGACATTACCATGTAAGATGATCTTGGTCACAGCAAGCTGTGTCGAGGGTACCGATGGAGCCGATGGGTCTGGTATATCAGATGTAGGGAACGCAGGGCCTGGGGTAGACGGATGGGAGATGAAAGCATCAAATCCATGATGGAAATAATTGAAGAAACTTTCAGCGGGCAAGGAGCCCGGATCGCTAAGTTGGCCTTCAGGGGTCTCTTCATCAGAATCATCAGTGATACTGTTAGTAGAAGAATGATCAGTATCGGGTAAATCCATGCCTCTTCCCGGCGATAGATGTGAGTTCAATGGATCTGCATCGCTGGTAGCAGCTGCACGGTGAATGGAGATGCGGCGATCATGTTTACGATAAATGGCATCGGGAGGACCGAACTCGGCGATCAAGTCTTGTGGACTGGTCTCTCCAAGCATGATAGATATCGGAGGACCCGTTCGTCGGTGCGCTTCCAACTTCCCAGCTCCGAGGATATGAAATTCTTCAACCTCGTCAGCAAAAGAGTCCCGGGATTTGCTGGCCACTGCTGAGGAACGTGGGTACTGAGGTTGTTGAGTAAAGATCGTCGCACGGACCTTGGGCCACGAGGACCCTTGGAAAATGGACATGGAGGTTGCTGGCTGCGCCGCTGAAGAAGACAAAAGTGCTACGAAATCACATTGTTCGGACCATGCCGAGTGTTGCAGAGGAAAGGAAAAGGCTATCCCGGGATACGAGAGCACATAAGTGCCGTATGGTGACCGTTCTGACTGTTCCGCCGGAGGTATATATTCACCGGGGTACGATGGACCGAAGAGCCTATTGTAGACATGTCGGAAGCTTGGCCCTTGGAAGGATGTCGGCTGCTCCGCTGACTTGCTACCTTTAAAGATATCTTGGCCCTTATACAGCAAGTTCACAAGAGAGAAATCCAACACTTCGATCAAACGTAGTCGTTGATCCGGACCATCGAATCGTAGACGAAGACCGTTGGAAGGTAAGTGTAGAACCACAGGACTGCGTAAAGGATCGGTGGAAGAATATGCCAGATCGATTGCAGGATATGTCAGCGGGTGAGACTTGAGTCGAGTCAATACGTTGTGTAGAGAAGCCCCCAGAGCTAATGAATATCGAGGTCAGCATGATTCCCCCTCTCTCTATCTCCCTTTCCCCCCCCGCATGTACTATGTAGATCATCAGAACATACTAATAGAACCCAGACCTCTGCCGGGGAATATCTGAACTGGCGCCGATCTGGCAGTCATGATGCCAGGAGTTATAAATTTGGAATCACCATGCGACAGAGAAAATAAAAAGTCTAGAGACAGAAAAGAAGAAAAAAAAGGAGGAAGTGCCTGAAAGAAGTCGACTGAGTTGGTGAGGGGGAATGACGCGGGAGTCATGTGATCAGGTGAGTGGGGAGCGTGACCTGATCACGTGGTCTTTGTTTATGTTTTGCCAAAGAGGAAAGAAGGGAAGGGAAGGAAGGACCCGCCCCTCTCGCACCTGCCGGATCTGCCAGACTTGCATCCTGCAACTTGCACTTCTCCGCCGAAAAGAAACCGCCGGAACTTTTTCTGCTTCAACTTCTTCAACTTCTTCACCTCCTCCACAAGCAGATCAATTCAAGTTCACCTTTCATTATGGTCGGCCCTGCTCGGCCTACCTCTGCGATTCCCGCAAGAAGGTCCAATCTACGACAACCGACTAGACGGGCCGGTTCTGCGGTTCCAGAGCGACATGGCTCGCCCGCAGTGTCAACAAAGCCCACAACAACTACCAGCAATGCCACTACCAATGGTACACGAGGTTCAAAATTGAATCCGGATCAATCAATCAACTCGAACTCGGCAGGAAAAAGAAAAGAGAGAGATTATGAGCGCGAAATTAATGAAGACACAAGCATTCATGTGGTAGTTCGCTGCCGCGGTCGCAATGAGCGTGAAGTCAAGGAGAATAGCGGTGTTGTCCTATCGACCCCCGAAGGTGTTAATGGCAAAACGGTGGAATTGTCAATGGGACCAAATGCGCTATCCAACAAGGCCTATGCCTTCGATAAGGTGTTTTCTCCAGCTGCCGACCAAACAAGAGTATTCGAAGACACAGTACTGCCCATTGTCCATGAGGTATGACACAGCCTACTTTGATCTCCTGCTGCCGCGACTGATACAGTATACTAACCCGATCTATAGATGCTTACTGGATTCAACTGTACCATTTTCGCATATGGACAAACGGGAACAGGAAAAACATATACTATGTCAGGAGACATGACCGACACTCTGGGAATTCTGTCCGATGATGCTGGTATCATTCCTCGAACACTATATTCACTATTTAACAAGCTGGAGGGAACGGAAAGCATGGTCAAATGCTCCTTCATCGAACTATACAACGAGGACCTCCGCGATCTTTTATCGGCAGAAGAGAATACGAAATTGAAGATTTTCGAAAACGAGAAGAAGGGACACGCAGTGACTGTCGTCCAGGGTATGGAGGAAACATACATTGATTCTGCGTCCACTGGTATCAAGCTCCTGCAGCTCGGTAGTCACAAGCGCCAAGTGGCCGCGACCAAGTGCAACGACCTCAGTTCCCGCAGTCACACCATCTTCACAATCACCGCCATGACAAAACGAACAACAGACTCCGGCGAAGACTATATCAGCTCAGGCAAATTAAACTTGGTGGATTTGGCCGGTAGTGAGAACATCGGACGAAGTGGTGCAGAGAATAAGCGAGCAGCCGAGGCTGGCTTGATCAATAAGAGTCTCTTGACATTGGGACGAGTCATTAATGCTCTGGTGGATAAGGGATCACACATTCCCTACCGCGAGTCGAAGTTGACCCGCCTATTGCAAGACTCTCTTGGTGGCCAAACAAAGACATGCATCATTGCGACCGTGTCTCCTTCGCGGAGCAATTTGGAGGAAACAATCTCAACCTTGGACTATGCCTTCCGTGCCAAGAATATCCGCAACAAGCCTCAAATCAACTCCATCGTCTCGAAGAACAAACTTCTTCGCGACATCGGCATCGAAATACAGAGCCTCAAAAGTGAGCTGATCGCAACGCGCCACCGGAATGGTGTCTATATGACGCCGGAGGCGTACGAGGAAATGAGAACTGAGAGCGAATCACGTCGGATCGTCAATGAGGAACAGCGCGCCAAGATTGAGTCCATGGAATCTAGCCTTCGTCACAAAGTGCAAGAGCTGTTTTCCCTGACCAGCAACTTCAACACTTTGAAGCAGGATAATGAAGCGACAATGGGCAAGCTAAGCAACACTCGGGCAAATCTGGAGCAAACTGAAGGAAACCTCAAGGACACTTCCGAGAGACTGGACGAGGAGACCGCAGTGCGCAAGGCCCACGAAGAAACCGAGATTCGGCTCCGCGAAATCGGTGCCGAGATATTGACAACCCTTGACCACACCGTGGCAGATGTTGACGGTCTTCACGCAAAATTGGAACGCAAGAACAATCTGGAAAACGATAACCGTGAAGTCTGGCAAACATCCACTGGCGAAGTCTCTACGGTTACTCAGCAGATTGATACTCGCATGGATGATTTCCAGTCACGCCACTCTGAACTCCTCGACAACTTGTCTACCAGAATCCACCAATTTGTTGACAATGAATTGAAAAATGTTCATTCGACTCGGTCTCAGCTGCAAGAGTTTGGCGCCTCCTTTGATAAGGTTGAGGCTCAAGCAAAGAGCCAAACATCAAGTGCGCATAATGAGATGAATGAAGTCCTCGAGGAGATCAAGGTCCTTCGTGAGGACGTAAAGAACAAGGTTGGCCAGGGTCTCAATGGTCTTTCAGCTGCCGCTGCCAGAATCTCGAAAGAGGTCATTGGCGAATTCGGAGAGTTCCATTCGGAGCTACACTCTTCATACAGCGTGCTTGGCAAGGACCTCAAGGGCATGTTTGAACAGATGACTTCTCATATCGACCAACAAAAATCCGAAATCCACAGACTTCGTCTTGAACTTCAGGAGGCGAACCGCCAATCCGTCGAGGCCAACCGCAAGGCTTCTTCAAATCTCGCGCTAGCTCTAGACGAGGAGCATGTCAACGCGCAAGCTGAACGCGATAACTTGATGTCTCACATTAAGCACCTGCTGGAGGAGTCCAGTCAAAAGCAAACCACGCGTCTCAAGGGCAAGTTCGACACAGTTCGGAATGATCTGTCGGCTTCCGGCGATTCGCTGGAACACGCCACGGCTCAGTATGATCGGAGTGTCGATGAGTGGATTTTCAAGGAAGAGCAGTTTTCAAAGGATGTTACTGCATCTCGCGACGATATTAAAACAAAGATGCAGAACGATTGGGAGGTGAGATCACCGCCCCCTAAACTATACCCGACAGGAACTAACCACAGTAGACATTTGATCAACGGAATGCCTCAATCCAGAGGGTTACGGAGTCAGTGCACCAAGAGACTGTCCGGATTGTGGATGCTCAGATGAGTGACATGGGCACGCAGATGGAAGCTCTCGACGACTTCGTTGCCAAGGCTCGGTCCCAAAATGGCCGTTTCCATGAAGCACAAATGGGTAGCCTCGATGTCATGGCAAACAACGTCCGCGAATCGCGCTCGGCCGTCGATGAGCAACTGAATAGCTTGAACGATAGCGTGCAAACCTTCCAAGAGGACATGAATGTACACACGGGAGACCTTCATCAATCGGCTATTCCTCTCCAGGAGGAGGTCCGACAACCTTTGACCGAGCTGCGGGAGAACGTGATCAACCACCCCATGCAGGAATATTTACCCACCGGTGCTACACCTCAGAAACGTCATTACGACTACCCCTCGGAATTACCGCGCACCGAGTCTCACGATGGTCTTCGCTCTCGTCACCGAACATCCAAACAATTCACCGCACTTCCCTTCGATGGAGATGCGCAGCCAACTCCTATAACCAGCTCTCCTGTATCATCACCAGCCAAACGCTCATATGTCTATAGCGACGCCGCGGAAGAGGTAGGGCATCAACCTCATCCCCCATCCCTCAGCGCATCTTCCAATACTGGCCTTAGGGAAGTCGATTTAAACGTCGCCAAACAACTCGGGCCTGAAGAAGAGGCTCAGACATCCGCCAACCCCGAAACCCCCGCCCAAGTCGCTTCCGGAGATTTGGATGAGACGCCCGAAAAAGACGACTCAGAGCCGCCTCTGAAAAAGCGCCGCTCCAATTCCACCACTACTACAAATCCTGCTGCGGAGAGCAAACTACCTCACAAGATGCTCTCGAAAAGAATGGCCGGTATGATGGAGGGCCGTGAGAACGTGCCCCCATCTGGCATTGCTGGTCGCAGAAACTACAGAAACGGCACGCACTAGAGAAACCTGCAACTCCTGCATTCACTTGATTTTACTTTGTTCTTGTTCTTGTTCATGTGGCATCTTGATACCCTAATCGTTTGGATTGGATTTTTCATGGACCGGCGTTCTGCTTGAGAAAACTGGACTTTTGACTTTTGCCATTGATTTTATGGTAGATAAGATTATTTCATAATAATACATTATTAAATTTTAATATCAACACTGTACGGGGGATGGCCAAATCAAGTAAGACAAAATTGATAAGCCGGAGGATCATTCTCCATTGAATCCCCAACAGCAATTGTAACACAACGGATATTGTTAGAAGCTGGAAGTCCCTGCTGGTAACTTGGTACCAGGTCACATTGCTCAAGTTGATCAGATACTCGTAGCCTTTGATTATTGGCCTGATTGATGTATCCAGTCAATTCTGCTGGTATCGCATCGCATTTGTGTTTTCCGTATGCAGGAGGTGCAACTTCGTATGTCTCGAACCATTCCAAATCCTGTCCATGAACACTTCCATCGTTGTAAATAACAGCAGGCGTCATATAAATTGAAAAGGGGATTTCTTCCTCGATCTGGAAATCGTTAATACATGTTCTTCGCTTCCCATCGGCAGTCTTTGAGAGAGAGAGAGCAAATACTCACTGTTATTGGCGTGTTTGTTTCCGTATTGTGAAACTGCGCTTTTATGACGACGTGATGAGCTATTTTAATAACATTCGTTGAAATAGATTGCGAAGCAGCGCTAAGACTGTCAGGTAATTGAACCGGGAAATTTAAATCCCACTCTGCAGCTGGTGAATCATCACCAATATCATCTGTTGTCGTTGATGTATCGGATGTTTGGTCATTGATTTCATGTTCAGAGTCAAAAATCGTAGTATTTCGAGTTGATGTGATTCTAAGAATACCGTGCATGGCCGATTCAGCTGCAGTTGCGTCGACCTGGAGAGCGTGTTTTTCCGAGACGGAGACAGAGACGTTTTTGAGGCTTAGACCTTTCGTTAAGGGAGAGAAATGGCAGTTTACGGAGAATTTGCTTCCGAAGGGGATGTTTGAGTCGGGGATTGACATGCAGTATTGGATTTCTTGGTTGGATTGTCTTTCGATTGTCTATAGTAGTTTTATATTGTTAGAAAGTCTATTGGATCGTCTTCAACGACTCGGAGTGAGAGGAGGAACTTACCGCGGGAATGAATGATATTTCTGGCTCGGATGATAAATAAGGATATTGGTGGATTCGAATAGGTCGAGATATGATAGAGTCACCTCTGAAACGACGCTCGATTGTTGCTTGGACATGATAACTGTGATACATATGACATTCCCCGGTCACGGTGTCGAGCATTCGTCCGGTTAAAGGGATGTTGAAGGGGAATTCGTAGTTTCCAGCTGGAAGTTGAAAGGAGTTGAGTGTTTTGGAGGTCCCGATTGATTGTTCCGACGAAGATGTTGTGACTTGGCGATCATTTTGAATGAGGTATCCGTCTCGAGGGCTATTATGGCCAATGGTCGTTAGCAAGAACACAGGGAACGAATGAGGTTTGTATCGAATTATGAAGCTCACATTTTCAAAGTCCCGACCAACTTGACTCGGATACCTTTAAAGGAGCTCTTTTGTGGAAGATTCACGTGGAATACCCCACTTACGTAGCTAGGGGTACCCTGTCGGAGAAAAATACATGCTTGATCAAGTCTGGAGATTATAGATCAGCTTGATTAGGTATGCTCTATGATCGGAGGAGTAGGATGAACATACTTGAGATCGTAAGTTTCGTAGCTTTGGCCGAACATTTTGCAATGTGGATCAGTAATTTGGAGCTTAAACTGTCATTTTACGATCTAGTTTCTGTTCAAGATCTCTGATTTATATATCATATCCTTTGATTCGGTGAGTTTCCTAATCGAGGTCGGGATTGACATCAGGGCTGAGAGATTGGAATCGATGATGTCGCGGGTAAATCTCGGGCTTTTCCGGTGGTTTCCTACTTGGCGGCTTGGCCATCCTTTATTTTCGTCTAATTTTTCTTTCTTTTTAAAATAAGTCAAGTAGTAGAGTATGAACTGAGTGGCTCTTCTCAATAGACTGGGAATTCTTCCGAAAAATCCCCATTTCGAGTGACTAGGGAGATGCCTTACGTGCAGATGTATACCGGGAAGATCAGGAATGTCAAGCTTCAGTTCTGCAATGATATCGATGTGTAGTATAAAACTACAATTATTAATTAAGTTGACTTTACCGTAGATATACAGTTCTTTCCGCCTTTCACGAGCTTACCAGCATCATAATTATCAATCCAACACCTATTTGTATCCACAAGATGTTCAATCTGCTGGCCGACCTTCCCTTCTGGGCCAACTTCTCCTTTAGGCAAGTCGCCGTCAAAGCGGTGACTTTCCTCTTCGCCACATCTCCGCCGCAACCAGCTGAAGTGGGCTGTTGGATTATTCCATCGTACAACATCAGATCGGATCTGAGTCACAAATAATGCAATGGAATTGACATTTCTAGTCGGACGAGATGGTCAAAATGTAAAAAGACCTCGTCGTGCATGTACACCGTGCCGTCAGAGAAAGGTAGGTATGAACCGGAGCGGGAAGATCCCAATCATTCAGTCATAAAGAAGATCTTGCTAATATCTTGAGATAGAAACGTTGTTTTCATGGGAGTTTGTCTGGATCTGATCATAAAATATGCAATGAGACCAGAGAGAACTCCACCGCTCTGTTTGATACAGATGTTCTGCAAAATAACACCCCGGCGTCGGAGCATCCAACAGGCCCCAGTTCGCCGGCATCCCGAGAGGTTGATGAATCACAACCTGCAAATGTCACCGGCATCCCGACTTCTCTGGATGACCGTATAAGGCGGGAACTAGATATTCCCCGCTTTCTGTGTGATACCAACCCCTTGGTGGCGATGCGGAACGATTCGCAACGGAGGCTAATCAAAGGCCAGTCACGCAAGGGGGAGGGGGAACTAGGGGCCTGGTCCTATGAAGTGGGGATTGCATCGAAACAGAACGATGCGCAAAGCTTAACAGTACCTGAGAGGAATGGGCACTCGGGACTCTTGCCTCCGAAAGAAAGTCAGGTCGCTTTGATGAATATCTTCTTTTCCCGTATACATCCACTGTTGCCTTTGGTAGATGAGAATGACACCCGCAGTCAATTTGAAGAGAATGCATTGTCTCTCGCACTGCTTCAATCTATCTGCTTGGTTGCAGCAAAAGATCAAAGTGCGGCACCTTTTCTGTTTCTTGGATCGGATCCAACGTTATTACCCATTGAAAAATTCGGACAACGACTTCACGAAGATATTCCAAAGAATATGCCAAACAAAAGAGATGGTAATAGGGTACTAATCATACGAATCCTTACTCTTTTATCACTTCACGAATGGGGACCCAATGGATCCGAGGATGGCTCTCTTAGCCTAGCACAGGCTGTTCATCATGCCCAGTCCATCGGCTTACATCTACGAGGTCCTGCTCCTGTTAGCGAATCTTCGTTGAAGGCAAAATCTCTTTTCTGGTGCATGTGGAGTCTTGATAAATGGAACTCCGTTGTGGATGGGAGGCCAGTCTTGATTCACGATTATGATCATGGTCAGAATGTGACTGAGGTTCTCCCTTTATTCAAACCACCGTTCCGTATATGGCTTCTCATTGCAGACCAACTGGCTCGGGTTATCAGTACTTATAGGCCCAGACTGGAAGGGGCTCGAGATCAGTTTGCTGATCTCTTTACATTTGAGGAATTTGTCGAAATTTCCGAAGCGTGGGATACAGAACCACAGCTGCTCGGTAAGTACTCACCCGAAACCTCTTGCTGAAACAACTGACTTATACCCATCCAACAGATTCTCTTGAGCTTTATCATCATGCCACAATTCTCCTTGGTACATATTCGACGGAACTCCAGGAACGCCAGCCTTCAAGAGCTTCTAAAATCCATCAGAGCCAGGCGATTCTAGCTTTGGCGGCGATCTGCCGGAGAAAGGATATCAGGGATCTTACGCCGATATCAGTATCGGCTTACTCGCTCTCTCTGGCATTCTCGGTCACATATCGACAACTGCAAAGGGCAAAACTCCCCAGCCATAGGTTGTTGGCCCGAGAAAACCTTTTGACCTTTCACCAAAGTCTCAAGTTACTCTGTTGCACTTGGTGGTTGGCAGCCGTCATGGTGCGACTGGGCAAACATGCATTGGAAAGCAGCCAACGACCAACAGATCAGGACCAACCTGTACCACAAACTCACCCAGATCAAATAGAAGAGGTTCAAAGAGCTCGGCCTGCAGTTATTCAAAATTCGAATCTTCCTAATTTGAACTATACACCACAAACCGACTCCACTTACCTTGATAGCATCAACACACCTCAGGGTAACCTGAATGCACCAGAAGACACCTTGTCAAAAGCACCATTTTCATCGGACTTAGACCAATTATTTGGAAATCAGGATTTATCATCTCTGGGAGAAGGTTCTTTTGAAACCTTTTTTGAGAATTTCCTAGATTTCAATTTCCCTACTTGTCTGGGTGAGCAATCGCTTGGAGGCTACGACGCATTTCTTTAATCTGTGAACATGAACATTCTATTGAAGAGCAGCCTTTTCCGGCTACTTATTATGACTGAGATGAGAATTTATTTATTTCCTTTTTTTTCTGTACTCTTTGAGATAGTTCGATGTAATGAAGAAATACGCAGTAGCAAATCAAGATACTCCAAACAATGGTATTCCCAAGCCAAATATAAAACACCAAACTCCGTGCTCTGAAAATGCGTCCGATCCATTATCATAAACATTTAAACAATGACAAAACTGCGAAGTAGATCCGGCTGATCAAGCAAACTGGATGCAGATAGCAATTCTTTTAGCTCGGTGGTCCAAAGACCTCCGGCTGCGCTTCATTTTGGCCTTGTTGTTCAGCGATACTATCGGTATGACCGGGATCTGCATCTTCTGTACTTTTCTCTCCCATCTTAGACAAATCGATTGCAGCTTGTAACTCATTCATTTGTTTCTCGAACCTTCCCATCAAGACTTCAAGTCCGTCATCCTTGTTGCGTGGCTCATTTGGGAAGCCGTTCGTCCCGCATATATGTAGCATCCTCCCATGAGACGGCCCGTCGTTAGGATCTTGCCCATCGAATGTTGGTGCTGGAACAAGATCCGCGTTGAGGATCTGCCAGGTCGGAGAGAAACTCTTGACGGATGTTACACGATACTGTTCTTGTGGAACGGCGGATGCGGCGTGGTGGGGCCCGGCGGTTTGGTTTGCTGCTGACGGGGAGATTGGACTGGTCACAGTTCCTGGTCCAGCAGGAGAGGTACTCATGTTCTTGAGGTCGGATGTTATTTGATCGGTGGGTGTTGGTAGTCTTTCAACGTCCAATAGGAGGTAGTGTGTTCGTACACCTGGGATTGTTGGTGGTAGAATGGATTTATCTTCTTCGTCTGGTTCTTGGTCTGCCGAGGCTTCGGGATCATCGTCATATTCCTTTTCCTTTTTCTCCGGTGGAATGGTGATACCCTGAGCTTCGAGACTGCGGTATGCGGCTTCTTTGATAATATCTGTGTCGTCATCGGAGAATATATAGTGGACTGTTGGATGGTGGACAGCCGAGCTATGAGCATCTTCGATGATTGTGAAGAAGGGATGAAATGGTGGGTCGGCGGTTTTTTGATTTCCTTCTTCACTTTTCGTCCTATGTACTAAATAGTCTTGTCCATCTCCGGCTCCATCATAACTCGGAGAGATTGTGGGCTGGTGCTCTGCTTGGACAGATGGCGCTGACTCTTTGCCGGAACCATAGCTTGGAAGAGAGTTGAGGTTTGGTCGAGTTGTAAGTGGATTCGTATGAGAAGCCCCCGAGATATCCCGCGATGGCGACACCGCATCAGATGGATTCAAGTTGTCTGCCATCTCCACAACTTCGTCGATCGCAGAGAAGCTGAGCGTTTCGTTTCTTCTGATCTTCGGCTTCTCCTCACGGAGCTCTTATCTCTTATCGCCACGTGAGCCCCACTCTGCATGGTAATATCACGTGATAAGGAATGCCCCCATTGACGATTTCTTTTTTCTTTTTTATTTCATTTTATTTTTCTAATTGAAATGCTCGGAGTCCAAAATACTACTAAGAAGCTCTAGGGGAAATATTTTACACCAGTGAAATGGGCTACTGTGGCTGAGTGTGTTTGGAACGTGTTTGATTTGACATCGCAGATGGAACCTTCCATCTACTGGAGAAGGAGTGCTACAATCATAGCTGGTCTTGGGCCTCGACTTACCCGAACCTGAGGCCGTGCTAGATGATCTACTAAAAGAAAAATCTAGTGTATTGGCCTTCTTCTAGTAGATCATCGAGTACAGCCTCAGGTTCACGTAAGTCGAGAACTAGGAAGTTCTGCACACGGGTGAATATGATTGATTATAGTAGTCTACTACTAGTAGACTACTATAATATGAAGTAGTACTTCATTTATCAGTGCATGGGAAATTAATCATGTACTACTACCCAATAGGTATATTGGTAGTACACAACGAGTTCCCGTGCACTGAAGAATAATGTCAGTTTTCAATATTTCTTCCTGGAAAATCCGGAAGACTTATACCTCGAGGAACAAAGAAACTTTCTTTGTTAAACAAAACTTGCTGCCTAACAAAAGTGGCTGTCCAAGTACGGAGTAGTATACTAACGTTACTACTGCCTTTCGTGGAAAATGCCCGCCCTCGTGTGCCGACGACCAATGTCTGATCTCCATGACCTGGGAAGCGGGGCTCGAGTCATGAAAGAGGAAGGGTCTGGTGGAATGCTCTTTGAATGGTCAGCTAGCCTCAGCCTCGAATACGTCATTCGTAGCAAACAAAGCCCAGGTGAAAGAACCAGCGGTCTGTTCATGCATCGTGCAGTGATAGCGTTTCACAGCAATCTCCACACTGAACCGGGGCTCTCTTTTCTTGACGTGGCAATAGGTACTTGGACGTGTGATCTGTTTTGAGCCCCATTCTCTTCAAAGAATTGCCTCCACCCAGTCAACCTCGCTGAAGGATTCATTGTGGCACTGCTTTCCCTGGTGCGAAGGATCAGTCCTGCAGACCGTAATTGTGGCCCTCGGTCTGACTCTCGACATGATGTCTCCCCCCCTCCCATTGCTTGGAGATTTCAGCCGGAGTACATAAGGCCGCTCCATGCTATGGAAAGGCACGCGGCTGTACAGCAAATCTTTGCTGGCAGTTAATACGCCCATTGTAGCTTGATTGGCCAAGAACTCTGGCAATCGCGGCAAGATGTGACTTCATTTTCAGATAATCTTCAACCTTGCACCCACGTTTTTACAGGCGAGAAAGAAATAAGCTCAGATATGTTTACTATGATATAGATACCTGAAAAAGTCAAATTTCATTGTCTCCCCTTTTCAAAAGTTCGGGGCCGCGTGTTCCATACACCTAAAATTTGAGGCCAAAGTAACAACACCTGCCTGAATTAGATTCTCAAACATAAAAAGTAGTACTGTTGGACAATTAGAATGTCGGCGCTTTGATCCCCTCGGAAACTTATGGCTAGATATCATTAGTGCAGAATGATGCGTTCCGAAAGTATTGGGCAGGCAAAGCCTTCAGGATATCGCGGCGCGATCTTTATTCAAGTTGGATTCTATTACACGGATTTTATGTAGACTACTGGAAGCATAGGATACCCAACCGCTTGTATGTCTCTGCATATCTCACACTTGTCAGACTGAAGTCTTAGAAGGGTATCTAAGGACTAATTGGGGAAACGTTGGTGCTGATCACCTTCTTCATCCAGTCAGACTCTGAGTATATCGCGTGGGACGGGGACGACGCAAATCGAAAAGGTAAGAGGAAGGGGGTGTATTCTGCATCGAAATTGGCACAGGATCGTGCCGCAGGTCCTAGAGAAGGATTAACGGCCAGACAGTGCTAGTAAAAAGGAGGGGGGAGAGGTAGACGAAGTTAGGCGTGGCGAAGTTTAACCCAGAGCCCTGCAGCTGTGAAGTGAGTGCCGACGGGGTCGGGACAGCGTACCTTTCACTCCTCATCACCATTCACCCCAAATTCCATCTATTTTCAATAGTAACATTTGCGACACTTTATTCATTCAACTCAAGTCATTATCGCAACCATGAACATGCACAGATTCGGTCAGTTAGCTCAAGGATCCGGTCGTCGTGACCAGCTACTCACCGTAGCAGGGGCTGTGAGGGCTGCTCCTCGGCTCCAAGCTCCAAGCTCATCAAGCTTGCAACCTGGTGTCCGTCAGACTCATGAAGTCATGACTGACGAACGCCTTCTCACTCTCATGCAACGTTCACCTGATGGGTTTCTGGCTGATGAGTTTCCATGGCCGGGCTCGTCGCCGGTCTCGGCCAGCAATGGCTACCACCCATCACCGGGGGGGACAAGCCATTTCGTCGGGAACGGCTATTCAGTGCAGGCGGAGATGCAATTTGGGAATGCTGAATTTGATTTCAACGGTGTGGCTATGGGCGCGGTCGGAGGTGGTTATCGTGGGCTCGTTCCGCCGCCTCTCCCAACGCCAGAGCGCTATCCAAGGCAAGTTGGTGTCGACAATCTGACTATGAGTAAAATGCTAACATTGTATGAGCTTCAGTCCTTACTCGGAAGGGAGTCATGTGGCTGATAAGTGCCATCGATGTGGTTGGGAGGATTGCACTTACAATCACTGCTTCTCCGACACAAAGCATCTATGGAAGCACATCCAGAAGAACCATGTTGTCGGAGGCCTGTTTGAATGCAACTGGCACGACTGCAACTACGATGTACCCTTTGCTACCAAGCACACGTTATGGCGGCACATTCAGAACAAGCATGTCGCCCCTGGGCGTCATGAGTGCGAGGTCTGTGGGAAGACATTCAATCGCAAGGACAAGCTGCGCGATCACGCTCGCTCTGTCCACGTCGGCGAACATTGTCTTTAGCCCATACTCCGCGCGAAAGAGATCGCTGGCATGCCCTCTCATGGCATCTAGAACGGGTCATTTTGGTACCATGTTATTTTTGGAGAGATCAGGTTCCGTTATCTTGTGTTTTGTTTTTGAGTACCCCACCAGTCTGTCTTTATTTTCGCGCGCGAGATCCTATTTCTATCGCAATAAACCCATTTTGCCTTTCAGAGAGCGCTCCACTTCATAAGCTCACATTACATCAATGTGAGCTCGCCGAGATCATAGAGTGTGGTAGTGGTATGATGGACATGTAGGAAATGATGCCTTGGAAAGAATCTTGTAAGCACTGGAGTTTCGTTTTGAGAGGACGGCAACCATAATCACTCTATGAAGGTATAGTTTTCTTTTTGACAAGAGTAATCCTCTTGTATATGAATGAATAAAAATGCCTTTCTATCTCCCTGCAGTCTTGGGCTCCTACCTCCTAGGTAGGAGGTACACGCCATGTCGAACACACGAGATCCCTTTCTCGAGAGCAAGAAGTTCTTGGAAGATGAAGACGAGTTGTCTTTTCAGACCATATGTAGAGGGTCGACCATAATACTGCACTTCTTGTGCAGTCGGAGGTCGCATATGTGATGCTAAATATTGATATCAAATATGAAGCTTGGATCAGAGTTCTGGTATCAAAATATTCACCAGAAAATATGGAGTTTATTCGACGAGACTATAAAGAGCCCAGATAAATTTTGGCCGTATGAAGAAGCGAAGTTCTCAATAGACAAGCAAATTGAATGAAATTTGCTCATGGAATGCCACATGATCTCAATAATAGTCAAATTTGTAGTCAGAACGTGATAAATTGTGACTCCTTGAAAAGCAGAGCAGCCATTCCACTGCGTCGCTTCACGAAGAGTTAGGATATCATTGATTTTATTGAGGTTTAGAAGTTTTACACAAAGAAAGATGAGAAGTTGCGAGGTATAATGGCCATCCTACTCCAATTTCAGCTTCCGGGGCAACAGTCGCTTGCCGAGGACGCGCAGGCTAAACGAGACGTGGCTGCTCCGAGCGCCTCTTTTGATTGGATATTAATTACAAGGATGCGATTGCGCAATACGCTAACAGGGCTTCATTTCCAAAAGCCCCTTGACAATAGTACGTGCAGCTATCTAACTGTATGGTAAGGCTGCGTACATGTATTACAGACTCCTTCGTTGATATCATGAAAAGGAAGAACTACTCTACATAGTAAAGGACTATATGACATTTCCAACTTTCTGCGAATAACAAATTAGTTCAGAGCTCTCCAATCATTTATGGGGATAAATTAAAGGTTCTTATATTCATATTTAGTCTCAAAAACTGCTTTGGATGAGGCGCTGGGGCCGAGACAGTAATACATACCGCCACACTTTACCAAGCGTGGTTAGATGGGGGGTTCGCCTATCTGTCGGGGCGGTTCATCTGCATAAAGAAAGCGCCCCGTAAGCCAACCGTGCGCTGAGATAATGTAAAGAGCGTCAAACGATTGGCACAAAGGGTTTTCTGCCTTGCTTGAGCTTCGTAGATCGCTCGCGGGGAACTGTGGATTGCTGCAGGTGATAGAAAAGCAATGTGTGTGATCAAAATCCGCCACGGGGTACGGAGGACAGAGTACTGCCACAGGATAGGAGTTTGTTCGCTAGAAATCTTGGAGAAAAAAGTGAAATGTAGATAGGTAGGTATTAGCATATGCATTTTTCTTTTTTTTATAAAGAGGAGTGGACTGTGACCTCGCGTTTGTCTGTAGTTTGTGAAGTTAGACAAACAGCGAGCCCGGCATTTCAGCCTTTTTTCCAACGACCTGCAGTCGACACGTCGCTATTCTCAGACAGCAGGAGGGCTCAATTTTGGGGCAATCTTTGAGATCACAGTGGTTCAAACGCCTTGTAGAGGACCCAGGTCGATCACTTGAGCAATGATCTAATGAGAATTCTTTCTTTTCAGGTCAAAGGACTCCAAAACCAGGCTCTACGCAACTTTTGCCCGAAAATTGGGGTAAATTGCTTTCAGACTTTGGCCCTGGGGTAATTGGAGATGAGGCTCATTGAAAACACAAAGCTGTCACCAATATAGTCTCCTTCAAACTATTCACAAAAATGCAATTACCAAATGGCTGTCACATTGCTGGAAGATCGATGATAAACCACGGGTATTTCAGCGTATGAAACAAAACGACAGGGCAACGAAGTAACTGATGATCTAAATCTCCCATCGAAGATTTTCTGTCTGGGGAAAATGATGGTATTTGCAGAGGCAGGAAAGCCCTCAAAATGATCACTCAGACCCTCGCCCGCAGTATTATTGGACTTTATGAAGCATATATCTCATATCAACTCACTTTTGGAAAGAAATTATCACAAAATAAAGAGAAGAGTATTGGAGGGTTTGCATCTGGCTTGAAAGGTCTGGATTTGGCTCAATCAGGCTCCGCTGATCATCGAGATCCTTTCTGGCCATAATGAATCCTTATGAAGACAATATAATCATTATATGATGATCATATGTCTATTAATCCAATATTATGTAGTACATCGGACTACAATTAGCTTCAGAGTTAGTAGCTTCCAAGCTACTAGGTTATTGTTGAACCAATGTGCAAGCTCGGGGTATTTACAGAGTGGGTCCAGATTGAGAGATCCACCAGAATGGCGTCAGATTGGTTGTTTATGATAAATCATTATCATTCAGAATGCTCCGCGCTTTGATGAGGATAAGAATAAATATACGAAGGGCTCTTAACTCAAGAGCTCGACGTTGATGCTGCAAAAAGGGCATCGAAAGTATAAACAAAAATTGGGTATCCTGGCACCGATAAACTCCGCCGAATAACGAACACATGCATGAATGAATGATTAAACTGGATCTCCCTCTTCTGATTCCTCAGTTTGTTTCCATTCGAATTCTATAATTGTTTTAGTTTTAGTATAGTGTTTCAATTCCAGGCTGAGAGGTATTTTGAACATACTTTGACGACACATTGGACATAATCCCTTCGATGACTCTTGCTGAATCCAGGTTAAAAGGCAGTGCTAGCGAAGAAAAAAAACATCCGTTAGTCCCACTGTTAGTTCCACCAGCGGGGAGATCTCACCATATGGAACGAATGGCCGCATTTTCCGAGAACTGTGGATGATTAGAATTGGCCCTTGTGAATGGAAGATATTGACATACGTAGGGAACAGTCGTCTCCGGGAAATTTGCAGGTGGGACATGTGCCGTCGAATTGGACGCGACAGATTCCGCAGACTTCGTCTTCGGGGATATCCCAGTGCCAAGTGGCGATGGCATTCCACTCTTTCAGAGTGACCTTCATGTAGTGCAGTGTAGAGTAGAGAGAAGTAGAGAGAGTAGAGTAGAGAGTAGATGTAAACAGAAAAGTATGGGATATTTGTTGATGGTCAATTGGAGTGAGATATCTCTTATCATCACATGACTGTCTTCTCCGCAGTTTCTCCACTTTTGGACTTTCCAGCAGTTCTTCCCCTCTTCCACTTCCAAGCTGCAAGTCGCAAGCCTGCAAATTCATCTCAGCTGTCGAGAATCATTTAATCTGCTGATCCCCGGCGATACCATGGCTTCCATGGTTTTTCGTTCTCAGCCCCGCCCCCTCTCTGCCCTCCGTTCTCTTCGTCCCTCCATGTCTGCCCCCGTATCCGCCTTTGCGGGTCGCCAGTCTCACCGCAATGCTTCCTTCTCCTCATACCTGGTGACTCCGACACAACTGAACGAAGCATTGAAGAAGAACCCCACGACTAAGATCTCTACCTCACCCAGAGTCATCCCGCTTTGCGCAGCATGGTTCATGCCAAATGACCCCGAAGGTCGAACTGGAGTTCACTCCTTCCGCAAGTCTCGCATCCCGCAAGCGCGATTCTTCGATCTCGATGCTGTTAAAGATAAGGACTCTCCATATCCTCATATGCTTCCGACTTGTGAGACATTTGCTGAGGCTATGAGTGATTTGGGAATTCGCCGTGATGATGAGATTGTGGTGTACGACACTGCTGAGCTGGGCATTTTCTCTGCCCCCCGTGTGGGCTGGACCTTGCGGGTATTTGGTCACCCTAATGTGCATATCTTGAATAACTATCGTCTCTGGACACAACAAGGGCTTCCGACGGAGAGTGGCGAGCCTGGCCCCGTTGAGAAAAGCAAGTACTCGGTTCCGACTTACGATTCGAAGCTGGTGATTTCCTTCCGCGAGATGAAAGAGCTGGCGATGGACTATGGCAAGGAGGGTGCAGAGGAGGTGGAAATCCTTGACGCGCGCTCATATGGACGTTGGGCGGGAACTGATCCAGAACCGCGACCGGGTCTCTCTTCGGGCCATGTACCTGGCTCGCGCAGTCTCGCATTCCAGCAGCTACTCGACCCTGAGACAAAGACTTATCTGCCCGCTGAGGACCTCCGGAAGGTCTTTGAAGATAATCAGGTTGATCCCAACCGTACCATCATCAGTTCTTGTGGCACTGGTGTCACGGCGTCAATTATTGAAACTGCGTTGGGTGAGGCCGAGTATGGAGATGCGAACCTGCGTCGGGTGTATGACGGCAGCTGGACGTGAGTATTCTACATGGTGATATCTGACAACTGATCAATAACTAATTTTTTTTTTCTTTATTAGTGAATGGGCGCAACGAGTCAAGGAGTCGGATGGTCTCATCAAGAAGGTGAAGGCGTAAGGAAGGTTGTATACTACTGGGCGGCGCAGTGCTAGAAGACTGCATAGATCCTCGCATTGATACTCTACTCACTTTGATACTCATACCCACTCACCACTCAGTTTGTAGCGAATATCCATTTCATTTTCATGTTTGATCAGTCATTACCTTTTTGTCCCACTCTACTCATATTCTCTTTGTGATTTCAGAAATATTGAGTCTTTATGCTTCAGCAGTCTGTTCTGCTCCGCAGTTGGCAAGGCACTTGTAGAGATATTCAATTGATCTTTTGATAAGTATTTACTTATTGCATGGTCACTATTTTCCTTCTATTCATTCCATTTATTTATTTATTTATTCTTCTATCTATCCATTCATTCATTCATCACTGTCTTCTACTATTCTGCTCTGCTTAGTCAGCCATACAATGTCGTCTTCTTTGCAACTTGCAACTCTTCAACTTTCCAAGTTTCCCCTCGACCTTTACTGTCGCCCCTTGAAGATGCTGCAGATGCAGATAACAATTTGTATAGCTTCTTCCAGTGAGTTTTCCTCTTCCACCTTGCGCATCCATCTTCAACTTCACCATTTATCACCAACACCCAACCCGCCCGCCTTGCCCCCACATTCCCACTGACTGCCTGGACTGCCTGGACCGGCACACTCCAACCTCCAACCTCCAACCTCTGCTGACTCCCTCCTTCACCCAGTTGTTGCGCCTGTCAACAACTTCACCCCCTCAGTATAGGGCATCCTTGCCCTCTACTTTGACCTTTCTCTCACACTCGCTCATCCCCGCCATGTCGACTGGACGCAAGGTGTTTCACTGCGCCGTGGATGAAACGGCTTTGACCACCAACATCAGCGAGATCAAGAAATGGACCACCAACGGAGCCATCGATCTTATTGTCCCTCTTTACAGTAAGTCATTTCATCTTCATTGATATCTCCATTTCTCCTTTGAGGGGGAGGCCGCGCTCGCCTCAACCGCCTGGGACCTTGCTGACTGAATCTCTTCTCCACCAGCCCTCGAGCGGCTTCATGCCTTGAAGCGGGCGGGATCGCAAATCGCCATCAATGCCCGTGAGGCTGTTCGCTTCCTCGACCGAGTTACCTCCGGTAAAGATCAAATCACCGCCGATCGCGTTACTCTACAAGGACCGAATGAACAATACGACAGTTGGGACGATGCGGAACAGTTCTTTCTCCCCGAATTCGAAGAAGAGCCTGAGCCGATAGACGCAGTCGACCAATCTCTCTCTGCGCCAGACTTTCAACAAAGCAATGGTACCCCGGGCCCTGCCGACCTGTCGCAGATGCTACTCAGTAAATTGAATTTTAAGAGAGAGACCGAGGCCGCATCGATCGAATCCGCCGGTTCACCTAGCGGACCGGGCTCGCGCACATCCTCCCGCAGTTCGCGCACCAGTCCAGAGTGCGCACAGCATGAGAATGGAACCGCCAAGTTGGACAAACCCAAGTCGGGACATCAGCGAACGGCATCAGGTTCCACCATCCCGGTTGCTCCGCCCACGCTCCGACCGTTGCTGAGCGCGCTTCTGTGGCGACTACATGGTGGACCGGATGCTAAGAATTCGGCCAAGGGATGTATTTTGGTAACCAACGATCGTGCGACACAGGTATGGGCACAGAAATTTGGAATCGGAGTCAAGAATATCGTCCAGCTACGCACGGCGATTCAATACGAAGAGCGCGAATTCAAAAATCGCTGCAAATACGTTGAAAAGACTCAGACTCAGCCGCAATCTGCTACCGAACCTAAGACTCTACTTTCTTACGAGGAGGATAGTGATGAAGATGAGTTGGTCTTTGTTCCTCGTGGTGGTGGAAGTCGTGGGAAGGGTGGTCCTTCTCGTGGAGCCAAAGTTGCTGGTTCTTCTCGCAAATCCGCACCGAAGACTAAAACTGCGCCCGCTCCCGCGCCCGCGCCCACAACGACTGAAGCCCCGATCGAAGTCCCAACGCAACCAATCGATCCCAACTCATTCAGTCGGTCGCTCGGTCCCAACAAGACCTCGACCGCTGATTCCAGTGTTCAGCAAGGAGCTCCTCGAAATGTTCCCTCGGGGAGTTCCCGTCGACCCCCTAATGGTCGCCGTGGGGGTTCTGGTCGGGGTGCTGCGCGAGGCAATGGACGAGGCCGGGGTAAGTTGTGGGTTCCTTGAAGAGTTGGGCGGGTCTGTCGATCCCCTTTTCCTATTTCTTTCTTTTCCGCTTGGATGATTATGATTTCTCGTCAAGGCGTTTCGACAGACCAAGTTCTTCTTTTTGTACAACCATTGCATTGCCTCTCTGCACCGGAACGGAACGAGTTCGTCATTCGGCTTCTTTCCCTAAATTCCAGGACATCCATTGTGAAGGGGAGAGGATATCGCTTTTTTTGACATCATGTCATGTCTTTCATGTCTGTCATGTCACGTCTGCGTTTCTCTCTCTCCCCTCCAATTACCCCCCTCCTTCATCCCCCCTCCCTCCATGGCATATGGCATATCGCATTTGGCATTTGGCATTTGGCATTGGCACGAAGCTCTTCCTCCAGGCCCCCCACATGATCGGTCGTGATGACCCGAACTGCATGAGTTTGAGTCAGCAGATTTGGCAGCGATGACTGGAGGTGTACGGAGTACCTGGGCGCTTCTTCTGCTGCCGTTGGATTCGGGCTTTCCTTGGGAGTTCGGTATTGGTCCAGCCCCAGGACCGGCTCAGATAGTGGATCTATTGAATCTACATGAATTTACCTCTCTTGATATAATCAGCTGTCCCGTGTAGTCGTAAAAACAATAACCCCCCTTGGATATCTTTTGGATGATTGCATGACTGACCGGGTTGACCTGGTCAGCTGACAGTCGCCTCACTTGACTTACACTTCGCCCTTCACCTTCCACCTTTACTTCTACCTTTGCTGATTTAACTACTCCCTCAACTTGACCACTGATATCCTCACTATTACACTTCCAACCTTCTACCTACAGTCATAATGGCCAGCATCGACGAAACCCCGCTCAGCGCATACACCCACGAACGCCGCAACTCGCTGGAGAAGCACCTCCAGACTCGCCCGGGTATGCAGGACCTCAAGGACCGCCATATCCTACTTGACACGAACATCGCTCCGTACGCATATCGAGGTCTATTTCTTTACTAATTTCCGATCCTGACAATTCGGCAGATCCCTTCAAGCTGCCCGCCAGGACCTCGATCGCCAGCGTGCACAGGACAACCTGAAGAAGAATCTGGAGAAGCGACCAGAGCGCGAGGAACTGATCGAGCGTATGCTGTCTCTTTCTTTCAGCCCGAGTTCAAGTTTAAGCTTAATCTTAAGCTATCATTTCAATCTTTTCGATCTTTTCCCCCTCGCTGCTGCCCATCTCATCTATGTTTCTACCAATTCTAACAATTTAAAGGTAACATCCTCCCCGCCACCAACGCCGCCCCAGCCCTCCAAGCACAAGCCCGAGAACTCGAAAAGCACATGCTGGCCGATAATCTCGAACATAAGATTCAGAATCGACCTCAGCCTGAAGATCTTATTGAGCAGGGTATTCTTGAGGAAGATGAGGATCCACGATCACCGACTTCGTGATGAGCTGAACTGGCAGTGCAGCTTGACCTACAATAGTTAACTTACCCCGCAGCCACTTTGTTTGTCCGCCATTCCTTTTTTTATTCTTTTATCTTTTCCCTCGTTGTGCGTGTTGATTGGAAATCGACTACTCTATCGATTCTGAATGATTCAATCACTCTTTCCTTCAGTTGTTAAATGCAGTCCAGTCTTTACTACTTAAGTATTGCTGGCTGCTGCTGCCGCTGCTATTCTTTATTTGGTTCCCCGCGCTGGTGGTGATGTCACCGTGACGCTTGTCTATAGTTTCTCCGCAGTCAATACACACGATTCTTTATTTTTGGTTCTTTTTTTCTGAAATTATTCTATTTGTTCTTTTGGATATCCGATTCTCCAATTTCCAAGGATATTTGTGGTGGATGCTGGGTGGAACTGGAGTGTCTCGTAGTTCCCCGCATTTCCGTTTAAGCTTAAGCTTGGCTTGTCTTTTGGCAGTCTCGGGTACTCGACAATTTGTGGATCGATTTTGTATTTTTTGTCCAATTACGAATAAAAAAAGGACTAATATTCTTTCTCTTTCTTTAATTGACAAAACTGAATCATGAAGATTACTGATGTTTGTGTATCCATTGGAATCATGCAGGATGACATGTGACCTGGAGAGCAAACAATCAAGACATCTTCCTCTTTTCCCACTCTTCCCTTTTTCTTTCCTGTTGGCAATTAACCATGAAAGCACAAACAGGTTATCCTGTTTAGCTGATCATCAAACGGTCCAATGCTGGAACCATGCCATGATTGCATAAGAAAGGGGGACCGCAGGGAAGCATAAAGAATTTTTGTTCGGGCATTTGGACACAAAAGGTAACGAAATCATAGACCTTTCAAAAGTAAACACCTGACTGAGTATTTAGGAGTCTCATTCTCTTCCAGACCCGTCATCAACCTTTCTACCTCAAGAAAAGAAGGATCTTCTACGAGTTATGATTGATATCTCATCTGTTGCAAGCACCTGGAGGGTGCCTCAATACGGAGACTTCAAGCCTACTTGATACCCATTGAGCCTCTTCGTTACAGGCTTCTTCTCGATAAGAATGTTGCTTGTGATTGGAAATTAATTGTGGAAAGGATTTTCTACCACAGTTATCAACAAGGATCGATATTTCCAGTCAGGACACTGCGATCCCCGGATAAAGCGGCAGGCCCGACTGCAAGAACACGACATCGAAGTTGTGCATGCACCGCAGAGCCCCCGAGACTGAATCTTGAGAGCCGCTTTGGCTAGTGTCATCTTGTGAAGGGGGTGGAGTATTCTCGAGAAGGGATGCATTCTTTTGAATGTGGAGAGCAGCACCCATACAACAGGATTAGAAATGGAAATTGAAAAGGCAAGCTGAACGGTCTAGGCTTGGGAAATCCGACGAGGAGCTAACATTTTCCAACATAGTGCATTTGGAATTGTCGTGCTGAAATGGTTATTCTACCTCCTGATTCTGGTCTGGAATCCAGATCCCAGGAACTTCTTTGAAGAAATATGATTCGGTCTTTGAGGTCATCGATCATTGGCAATGAGGTTTAGTAACTGAACACATATGATGACAACAACTCTTCATGATGACTACCCACCGCAACACCGAGTTGCAGAGATGGATGCATGAACCCTTTCATAATACATCGGCGTGCAAATACCCTACCAGCTCAAAGAAAATGTCCTTTTGAACCCACCCAACTTGAAGAAGGTCTCGAAAAAGGCTGCTCACTTGCAACAAAAATATATTTGGTCTAAGACCAATGCATATCACTTCAATTCAGATTCAAGGCCGATCACTGCCATTGTTAGGGACCCATGATACCACTTATTGTCAAAAATCATAGTCAAATTTGTAACTTTGCAATGGTTTATCTTTCAGGCCGCCCATGAACAGATTACTTTCTCCCCGCAGAGACTGCAAGTTTGAAAACACTCTTGCCGCTTGTGCATTGTTGGCACTCTTTTCCCTTGTGTATCGCTTCCCACACCGATCAAATCTCTCATACACAACCTTTTGCGACCTGTCCAACTCTTGGACAGAAGGTGAGGTGGAGTGTACCCAAGGGAGAGGAATGCAAATACTGCACAAGCGGGCAAAATGCTTTCGTACTTGCAAAAGCAGTGGGAGGTAGCTGGCTGCTTCATGATATTCATGAAAATGCACCTTAGACTTTCAGGTCAGAAGTGACTTGGACCTGGAAAACAAGAGGTTTTGCTGTTTGTTCCCCCACTTCTCGTTAGCATTTATGATGTCAGAAAGAATGGTGCTCTACTGTGTTTCTGTTCCTTGCCCAAAAATTAATGACTTAAAGTCCAATTTATCTCCTAGATGCAGAGAGACCGGGGCTCAAATGAACGTTTGCCGTGCTCGAACCCCATTTATCAATACTCCCTCCCCTACCTCACGATATTTCACGCTTGCTGTAAGGAATAATCCAGTTGGCGGTCTTGTCTTCCTTCGCAGAAGGTAAAGTGCTGTCTTTGACGTCTCGGTAGACCTGGGGCAATACGTATACATGGCCTACAAACAAATCTCACCTTCACTCCTGGAATATCAAGACCGGGAAGCCCGAGACTCCAATTGGGCAGCCAATCTCTCCTTCCTTCCCAGATTTCAGCTATTTCTCCCAATGCTACTTCGTTGAAGTCATCCTTTGTCTACTCACGTTAAAGTGAAGATCACGACGAGACCGGATTCGAAGACCATCAGGAGACCTCGGAACAACGCACAGGGGCGACAATTTTATTATTTGGCTAGCTGAGATGGGAGTGAAGTACACTACCCCTTATCGGAAACTGTTCGGCAGTCCCCGCTGACACGAGCTGTCACTATCCAATCGAGAGGCCAGACTGAGTGGGGGCGGGGGGCAATTTGAGGAATTTCGACACGGTCAGCAGCAATTTTTGTGCAGATTGACTGGCATTTTTGAAACCTGGAGTATGCGTTGTCGTGTGTCAGAAGCGACTACACGAATCAAATCAATGGATCGAAAATCACTCTTGAGAAACGTATGACCATCTTCTTACCTGCATTTCTTGCATTCCCCGCGCTTGAAGAAGTAAGCAGGCCCAATTTCGGAGCTTACTCGAGCTAAAATCTCATCCTATTACTTTATCCCAACAGCGCCACGCCCCTCTTTTTACCCTGCAGCTCTCAGCCGCTTTTCCTGGGCGGTAGTGCATCGTTTTTCAGCTGTGCCTGATCTTTCCGAAGGATAAATACGCCATGCTGCCCCCATCGTGGAAAGTCAATCTTCAGCCCAGAGGAGAAAGGATCCACTCATCCCGTTTCCATGGCAGAGGTCGAGATTAAAGACGATTACAATATTCAGGAGGCGTGGAATAAGGCATGTCAGGCATTCGCGCATACGGCTAAGGTAGACCTTACTGCGTCTCCGAGATTCTCCATCGATGAGGTTCTGGATCAGATTCGGAAGAAGCAAGATGACGATGATGAGAAACATAATAAATACAGGGTAGCGAAGGATGCCATTGCGAAGACTAGCAAGTTTATCATGCTGCTGGGCGGTATAGCAGCTCAGGGTGCTAGCATGGTAAGTAAATTATCGCGCAATGATGAAGGACAGCGTGGAATTGACAGAAAATTCTAGGTCTTCGCTCCCAGCAGTCTCTGCCTCAACGCTATTTCTTATTTGGTGGATACTGGAGCCAAGTACAAGCGCATCTTCAGTAGTCTAGCTGAACTCTTCCGCCGAATCTCCGATGTTCTCGAGCGATGCAAGATCTACATGCGATTACCTGCGGAAGCCGTCGACATTGCTTTGCGCAAAATAATCAATGAAGAGCTGGTGTGCTTTGTTGACATCTGCGCTCTATCAATCAAGGTGATGAAAGGGAATAAGATCCTCACTGCACTCAAGGTGTTTGCATTCGACAGTGACGAAGGTGTGAGCGTGCAACTCGGCCGATTGGCCACTCTCGTTGAGCGTGAATCTCAAATGCGTGCAACCTTGGGATTTGAGTCTCAGAAGATTAGCGAGAAGGTCATTGTGGAAACTCGTGATGGAACGAAGAAGGTGACTGCCTCCGTTGACAAACTTCTCACTTTTGAGAAGAAGAGAGATGCGGACAACCTGGCTCAGAGACTTCTGAGTAACATTGACGCCAATCTTGACACACCCAGTGAGGATTTGAAGAGTATTCAGGCGATACTCAAACGTCGCCTGAATGGCCAGGTTCAGGGTAGTGGAGAATGGCTTCAAAAGGACCCAATGTATACCGCCTGGGTAGATGTTGAGCGCTCACGACTTTCGATTCTCGGCGTGGCAGGCGATGAGGGATTCGGAAAGTCCTTCCTTTTCACAGCTATCGCAAGGGAATTGCAAGAGACATACAGCGAAGTTGGGGAGGAAATGAAATGCACCTCTACGGCCTACTATTTCTTCGACCATGAAAAGAAAGATACCTCATTAATCAAGGCCTTGGAAGTCCTTGCATGGCAAATCGCCAAGTCGGACACCGTATATCGAAAGGACCTGGGTACAGTAAAGACAGCTGGAGTCAACCAGATTGACGACCTCTGCGATCAGCTGTTCGGAAAATCCTCCAAGACTGATTCTACGTTCTTCCTCTTGCTCGATGGTGTCGACCGCGTCGACAAGCAACATCTCAAAGAATTCGTCCAAGTGCTAGGAAACTGGCAATCACAAGCTTCGCAATGGCCCCATTTCACCCTTCGCATTCTTCTCACGGGACGCACGGAGTCAATTGCTAAGATTAAAACTGAACTTGGAGATGGAATATCGGTTATCGACATGGCATCCAAGAATCGAGAGGATATGAACAAATTCATCGATGACAGAATGGACAGGATGGACATTCTGAGCGGACCATCCGATCAAGTGAAGTCATTGCGAGAGGAAATCGTGCAGGTGCTCACAAAGCAGACGAATGGCGATTTTGTGAATGTTGATCTTCTGCTTGACGAAATCAGCAGCAAGCAGCGCCCTGGTGAAATTCGCGAGATTCTATCTCGATCTGGAGAGGATCGATCTGATACAATCGCTCGCAAGATTGATGTGTTGAATGAGACGCTGAGTGAAGAGGACATCTCCGATTTAAACGATCTCCTGACCTGGGTTCTGTTCGCATGTCGCCCACTCTCACTTGAGGAGCTCGAAGCCGTTATTTTCTTGAAATCACGCGAGCCTTCTCTTCGACCCCTGGCAGAGAAGGTCAGAGACCAGTATTCCTCGATTTTCCACATTGCCGCTGCAAAGGTTTATCTTGTGTCCGACTCGATCGCTGATTTCTTGCGCGGAAGTGTGGACGCCGAGAAAGAGGAAGATGGAGAGAGCTTGGATGGCGGCGACGTCAATGACGCTGAAGTGAGGATTGTGAAACGGTTCTTGGAATCTGTATGTGATCCTAAGTTGTTCGCTAAATTTGGGTTCGAGGAATTTTTCCAACGGAAACTCAAGGGAAAGACTGCTCGTGTCGGGATTGACGTGGACACGGCACATCTCACGATTGTTTCAGCTTGTCTGGAGGTCATCTGCACTAAGGAGTCGCCCAACATGGATCCACTACTGGAATATGCTGTGGCATACTTCGGTAATCACCTCCAGCTTGCTGATCCCTCATTGACATTGCCACGACACAAGATAGCGCTGGGCCCCCAGCTTGTGAAGGCATTCACAAATGACGATGTCATTGAACGTTGGTGGAGCCTGAGTAACAATTGGATGCGAACACAATGGATTTATGATGACGAGTACGCCGAGATTGTGTTGAAATGGCTGCAGGATTCCGCAGTCACCAAAAATATCCCAGAGGAGCAACGGAACTGGATCAAAAGTCTGAGCTCCAAGTCCGAGCTTGATGCAGATATTCTGGAGCATGTTGGTAAATATCTTGCACGTCGATGGCTTCAGTCTGGCGAAACCGGTGTTGCTTTCCTCTTTGATTCTGCAAATGGGTATATCACGAAGGTATCAAGACTCAGGCAACCTCACCGAATGCAATAAGCTAATCGATTTTAGATTCTGCATCGCAAAGATCCAAATATTGCACGAGTTACCGCAGACCCAGAGGTCCACCAAATGGAGCCTTCTCAAATCCTGGAAGCGGCGAAATGGGCCCAAGAGAAACTCGGCATCGATAAGCTAGACTATGAGGAGAATCGCAATCTAGCACGAACTCTGCGTGACTATGGCAAGTACGATGAGGCTATCGAGCAATTCAAGATTACGTCGGAACTCTCGAAGGAAAATTGGCTTTCGCAATATGGCCTAGCAGAGTGTTACAGCATGAAGGCCGACTATGCAGCAGCCATTGCGACATTAGAGGAGACAAAGAAGGGCATCGAAAATGGCGAGATCGGAGACGCAGAAGAGCTGGTCGATTGGCTCGTCGACTTCAATAACGACTTGGCTACGTGGAATAGGGAACTTGGTCGCAACGAAGAAGCTCTTGCAATCTACGAAGACCGCCTCAAAGTCTATCCGTACGACTATGGAACGACTTACAATCTCATCTCGCTATTGCACGGCCAGGGACAGCACCCGAAGTTGCTTGAACTCCTACAGTCATTGAAGGATTTGACAGATGCTGAAACAGGATTTGATTTGTTGACTCGCAATTTCCACGAGCATTACGAACGGGAGCTATACAATGACGCATTGATCGCATCCGTCCTAGGCGATCAGGAGTTTGATATCGTTTTCCAGGGCTACAATGACGCCGTGATTGCAGCCAAAGAACTCTCTGCGATGGAAAGAAAGGCTGGCAATAGTACGGAGGAATGGAAGGCTCAAATGTGCCAAGTTGACCTCATGACGCAAATCGCACGACTCTGTCAGACTCATGGTGTTGGAAATCCTGCTCGAATCCAGTGCGCGATTGATCACCTCCGACGCATCTTGGAGGTAAATGAGATTCAAGAGGGATACGTTGTGGCTAAGCAAGTTACGGTCCGGTCGCAGCTTGCTCTTCTTTGCTATGAGAAGGCTCAAGAGGAACCTGAATCCGCGCAAGAGTACCTGGATCACCTCAAGTATGCTACGACATTCCGCGGAGGTGACGACTTGACCACCGCGTTTTACACCTCGCACCCGACGCGTCTCCTCGCTCGCCATCATCTGCGCCAGGGGGATAACGGAAAGGCCATGAATCTCTTAAGGCCATATATCAAGGTTAATCTGGATCTGCTATCAGATGATGACCCTCTGAATGACTGGCAGGGCTACAATGGATTGGCAGTTCATTTAATGTTTGCCGGTCAGGACGCAGATGCGCTCGCTGCATGGTCTCTGATAACTCCGAAGGATTCTACGGTCCAAAACGGTGTCTCTAATCTCGATATCAGTAACCAGGATCCTGAAGATTCATTCTTAAACTTTTGTGATGGTGGCTGCGGAATGGTTTGGAGATACTCTGACGATTTCTACCTTTGCAAAGTCTGCCATTATATGCAATTCGATAAGCAGTGTTTGGATAAAGTCCACGAGGGAACATTAGAGCCAAAGCGATGCTCCAAGGAACATGATGTGTTGCACGTTCCAGCATATGACCCTGCTGAGCGTGAGCAAATTGGGGAAGGAAATGTCAAAGTAGGCGAAGAAATCATGTCTGTAGATGAATGGCTTCAACGCCTCCGGAAAGACTGGGGGATCAAGCTGGCATGATAATATGATTTATGAGAGAATTAAAGGAATGTGTCGACGCGATCACGAATATGATTTTGTCTTTTTTAGTCAAATGCTGTTTCCAACAATAGTAGTACTGCGTATCGTGATTGATCCAATATTAACACGAAAGATGCGAGACGTTTATATCAAAAGCCAGCCTTCATCTATGACCCGGGTTGGCGGGCACGCCTTTTCCGAATGATCGTCATCGTCTGCCTCTCGCCAGTATTCTTTGAGTATCCGATAGGCGCTGATTACATTTAGGCACGATGTTAAGTCCCAAAGCCCCCGCAAATAATAAGCAATTGACTCCCGCTCGGCGCCTGCTTGACATTCAAGACCCGCGATGAAGGTAGGCCAGAGAAGGCATTTGAAAAGCGCCGAATCTGCTTCGAGTTGGTTTATGGTCGTAAGTAATTCACAAACCAACTCCTTGTTTGATGGTGCCTTTGCGCTTAACTGGTATGAAAAAGCGCCAAGTATCCGCCTTCCATATAGCATAGTCGCAAGTTTGTAAGCCTGTGCCAACAAAGAAAGCATCTGCATGTGGCTTTCTTGTGCAACATCCAATGCAATCACCCTTTGTGACCATCGTAAGCAGTCGAAATTTGCCGTTATCTCAAGCATCGAGGTGATATTTGTCATGTTATGATCGAGTAGTTCGTCATTCTGACAATCCAAATTTTCCAGCATATCCCTCTGGCTAGAAAAATATCGTATCGCCTTCAACAAAGCCTCGGGGCAGCCGAGAAAGCTTCTCACAATTGACTCTTGCTTCACTTCTTCTTCGCCTTCGGGGAATTCAACCGGCCTAGATTTTGATCCCGAAAAGGCTTCCCCGAGTGTTGAAATACTGGGCTTTGTTAGTATACGTACTATTTACCTTAATAAAGTACGGGACTCACAGGGTAAATTGCCGAGCGAGAAACTTTTTGGTTTGTTCAGATAATTCTCCAGAGAAATTTTCCAAATTATCGTTTCTTTTCTGATCAAGTTCGGACTCGAGTACTGAACTGCAATGATTCACCAATTCCCTCGCGCCTCGAAGGTGATAGTTCCAGCCGTCGATACCGGACTCAAGTAGATCTAAGAAAATTAAAAGCAGAATGGTTGCCGCGAGCATACTATTATGAGATGTTTGATAATTTTTCAGTGCGCTCCCGATTTCTTCCATGGCTTTTCCTTTGAAGTGAAAGGCATCGACATTCGCAACGGCGAAACGACGAGATATGTTAGTATCGGGCTGGTCAAAGGGCCGGCCAGAATTGGCGAAATGCCTTGCCGCAAGCGCTATTATAGAATTTTGTAAAGGGACATAATGCATAGCATAAGGCAGCAAGTCTCGAAATGGATTGTTGTGACTGTCGTATACCGTATATAACTTGCAGACCTGGACGTTGACTTGCAACCAGTCTCAGCGTGCGGGCTTCGAAACCGGATCAGGCCAACTCACAGTAGTCCAGATAGAATTTTGAGGAAGCATTTAGTCCGTTTCTCTGAAGGTCTTCCAAACAAGGTGGAAGTTGCTGGTAAACTGCCAACTGTTTTAGACCGGAGGAAATGGTCTGCTTCCGCTTTGCTCGGGCAGTGATCTTTCTGATAGGATGATTGCCGTCATTATTGAAAGAGACTCCTCGCATTTTACCGCGGATAGCTACGCCGGTAACCCAATTAAGTGGCTTTTTGGCGAAGCATTCAATCCCTGCTTTCTCACACTTCGCGCAAGGAATCCTCGAACGATCACATTGGATTGTTCGGTTACGACAAGTCCAGCATGCCTCCCGCATCCTTTGCACCTCTCTATATGTGAAAAGGGGTGAATATTGTAAGTAATTCAAGCGCGAATTGAGAAAACCTTCAAGTTGGGAAGTTTGAGAGAAGTTTAGAGTGAGATATAAGTCGGAGTCATCTTCTAATCTCAATCCCACACCGCCTGTGGGTATACGGCAATAATCTATTGCCACAGCACATATTATAGGAAATAGAGATATTGCAACATCACTTTGATTAATTCCACGGGAATACGGCCAATCAAAGCCGTCATTTCTGGCTCTACTAAGTGCTTACTGCCCTCGGCTTCACGCTCGAGTTGATAATATCATATAGTATTTGATATGCTCTCCAATAGTGATGAATAGCAGATACTAATCATAGACTACAATATCAAAGGAAAAACAACTAGTGATACTCAATTCGTTCCAAGTACTACGGGGAACTACATTAGTTCCTGTACTACCTAGTACCCTGGATGAGATGATCACACTCACGATTGATTAATAGGTAATAATATAAATGCATCCGAGGAGGTCCTCTTATGTACTGCTACTAGTGCCTACCCACCTGGGTAGGCACTGGGCAGTAGTAAAAATTCACAATTGTAAAGTTCACAATAACTCCTTGAATGTTTGTTCCTTAAATTTTTATTTCGCAATTTATTTATAGAGGAGCTTTATAACTTATAATCTTGCTTCCACAAAGAAATAGTATATTTTCAGTGAATATTATGATCTCTCTTCGTTCAACATCACGTCGACATGAATGACAAAGCTGTAGCGATATTGCTCTTCAAATCATTCAGTGCGACAGCAAGAAGCTTCGTCTCGTTTTCAGATACCTTACCAATAGGCAATGCTTTCATTGCCCCCGTCTTACCAAGTTCGATTCTGACGGCGAAGAAGTCAACGCCAAGCGCGGCGGCGATCTCCTTGCCGCCAGGAATGCCTGGCAGGTAAACATACGCCTCCTCAGTTACAGACTCGCCATTTTTAGCCTTCAGAATTGCCTGCACGAAACGGAAACCGGCATATGCCATGCAGGTAGTGGCACTACCGGCACCTTGCTTGCTTTTGACGATCTCATCACCTCCAAATTGGACACCTATTTGATTGATTAGTCGATCAAGTTTTCTGCGACCCTGCATGGGATGATCACACTCACGATTTATGACACCTGCGAGCACTTCATCACTCAAATTAACCGCAGGCTCGGCCTGACTATACAGAGGCAAAATCGTGGCTCCGCTGTGACCACCAATAACGGGCACCTTGAAATCCTTCGGGCTGGCATCGCCTCCAATAGCATGCGCGGCAAATGTTGATGCACGAACGACATCGAGAGTGGTGACACCAAAGAGACACGTTGGGTCAAAAACACCAGCTTTTTTCAAAGTTTCAGCTGCAATGGGAAGGGTGGAATTGACCGGGTTGGTGACCACACAGCAAGTTGCACCAGGGCAAGTTGAGGCAACTTCGGTGAATATATCGCGTATAATACTAGCATTTGTCTAAATGTGTGTTAACATAGTTTAGTCACAAAATGCATTTTGAGAATTGATAGGTATGTGGCCCACCTTGAATAAGTCTAAATCCGGTGCTCGGGTCAGCTTGGGGGTCTTTCAAATGTTGCTATTTCTTCTTGATCACTCACCATCCCTGGTCATACCAGGCTTCCTGGCAATGCCAGCAGTTACGACAACAATATCAGCAGCAGTCAAAGCTTTCTTGAGACCAGAATCTTCGGCAAGGTATCCACTGACTTTGGCTCTCGTGTCAATATGCATTAAATCAGTGGCAATACCAGGTACGTGAACAAGATCATATAATGAGATCTCGTCGAACAGATCGCTCTAGACACGGATTTCAGTGAGGCTTCTTAGAGATGCAGCTTTATCCTTCTCCGGAATCGGAGCGACTCACGGATTTGCATAGAAGACTAAGGGGAGTACCGATTTGGCCGGCAGCCCCGATGAGAGCAATCTTCACCATATTGAATATTGTTAGATTTATGGGTATATGAGCAATGAGAGTTACAATTCTGCCTTTTTGTAACACATAGAGGCTGAAACCGACAGTTTATAAGGCTGTAGACATATTTACCGACAATCAACCGATTGATGGGAATAGTCTTGGTACCCCACTGTTTTAGGAATATCATCACATTCGGAAATCGTTGCGGCTCAAAGTTCAGCCGTAACTATTTCGGTCGGCTTGCCTTCCGATTTTTCAAGAGTTCCCTTCTGATATCGGAAGACGAGAAAAGAACGCTTACTGAAATAGATGAAATAGATGAAATAGATGAAATAGATGAAATAGATGAAATAGATGAAATAGATGAAATAGATGAAATAGATGAAA